>CM021101.1:219787431-220013468 GCA_007115665.2 Sequoiadendron giganteum
AGACACCAAATGAAATATGTCTAACAAAATGCCCCTAGTAATCCAAACAAGTAATTTTCCTTGATTAATGACTTCAACTATAGACTTAGAATCCCCTTCAATGTGCAGGTTCCTTATCCCTAGAGTGACAACTAACTGGACACCCTTTAGCAACACCCTAGCTTCTGCAGTCATGGATGACTGAATTCCTATCCCCACTAAGTAACCAACAACAAACTTGCCCCTGTAATCTTTGATAATACCTCCTATACTTACCATGCTCGGGTTGCCTTTGGCAACACCATCAAAATTTAGTTTTTGCCAACCAAGGTCTGGGGGTTTCCAGACCGTAACCCGTCTAGCCTGTGACCTAGAGTCATCGTAGGAGTTAGCATCAAGATTTTGGTGCCAAGCTTTAGCCATTTTAATTTCCCACTTAGCAAGAGCGTTTTCCAAGATTTTCCCCCTGAAGATCGAAATATTTTCCAAGATTAGCCTTTTCCCTATGCCAAAAACCTCTTTAGGGCTCACCTCAATATTCTTGAAAATCTTGTTGTTCCTCTCCTCCCAAAGACACCAATAGATGATGGGGGGAACTTGATTCCAGATCTCACGAGTTAAAGGGTGAAGGAAGGGCCTAGACCACCTTTGATAAAGGATTTTATGTCCTTACACATCGTCCATTGAGTGCCTAGATGCTCCAAAGCCAGCTCCCAAATGCTAGTAGCAAACATATAGTGCAACAACAAGTGATTCACCGATTCTTCATTGTATTTGCACAACAAGAATCTGTTAGGGATATGGAATCTCCGTTTCCTTAGATTATCCTGAGTAAGGATTCTGTTATGGAAAGCTTTCCACCAATTTTTTTTAATTTTCGAGATCATGTGCCTATTCCAAACTTGTTTCTAGGGTCCAAGTTCTACACCCTGGTTCGATAACAGATTGTAGGTCAACTTAACATAAAGATTTCCCTACCAATTAGTAGTCCAGTAGAAATCATCCTCCATATCGGATAGGGATAATCCGGTAAGGGTGAGCAATTCCTTTAGAGACTTAGCCATGGATAATAATTTCAAAGACAAAGGCTCGCAAAGAAGCAGGTCTTTCCACCTCCAAGCCCTAGGTTGGCTGAGGAGGTAATCTTTAACGAACAACTCGAAGAAGAGTTGAGCCAGTCTCATAAGATTCCTAAAGTTTGAGAACACAAGGGGGGTGTCTAACAACCAAGGGTCTTCCCATAATTTGATGATGTTGCCATTCCCAATCTTCCATTTCATCCTGGTCATGAGAAACCCCTTCATTTTGCAAATTTTCTTCTAAGACAAAGAGCCCAAGGGGTGCTAATTAGAGGGGAATTTAATCATGGGTCTACTATTAAGATACTTGGCATTCATAATCTTCCACCAATCCTTTTTATTCCTCAGTTGATCCCAAACAACCTTAGCCAACAAGGCCCTATTGATGCTAAGAATATTCTTGATCCCAAGCCCACCACAATGTTTGGGCTTACAGACCTTGTCCCAGCTAATCAGAGCAAACTTTTTCTTTTCCTTAGTCCCAGACCAAAGGAAGTTCCTTTGAATTTTTTCTAGCTTCTCAACAAAGTATTTGAGGATCTTGAAGATGGAGAGGAAGTACACAGGGATCCCTTAGAGAGCAGTGGATAGGAGCTACAACTTACTAGCATGACTAAGAATGGAGCCTTTCCATCCCGCCAATTTCTTTCGAATCCTTTCAAGGACCAAATCCAAAAGGTAGGAGTGGCTTCCTTGACAGTGAGGGGTAATCCTAAATACAATGACGAGAGAGAGCCACTCACACAAACAAGGACATCAGTCACCCGACCTTGAAGAGCAGGTGTGTTGTTGAAGAAGTAAATCATGATTTTATTGTAGTTTATACATTGTTCAGAACTAGCAGCATAATTATTGAGACAAATTTTCCATTTCCTAGCTTAAATCACAAAGGATTTCGCAAAAATAATTGTATCATCCACAAATTGATGGATGATAGTGGGTTCCAAATAAAAAGGAAACCTTTACCCTTTAAATAGAACCCACCAACAAAAAAATGGATATATTCTCGCTCAAAACATCCACAACCATGATAAATAAATAGGATGAGAGAGGGTCACCCTATCTGATGCCCCGCCCAACATTAAAGAACCCATAGAGGGTCCTATTGACCATAATAGAGTACCTCACCATTGTAATGCATTCCATCAAGAGTTTGACCACCCCTTGGTTAAAACCAAACTTAGCTAGGACTTTGGGGATGAAGTCCCATAACACCTTATCATATGCTTTAGAAATATCCATCTTGAGTGCCATACTGGCATTGTTGCATCTAACCATAGAGTGGAGCATTTCATGTGTAGTTATGGTAGCATCCAAGATATGTTGACCAAGGACAAACCCTTTTTGGGTAGGGCTAATAATTTTTTCTAGGAGAGGTTTAAGGTGATTCACCAAAATTTTAGAGAAGATTTTGTAAATGGTATTGCAAAGGCTAATGGGCCTAAAATCAGTCATAAATCGTGGATCGACAATCTTGGGGATTAAGGCAATAAAGGTGTGGTTCAGTTGTTTGAGAATCTTACCAGATATGAAGAAATATCTAGCGACCAAAACTAGGTCCTCCCCAACAATGTCCCAAAATATCTAGAAGAAAGCTGGGGGGAAACCATCTAGATTGGGTGCCTTATAGGCACCCATGCTAAAAGTAGCCAGGCAAACTTCCTCCAAAGTGACAACACAGAGGATGCTAAGGTTGTCTTCCAGGGTGATGGTGGTCAGGAGAGGTTCAAGCAATAAATTGTCCATAGTCAGGATGGGAGCCACATCCGAAGCTAAATAAGCCTTCTAGAAATAGTCTGACGCCAAGAGGCCAATCTAGGAAGGTGTATCAACCACAATCCCTTGATCATTTTGAAGCTTAGATATTTGATTCTTTTTCTTGTGTTTTAGAGCAGAACATGAAAAAAGGAGGTATTTTTGTCCCCTTCTTCCATTTTTTTTGGATAACCTTCAACTTTTCCCCTATAGTTTTTTTCTTTTGAAAAAGATCCCCAAAAACCCTCTTGTTCCAACCTTTCACCATAAATTTGATATGTTTAAGTTTAGAAGAGATTTTGAACATGGGGGAGCCACAAATAAGAACGTTCCACCATTCCACAAATTTATTCCTGAAGTTAGGATGGGAGTTCCACATAATCTCAAACCTAAAAGGGTAAGGTCCAACAATAGAACAATCTTGCATGACCAACATTAGAGGGTTATGATCAGAAACAGTCCTAAGCAGGACAAGAAGATTGGCGTTGAGCATGGTTGCCCAGTTGTGAGAACAAAAAAATCTATCTAATATGACCTAAATCAAACCATCCCTAAGACATCTATTATTCCAAGTAAAGGATTGACCCAAAAGGTCAATGTCAAACAAGCATGTGACATTTAAGAAGTTTTCCAGATCAACCATGTTGTCAGAGTAGTCCACCAGACCCCCACATTTCTCCGAAGGATACAAGGGAGTGTTGAAATCCCCAACCACCAACCATCATGATCCCTTATTATTGTTTATCCAATCAACAAGCTCTTGGTAGTGGGCATTCCTAACATTCCTCTAGTAAACCTCTTTTAGTAAAACTATGTTCAACCTAGCCTTAAAAATTAGTAAACCTCTTTTAGTAATATAATTACAAATGGATCAATGCATGAAAATAATTTATTTTTATGAAAACATACACACACTCATTATGCAATCTAACTATATGATTTTCTAACGGTGTGTGTTTAATTACTTATAAAAAAATCACCTTCAAAATTGCTAGAAGTCCTCTCCCTAATGATATCCTCTCTCTATAATAAGAGAGTGTTGGCATTTTCCTATTTCACTCACACAACACCAAAAATAGTAGTTAATCACTAGATCAAGGAATAACTTAATCTTATGTTAATAACTCACAAATTTGAATAATAGACATGTCAATTTTAAATATTTATATAATCACATTAACACTTTTCTAACAATAATAATAACCATAACTATTAACAAGTTCAAAGACATTGAGCAACATAATATCCATTATTTGATAATTAACTAATTATCCTCATTGGCATAATTAAATATAAAGTAAGTTTATAACTAATTGAAGCATATTAGCCAGGTTGTGATAGCATCCATTATTTATTTAAATCAAATCCTTTGTTAGAGCTTGAGAAATGCATTTATCTTCTTAAAAGAATATTAAAACCCTTGGAGTGTTGGAATTTGAAGGGCATGGAAACCTCTTGATTTCTAGGTAAGAGTAGAGAATGACAACCCTTTGTTCTTTGAGGTGGTTTTACCTAGGAATCGCAATTTAGATTGAATTTAGTTTTTATTATAACATGTTTATATATGTGAGTGTATAATTACATTAATACTAAAAGTGTTTTTTAAAGATGGAAAAATAATGTTTTTTTAAAAGAATAAATTAGGAGTTTAACTAGACAAAGGAGGGAACTTCCACTATTTTATCAAATCAATAAAATCCTTAGAATTAATAGTGGAAGGGAAATTATGAACACAAGAAGAGAGTTAACCACCAGTTAAAGGGGAACAAAGAGCAAAGCATGTAAGAAGTGAAGGGAGGCATTTGAAATGTCATATTTTTTTGGGACCTCTTGGAGTAGGGAGAGGAGGCTATAACACTTTTTTGAAGGAAAAACCAAAAGGATTAGGCATTAGTTGGTGTAGAAAACACCAAGATGTTTTTATTTCCTTGCTAATGAGTATTATTATTCCAGACCACTAACTTTGAAATCATTCATTGATTTTCCTTAGATTATTTCTTTCATTAATATATTTTCTCATGTGGTGTTTTCTTCGCATGTCATATGATTTGTTGGAATATTTCTAGGAATTTTCTTTGCTTCTAAACCATGACAATTTTCATTTAATCTACCTTCATCTTGTTTTATTTTACTATAGACTAGATCACTTGTAATATTAATTGCATATTTGTTCTTCACCTTATCCTCCTACATGATCTTCACCATATCCATAATCGATACTTATCAAAGGAGCTTCCAATCTACACCTATCTTCTCTCAATAGCTCTAAATATTGAAGCATCCATTCTCATGATAGGGATTGCCAATCCTTTCCAATTGCTAATTGAATTTATCTAAGGTTTTCTAAGGTCTTTTATTTCATCTTCTATGTGTCTATATAGAAATTGTAGCCTTAGGAGACAAAAAATATTCTAGAGTTATTGTTTATTGGTATGGAGAGTTGACATTTCTTGACATATTACCTTGGAATTTCTCAATCACTAGAAACTTGCTTTCAAAATGAAAATTAAATTGATAAGTGAAATAATCTCAAAAATTTATTATGGTAGAATAATGACTTATGTTTTCCACACACCAATTACAATCAAATAATGACTTGTCAACCATTAATTATTCACAATCTTTGTTTTCCCATTTGTTTTAGGTCAATAGCTAGTATTGGGTGTCAACTCAATTCCTATCAAATGAAAAGGTCCTACCAAAATAAACTAAGGAACCTATTATCTCTGTCGCTCACTATATTCTTGGGCAACCCTTGAAATTTGAATACTCTAAAAACAATCCAACCACTTGTAGTTCCTTGTATTCATAACATATTGCAAATAAATGAGCAATATTTAGTGAGTTTGTGTACTACAAAAAATATGCAATACTTACCCTAAACTCTTTAAAGATTGATGATGAAGTCCATAGAGATGCTCTTCTATTTTCTAGTAGTGATTGGTAAGGGCTGCAATAAAATTGCTAGAAACACTAGATATGTTTTGTTTTTCTTGTAGGTAACACACTCCTTGATGTGTTTGAGGACATCTCCCTTAGTCCTTTCCAAAAATATATCTCCCTATTTCAAGCTTATAAGTCTTTTTTACACTGCCTCTAGGAAAATGTAGATATGAATATGAAAGTAAGACATTGGCAAATGGAAATTGACAAAGATTGAGTAATACATTTTTGAATTTGTAAATGTCTTTATATGTTCAATGTTGGTTTGGTATGAAGTCTTTAATTTCTATCCTTCTTTTTCAAATTTGAAAACTTGTTTCCGTGTCTTCAATTGCAAAGTTTGTATGTATTTATGGTGTGCAATCTTTGTTTGCTTCTTAGGTGATTGTGGTGGCTTTAACACCAATTTTTTGGTGGATGTAGGTGGCAAAAGAGGAGAAGGCACCAACAATTGTGCACTGGGATTTGATTGATGAGACACATCTAAATGATTGATTTTCCTTTGAGTGTTATGTTGCTGGGAAAGTGGGATAGGGGAGTGGGTTCGATTAGATTTGGTGATGGGATAGTCCGTGGCATCAGATATTTAAAAATATTGTTGGTGATGTAATGCATAGGGTGATATTTAAGGGGAGTGTGGATTATACTAATTTTATATTTTGGTTGCATGTTTTCATGTTACAGACCATTAAAAACCAATTTGGATTGAATGTTGGTGGTGTCAGATGGGCTTTGAATATTCTTTGACATGTAAGACTACGAATAACTAACCAATTTTAATACAATTTTTATCTCACTCTAGATCACGAAGAACTATTTCTGTCCCCACTATATGACCCTGCACCACTATGGTCCCGTTTCCCCTATACGAAACACACAATTTTGTAAGACTGCGAATAACTAACCAATTTTAATACAATTTTTATCTCACTCTAGACCACGGAGAACTATTTCTGTCCCCACTATATGACCCTGCGCCACTATGGTCCCGTTTCCCCTATACGAAACGCACAATTTTTTTTGATTAGATCCTTTCTCTGTCTGCCTCAAAACACATGAATAAAAATTGAGTATGTGTATTATTACACGTTCGGGCTTCTTTATCCACACAACTATCGGTATGGGGGGGCAGACGCCACTCGATATATTTGTATGCATTTCTACAGATTAGATTTTTGAAGCCTTCAATTCCTGTTCGATGGCCATGACAATGGCGTCTGCTCAAATAAGTAAGGAACCCTTCTCTTAATACTTGTATGCGTCATTAACCAATCTAACATGATAATTACAACGATTCTGATCCTTTTATAGCGGCTTTTAAAAATCCTTCCATGCTTTGTTCGAAAATGGGTGATTGATTTGTCTATCTACAACTATTTTAGTTTGCTTGAGAATTCTGTTTGGCGCTCAGACTTAGTCTCCTTATTGCCGTATGGGCAGTGCGTCTTAAGTTTTTATAATTTGGTAGTTCACAGTTATTGTAACATGTACTCCTGGTTATGAGCCACTTTATTGCGGTGTTGTTGGAACCTGGTTTGGTATCGTTTTTACCATTTCACTACACCCCTTTGGACGTTTACTTGATAATAATACGAAGAAGAAAATTTGATTTACACCCACGAAACCAAAAATAGTCAAATCCGATTTCAAAGCATCGACATAATTTTTATGCACGTTTCCGAGAATTTTGATGCATCCTTCCGAGAGTTAGAGACCATATCAAGAATTTTGCAAGGGCAGCAAGGTTAAATTTGAAGCATTATAGTTTCTTTTTGGAGGGTTGATCTTTTGTTGTTAAATTTAGTCGAGATTTCCTCTCTTTTGCCAATTGCTCCTCAATAACGAATGTGTACCGAGACTTAGCTCTCATGCTCCCAGTGTACCTAGCTTGTATGTCACTATAGGTTGGACAGGCAGGATGAAATGCTCTCCCGTCTAGCTTGATACTCCATGATGTAATGCATTCAATCTCTGGCATCCCTTATGTATAAAACAACTTTTTCTCATCCCCTATTCTTTCTTTGATGTTTTTCTACTTGTCTTGTGAACTTGTCTTTCTTTGATGTTTTTCTACTTGTCTTGTGAACTTGTCTTATCAGCAGCTTACGATCTCTTGTTTAATTTTTGTCCACATAAGATTTCTGATGGTGGCGATATGCATACTTGATTCTTTCTTTTTCCATATGGCTAGCCTCAATTCTGATATTACATACTCTTTGACCTCTAGACTTTTGTCTGGAGTCTGGACATTCATGTAAGCTAATTCCTTACTAGCTTATCCACTTGGTGTTCTCAATCATCCAAATGCCCTCCTCTTCTGTTTGATTCTTCTCCTACAACTACTTTAAGCCTCCCGTTAGTCTATATACCTTCTTCTTTTCTGAGATAATCTAGTAGTCAAATCATCTTTGCTGTCTCTTAAGGACAGGAGCCTGTTTCTGCAAACAGTACCTCTTAGGAAGTTAAGACTTTTATTTTGAAATTGCGTATGATAAATGCTTTAAAATTTAGACTATTTGTATCCATATTAAGCTACATCAACATGTATTGTTAGCTCAAACCTCACACTTGTAGACTACCACAAGCATAGCAAATAACCCAAACAAAAGTCTTGCAGCTATCCGACTTCACAGTCTTGTGTTCCTACATTTATTCTGTAAGGACTAGAGCTCTTTCTGACCTCCTTGTATTCTCTTCATTTTACGTCACTCCCTACTGAGCTTGTCTTGGAAATCCTAGTTATTTGTATTCTATAACTACCTCTTAAGGCTTCCCCATGAAATTCTGTGTAGTTCTTTTTACTGTGAAAGGAGAAGACCACAATCTTTGTTTTGCTAATAATTACTTGCATCATTGCTTCTTTCCAATTTTTTTAGAGCCTTCAAGTGTCCTCTCTACCAGAGGGTTGTTTTATCAACTAAGATGAGATTATTTGCATAAAAGAGCAGCTTGACAACAAGTAGTCCGATAGACACCTCCTCTTTCAAAGTCATTTACACTTTCTTCTAACTTGTCAATGTGTGGAACAAATAGTGTGGGAGATAATGGGAAGCCTTGCTGACTCCAAGGTTACTTCCAAAGCATTGTAACAACCTTGCAGTTGTTTTGATTATGGCTTGGATGTCTGGCCTAGTGCTCTATTCTTATTTGGTATGCCAAGTTCTTTTAGCTCACTTTTGAGTTTGCTTTCGAAAATATTGTATGAAAGGCGAAGGATATGATAACCATTTGTAATGGGAAGGAAGTAATGTTGCTCAACTCGAAATGGACTATTCCAAAATGAAAAGAAGAACACATATAGATATGGTGATATTCTAGGGCCAATTTTTTTGTATGTATGAATAGATTGGATAGAAATTGGCAATGCCTCTAGCTATTGAAAACTGTGAACAAATGAATGACTGAATCACAATGAATTAAATGGAATGGCGAAAGGAATGCCCTCTAGTTATAAATCATTCCTATGCATGAGAAGAGGACATGCAGACTTATTCATATCCCAATACAATATAATGATAACCTACACATGTAGGTCCTATACTAGGTGCAAGATACAAAAATAAGAGAAAAGGTAGCTCAAAGGCATACCACATATTGGTGACTCAATGGGACGCAGGGGAAAGGTGCAAATCAAGATCTCAATTGCCAACATCCTCCCTTAAGATTGATTGGGGCCTTTGAGGAACAAGCTAATTTGGTCATTCCCTTGTAAGGGTGGCTCCCAAAGCTTGAATTGATTACAAAGAGATAAATGAAGTTATGCTAAAGTAACCTGCTTTTGCTTGCAAATAGAGAGGTCGAATATTGATTCCTCTTGTAGATAATGGAAATGCCCAAAGGAGTATTGAATTTCATCGCATATATGAGAGAAGTTGAATCAAATAAATGTTGGCGGTTGACTTTCATCTCATATATGAAAGAAGTCAAGTCCCAAAAAATCTAACACTTGAAGTCTAATCATCATGATGAAGGTTGGCCATTAGATAAGGTTGATATTAATTCACACATATCCTAAGCCTACTACAAGTTGATGTTCACTGGTAAATAAATCCCATAGGAACATATCGTGATTCGTAAATTGAGAGAGATATTACCTTACAGTTCATTAACAACAAATTTCTTGCTTCTAACCCCTCTAAAACACCTCAAAAATGCCCATCAGTGTGTATATTAACGACTACCAACAATCGTTACAACCTCTAAATGAGAGGATGGAGCAGAGAGGGAGTGGGAAGAGGAGAGGGGGGGGGGTAATTTGAATTCAGGTGATGATGTTGGAGAAGAAGGAGATGATCCAGAGGAGGCAAATGGATTACTATTGCAAGGATGGTTGCTGTTTTTTTCCTGTTGGGATGTGGTGGTGTGGTGTTAGCTATTGCCGTTGGCTTGTTGGGAAGTGGTGTTGCGAGGCTGTTTGTGGTTGTCGTCCTGTTGGAAGCAGTGGCCTTGCTTCTTGGTGGCCTGGTATTTGTGGAGTCTGGGCCTGTTCTTGCTTGTGTGGAGCTATATGTTGATGGAAGGACTTTGCTCTCGTCCTCTTGTTTCTCTAGTCCCCTTGGTGGGATGGAGGTTGTTGCTACAACAACTTCGTTTCCGGTTTTTCCTTTGCTGGACTTTGGTTGCCAAGACCGGCTATTCTCCCAGCCTAGCTTTTTGAACTTTAATGCTAGGTTTCTTTTGTTGGTACAACCTCCCTGTGCTATGTTTTGGTGTTGGGGAGTTTGAGTGCTGTGGGCTGTTGGGGAAGACCCCTTCTTTGGGTTAAGGCTGTAGGATGGTTGCCATGGGTTTGTGAGGGATTTGAGATATTGGGCTTTGCTTGTAAGTAAATGTGTTATTTTTAGCAACAAAGGAGGTGTTTTAGGCTCTTATGGGGTGTGTTCCCTCTTTCTTTTGCTCTCATTTGGAGTTTGGTGGGGGAGTTGTGTTTTTGGTGTCATCACTGTGCTATCCCGCTTCTTCAGGATTGGAGGTTTTTGCTCCTCCTTTCTCAAGGATCTGAGTGTGTTTTTGAACCCCTTATGGTTTGTAAAGTTTATGATGTTGTTGGGGTTAGATTTATTTCTTGTGCAGATATGTTTTTTCCTGATCTTGTTTAAGGTTGACCCTATGAATGGGCTATATTCAGAAGATGTTATTTCGGTTGGGCTATGTTCAAAGCCTCGTTTTAAGACCTAGATATTCTTAGAATTGATGGGAGTGTATGCTGCCCATGTTTCTGGTTTGAAATTGATGGCTGGGCTATGCATAAAGCTTTTTCTGTTGTCGCAGTTAATTTCTGTGTTTAAGGGAGCCTTGGGCTATCCATTCTTTTGGAGTGTTTTCTCTTTGCTTTAACTCCCAAAGATTTTCTCCTATAGAGATGGGGATCCCTCCTATTGAGGTGGAGTTTGAGCTAGTTGGTTTGGCTGAGAGTTTGCTGCTGAAGACTTCCATGGATACGACGTCTGCCTGGGTTTCTATTGTTTTGCTGCTAATTGGGTTGCATTCAATGTTTATCCTGAAGAACCAACTTCTTGTTGCCAATGGAAGCTAAGTTTGCCCTTTTTGAAGAAGTATTTGCCTTCTCCCTGGATATGGTTTCTCCTATAGAGGTTGAGACCCCTCCTATTGAGGTGGAGACCTCCCCTTTTGTGGTGGAGGTGTATTCTTTGGTGGTGGATTCTTTCTTTCTGATCCTATTGAGGTGGAGACCACTCCTATTGAGGTGAAAGTTGGGTTTGCAAGAGAGTTGTGATGGCTGTAGAAGGGGTCTGCTTGGCTTCATGTCCTATAGAGGTGGAGAGGCAAGTGGGTTGGTGTGGATGTTCTACATCACCAGGAAGGCTATTTTTTCTGGCTCAAAATTGGTTATCTGAGCGGTTTGTTCATTGTTGCCTGACTATTTCAGGCTGTGATTTGTTCCAAAAGGGTCCCAAGTCCCGTTTTTCCCTGGCTATATAGGTTTTAAGGTTCCCTTCAAAACCTTTTGTTGCAGGTTTGGATAGTCTTGATTATTCTATGGATGTCTGTTATTGTTAGGCTGCTAGTTGTCTATTTTTTTCTTTTAGCAGCATTCTTTTCTTGATCGGGTTTCAGGTCCTTGCAAAACTTTCTTGTAAAGGGTTTCTGGTACCTTCAAAACTTGTTTTTCCCATATAATCAAAACGACCATCAATAGTCCTACTTCAATTGAAGTATTGAAACAAAAGTAAAACATGTGCAAAGCTGAGAATTTTAATAAGGAAACATGACTATAACTTAGATGAAAGAAAGGAAAAAACTCCAGAAAGAGTGAGCAATTTGCTTCTCAATCCACTAAAATCCATTCATATGTACATCTTAGTAAGTTGTAATGACACCAACATAAGATCTTCATCAATACAATTGAGCTTGATCCCTATAATGGTGTTTGGAACCTCAAACCTTGTTCCATAGTTCATGAAACCTTGCAAATTGAACATACAATTAGCATAACAAGAGAGCTAATTGCTCTGCAAGTTGTAGAATGGTTTTATGTACCATCCTCAAGCCTCTAATGGGGCAAAAGACAGTTTCCCATGCTTGGAAGAGGAAAAGAATCAATCAAATCCTTCAAATTTCACTATTTGTTATGATAGTGATGAAATCGTCACTTGAAGCAGGGTGGTGAAACCAAAAATGCCGTGGTTGAGAGGAGTTTGTCATGATGATTATGTTTTTGTCATTTATGGAAACTAACAAGTTTGTCATATCACAAATTACTCCTTTCTCTTGCCTGCACATTTGCCCTCCAAGTTCCTTGTGATGCTCTAGATCACTTAAAGATTCATTTGACCTAAACGCAATCATTTGAACTCTTGAAAGTGATGGTCATCGATTTCCCCACAAAGGTAAGACTTGAAGTGACTTGTAGATTGGATTGGACACACCTGATCCATTGATTGTAGAACAATGACCCATTTTATGGATCATACCAAGTGCACAATTTTAAGGTCCATTTGTCACATTCTATTCAAATCCATTTGACATGCTATGCAAGTCCATCTCTTGTATGTTATGCAAGTCCAAAGATCAACAAAGCAACTAAATCTTGTGAACGCTTCCTCCATATTCAAATCTTTCAAAAACAAAGAAGAATACTTTTAAAGACATCAACTCGCAGATATGTGTGTGTGTGTAGATCTTTGAACCAGCTGTCCAATGCTTCATGAACAGACTCAATCGGACTTCAAATGCAAAAATTGTGACCTTCAAATGATAAAGTAGAAAACAAACTTTGATTTCCATTAGTGTTTTATTTTGCCCCTTTTAGGACAATGCAAAACAAGACAATGTGTAATGATAAACCTTTCTTCAAATTAGAAGGGGAAGCTCCCTTGTAACTAAAAACTAAACCAAATGCTAGAACCTATGTGGACAAACTTTAGCATTTTGCAATATGCACAAGATAATTCTGGGGTTTTTTGAGCTCTTGAGTTGACCTAAATGACCTAATCCGTAGTAACTAAACACACACACATGCACTTATTTGCTAAAAGCAGAGATCAGAAAGACTGTGCATACACAAGAATTGGAATTGTAAACAAAGACAAGATTCGATAATGTGAATAAAGGAAATTGCATACAAAGCTACAATAACCAATTTAATGGAAATTGCAATACAATGTCTGTGTTACTCACTACAAGATGTTCAATTTACCAGATCGACACATAGGATAACACAAAGTAGCTTGAAGCCTTGAACAACAATTTCAGCAGCAAGCAGGCATGAAATTAGTAATGGCTTCTTGACTGCACAAAACACTTAATTAAAATGTTTTGCATGCTCCAATAATGCAATTTATTCAAGATAAACAAAAAGCAATAGTTCTCTTGCACACAAAGCAAGCCCTAAATAACAAATTGTTTGAAAATGAATCATTATCAGCTAAACATATCATGTTCGAAGACAAACTTTCTAGAAGGTTGTCTAAGAATGGCTATCCTCCAATAATAGCAATGGCTAAAAATAGCTAGTTTGATGCGGATTCACTCTTAATGTCCCTCATGAAGTAAGAGTGGCTTCCTCGTTCTGAAAATGATAGACCCTTTGAAGAAACTTGACTAGCGACAATTGACAACTCACCAAACAACCTTGGTGACTTGGATCTGCTTTCTTTATGAAAGTGCACTCATAAACCCTTATCATCTCCACAATTTTGCAAAACCTAGTGGTTTGAAACTTGAGGCCTTGCCAAATATGTAACCTGACAATCCATCCTTATTCATTATTGGATAAAGGTTTGATGACTGAAATATAGGTGCTATTACAAAGAATGAAAAACAATTTGGAACCCTAACCACCTGAGACAAAAATCTGCAACTTGATGTTTTAGCAACACCAGGGGTTAGCCAGTTTAAAACAAAGGGTACTATTGGTGTATGTTTTATCATCCACTGAACACACAAAATAAAATGTCCAAAGATACTCTATCCTCTCTTGAACAAAATCACCGCGTATGCTAAGATTGCGAGAAGATCATATGGCGATTCCAAGGTTTCTTTTGTCAGGTCTTGACGTGTGGATAAGCTTAATGGGTGTTGTGATATGTTGGTAATACACAAAGGGACTTATGTTTAAAAATCATTCACAAGTTTAGAACTTAGATGGATTTAACATTAGATGCTCTTTCTTTTTGGGATTTTCAGTTTTAGGACTTAAAAAAAAAAGTGCAAAAGGATAAGGGTTTAGAAGTTCTAATCTATTCCTAAGAATTCGAGAGACGGTAAAGATTAGGTGAAACTGGTAACCACGCTTTTCTTTTCTCTCCCTAGGACAACTACACAAAGTGGGTGCAATCTTCAAGGGGTGTGATTATAATTTTCATGTCATGAACAATACTCATTCAGACTGAAGTTAAGCATCCACAATCATAAGCTCAGGCTAACTTTACACATTGAATAAAAGTCATCTATTCAAAGAAAGTATGAGCTAAGTTTCACCAATCAATACTATCAAATCTTTCATTCATTTAACAAACAGTCAAATCAAATTCTATTCTAATTCTAATCTAATGTTGAAGGAGATATGCAACCTTGCAAACCACTTGACAATAAAAGGGATTCAAAGCAAATCATGCATAAGAGCTTTTATTATTAGAAGTAGCTAGACGCAACAATTTCATACTACTCTCTTCACAAAATGAAAGTGAGAGATTAAGAGTTTATATAGAGTTTGTGAGAATAAATGAAAGGCCAAGATTGAAACAAATCAACGACCATGATCAAAACATATCAACCCTAATTAGGGTTTCCCAAAATAACATCAATAACAATTGCATGAAAGACAAGTGGCGCGAGGAGCTATTTTCAAGCTAGTGCATCCCTATCCTCTCGAGCAACAGTGTGTTCAATGAACTTGGACACGATCGGGATGACTTCCTCCATCGTGACCTGTGGCAGCATGTTTATTCTGAATTCTAGCCCATCCAAGTCTTCAATGCATCCAACAAAGGCATTCTCCCACTGCAATTCTTGTTTCATGAAGGCATCCCGGATAGACAATAAGTTCGCCACCCTAGTCAAGTTTTGTCTCAAAATCGGTCTCGTGAGGGAGAAGAAGATTTCCTGAACTCCGTGCCTTAGATTTTCCAACTGCATGTCATTCTCTCAGATGATTTCTTTCTCAAGCATATCTGCAGCTATGAGGAAAATCTTATTTTGAATCTCCTTAATTTGTTCTTCAACTTTGAATCCATCAGACTTCACTCTTTCCAAGACCTCACTCCGTGTTGTCAATGCCCAATACCAAGTGTGGAAGGCATAGGCGGCGCCTGCTGCAATTATCTTCCCATCAATCAACTCCTGTTTTGGAACTCCCTTCAGTACTCTAAGGCATGGAACGATCCTATCCTGAATGTTTGGAAGGTTGTCCCAAAATTCTATCATGACAAGAAGTCTGGAAAGCAATGAGGAAGTCTGTCCATAGTATCAATCTCTCCACAAAGGCAACTGCTTCTGTGCTCTTACTCACCATCCACTCCTTAGTCTCCTTGGCTGTGACCATATCTTCCTCAAAGTTCTTGACCGATTCCTGCGAGGAATTTAGAAGAGGAGGAGCTACTGCATCGCCCTGATTGAGAGGCTTAGTTAGGTGTTGAATGTACTCCTTCAGGCGCTCAATCTCCTTCTTATATTCTTTCTTCTTCACTACTTCCTTCTCCAATCTTGCCTTGATGGTAGCGACTGAGTTGTCCAACTCTTCAACCTTCTGGCCTTTTGTCGTTGGACCCAAGTCGACAGTGGTGATGGCATACTCA
Organism: Sequoiadendron giganteum; assembly: GCA_007115665.2. Classification (NCBI taxonomy): domain Eukaryota; kingdom Viridiplantae; phylum Streptophyta; class Pinopsida; order Cupressales; family Cupressaceae; genus Sequoiadendron; species Sequoiadendron giganteum. The sequence continues at coordinate 219,803,447 of CM021101.1, forward strand.
TGGGATGTGATATCTTCTTGTGGCTCATCTACTGTCAGTACTGCAATCTGCATTGAACGGCAATCGGCTTCGTCCCTCTGGATTGTGGAGAATTTCTTGGCGGGCTTCTTTATAGTAACTTGCTCTAACCTAGCCAAGAAATTTGCCGTGTCATCTTCCTGCTGAGTCTCAACTAGCACCTGTATCTTCAATCTTTCCTTCAACCGGTCAGGAATTGTGGGCTGTTCAATGTCGTCCTCTTCCTGAGCATTTTCTACACCTGGAACATCCAGAATTCCTCTAAGAGCGGAAATCATTCCCTCTTGAAATTCCTCGTCCTGGATATCCATTTCATCTTCTGATTCAAGTATCTCTGTGTTTGTAGGAGATGGAGGCTCGCCATTATCTGGCTAGATTGACTCAATATTACCTTCCTGAATCAGAGAAGGAATTCTCATGTCGACCAACGACTCATCTACAATGGCTACTATCTCATCAATATTTCTGGATGTGGCCGAATGAGATGGCTCCACCCTCTGTCTCTTCTGAACAGGTTCTGTGTTTATAGCTGCCTTTCCCTTTGACCTGATGGAGTCATCAACTGCCTCTTTCCTTTTCTTGGAGTTGGAGATTTCAATCAACTCAGCACTGTGAGATGCTCTTGTATTGGAGGAATATGATTCTATCTCGCCCAACAAGTCATTGGTGAGCGTCATTCTTCTTCTTCTTAATTCCTGAACTTGCTAGTCAACCCACCACTAAGAATTTTTGACCACCGGCCTCATCAAAGTAGTTAAGTCCTCGAGCTCAGGGTCTGACCACTTCACAGAAGGAAGAGGCCAATTCTCGTCAAAACATGGTTGGACATATTCTCCGTCATCCTCAAGCTGATCAGGTACACGACAAAGCTCAGTCATTCTAATCAGGCTCGCCGACAATCTAGATCATAACCTTTTTCTGACATCATATTCGTTTGCGGCATCTGCCCAAAAGTCCTCTAGGTCCACCTTATGTTTATATTTCTTTCCATTCACGGTCCCAATGTGGCGATGAGGATTGAAATTCTCTCTGGACCGGTAAGTTGTGAACGGATACCATTGCATCTCCAGCCTGGCACTTTCAACTGCTTGTGCCGACAGACAAGACTCTAGCATGTTTCCAATGAAGAACGAGAAAGTGATGGCTGCCTTCTGCTTTGACCTTTGGAGGTTCTGGTATGTCTCTAACTGCCTTGGGACTTCTAGCAATACCATTCTATTGGTAGGATAGATTGGAGGTCGGTAAGGACTTCCATTGAACCCCTGAACCCTTACGTACGTGAATCTCGGAAACTGGATAAACCAGGATCCATACTTGCTGATTAGGCTCTTAGCCTCATGAGTTAGTCTTTGGTGAGTTCCTCCTTGCAGTATTTTGCAGTATTCTGGTGATATACATGAGAAAAGCATCATTTGCCCGTTTGAAGTGGGCTTTCTTACTAAGCTGCAATTGCAGATTGAAGTCATAAGACTTCAATTCATTTTCACCATTGCCAACTACGCCTTTGTAGATCAATCCTGCGTATCTGTAAGTCTTGGCCAACAAATAGATGATGTAGGAGCTCATGTGGAAAGATTTTGTCCTTTCTAGATTGACCAATTGTTCATGAAGACTGTCACTAATCATCCTGGACCAATTGAACATCCTCACGCCTGAAGTGATTTCATCCATGAAATAATACATCCACATTTCAAATGGCGCGCCTAGAGGATTGCCGACTATTCTATTTAGCAATAAAATAATATCTCCATAGTCCTCCTTGAAGTCTGTATGGAGCAGCTTCTTTGGCATTTTCTTGACAGAGGCCCTCGGTTTTTCTAGCCATGACTTGTTAATGTTTGTTGCACAAAGCTCAAATTGGTCTTCATAGAGCTTTCTAGCGTCTTCCTTAGTCTTATATGAAGTTCGGTTATAGGTCGGGATGCCAAATGCTTCCTGGATTGCCAACTCTCTAAGATGAGCTAATATTCTTCCGTCAGGTGCAACAATTTGCCTCTCCTGCGCATTGTAGTGGATGGCGCACTCTACCATTAACTCAACACATTCTACAGCTGGTGGAAATCCGACTGCTTGGATGATGCCATTCCTCATTATCCGGTGAGCAATTGGTGTCGGCAGGAACCCATCGTGTCCATACATTCTCTTCTTGAATTCAACAAAATCGACATGCCCGAGATTGGTGTCTGTAATATTTTTCCACTTGAATTAATTTTAGATTTTGGCTGCAGTCCCTTGCTGGCGAACTTCATTTGTGCCTTTCTCGAAGGTTCTCCTCGGGTGGTCATTAACCTATAATAAAAATAATTAACATTAGTGCAGAGACTTTTAAATCTGTTTTTTTCGGGCCTTTATTCGAAAGTTTTCACTTTCAGCTTGTTAAAAAGATAAATTTCCGTGAAAAAGCAAGCTGAAAATGGGTGAACTTGGTTAAGTCTTGACAAATCTTTGCCAGAGTGATCGAAAAAGATGGAAGAAGAATAGAAGAATTTAGCCAATCCAATTTTAAACCTTTGAAAGTATTCTTTGGCTGCAAATCGAATTCAACTTTTGAAAATTCACTCAAAAATCAAAAGAAATACACCTTTTGCTGGAAAATACGCCCTTCAGCCAAGAATTCCACTTTATTTCTTCAAAAAAGACGTCCTCCAGCTCAAGAATTTACTCCTCCACCGAGAAAATCTACTTTGTCTTCACAAAATCTCCCTTCCAAAATTTATTTTTCACAACTTCGAAAGAGCTAAGAGGTTTTTTTTGATTTACTTGTGGAAGAATGATTTGAAAGAGACAAGTCAAACTTGTTATAAAGCTGGAGAAGTTGATGGTTTTAACAACTTTGTGTTTTCTTTCTAAGTTCATCGAATTTAGACTTGTTTTATCTCTTCCAATACTGGAGATTTTGAAAGAAAGTTTACATTTTTTATCCTGGCGCCATCCTTAGCTAGAATCCTCTAGATTTTTCTCTTTGAGCTTAAAAATTTGTCTAAGTGTTGAATATTTATTTCAAGTGTTGGAAAATATTAAATATTCTAAGTATTAAATTCGATTTTCCAACCCTTTCAATCTTTCAATCATGGTGATTTTTTTTTTTTGCTAGATAAATCGTTGCTGAGGGGCAGCACTTAGTATAAAAATCAAAAATAAGAAATAACGCTTCAGACCAACGAGTGGGGAGCAACAAAAGGAGACAAAGGAATAAGAAGAAACGGATTCACAAAGAAGGAGCTGTCACACAGCCAACACAAAAGAGATCACTAAAAACATAAAACTGAAAACAAAGCATCCTCCAATCAGAACACCAGCCTAGCTAGCATCCTAGAGAGAGCCAATCAGGAGTTTTTCTTGTTCTTTCCCTTCCTCATACTCCGGGTGAGGAGGGCGTCCATTGTCCATTGGGATCCATCTTCCATTGCATCTCTGTTTTTCGATGCGAAGCTTCTCAACCTCAAATTTGCTCCCTTTTTTCTTTTTAGGGAAATTGGGTTTTGATACGGTGCTCACAGATTGAGCAAGGGAGCAAACATTAGCAAGGACAACCAAGTTGTCAAGACCAAGGAAGTTTGAGTAGTCCTCATCCAAGCCGTCCATAAAGGGATAGGAACCGTTAGAAGCCGAGCTAGTGCCCTCGTCCTTTGGAGGAGGGATTGGGTCCCTGCAAGGGTCCCCACACGAAAGGGAGGCAAGAGCCTTGCAAGGGGCATCGACTGGTGAAGAGGAATGAAGCACCAACCCAGTAGAGGCCACAGTTGGGGCCACAGGAGGAGGACTGGGGTCCTCTTGGGCATCCATGAATCTCCTGTGATTGCGCCAAATGAACTGTGCATCAGGAGTGCCAGACTTTTTAATCCATTTTTTGAGTCTGAAATTTCGAGCAATTGCGGACATGGGAGAAGAACAACCAACAATTTTATGCCCCAGCCTGTTGCAACGGAAGCATCTGAAAGGTAGACCTTCGAAGTTTAGGAATTGGGTCCAGGTGCCCTGGGTTGAGTGGATCAAGACGGAGTGATGCACATGTTTAGAGATATCTATGATGGCACATACCCTGGTGAATTTGCTATGGGGGGCTCCAGGTTCCAGTTTCACAAAGGTGCCAAACTGATCAACCATATCTTTAATTAACTCATGCGCTTGCATAATCGGCGGAAGATTATACAATCTGATCCAAATGGGCACCTTAGTGATCTTAGCAGAAGCAAGATCAAAAAAAGGGAACCACTCAAGGATAACAAGGCCGGATTGCCCAAAAAACCACGGGCCCTTCTACATGACAAATGAGCAATCCTCCACTGAGTTGAAACGAAGCAGAAAAAAACCAAAATCGAGGGTTTCAATCATCGGCTGGGAGATGCTATTCCAGGAAGCTTTCATCCAATCCACGAATTTATCCATCAAGGGCCTCCTGCACAAACAACAGACAATAAGGGATTTGTTCCCAATATCATCCGCAAATGCCTCCAGGCAGGCATTCGAAATATGGAATGAATAGGGGAGTCCGACAGATATACATTCGAATCCCCCAGGGAACAGACCTGCATTGGATCAGGCACAGGAGCAACCTCATCAAGCAAACCAGGTGACGAGAAGGGAGGGTCCGGGATCACTTGTAATTTGCAGAATTCAGAGCATTCATGAAAGGGGTTTTTTTGTTTCGACATCCATGGATAATGAGAGGGGCCGCGGGGGAAGGAGAAGAGACCGGTGGAGACTCAGTAGCCCGAGCTTGAGTCGGTCGGGCCTTAACCTCGCTTGTGCCCTTGGAGATGCCATTCTGGGTTATCTTCCCGCCACCCACCACGCCCTGGCGTCGTCACCTGTTTGCTGTGCCTGCGCCACCGTCCAAGTTTTTGCACATTGCGCTCTATGTATTTTCATTCAGACACCAATTTTCAGAGTCCTCTACTCTCATACCTCTGCAACTTACCATCTCCAATCATGGTGAAATTTGTTTTGTCCAAGGCAAACTCACTATTTCTTGTGTCATTTTCCATTTTCCTCTAGGTGTTGAACATTTATAAATAACTTTTCCTAAATATTGGAATAAAATATCCCAAGTATTATATTTTCAACCTCTTCCACCCCTTTATTATTTAATTCTAGCGAAATTTAACTTTACCCAAGGCTTAATTTATTATTTTCAAGTCATTTTATTTCCTCTTCTAGCCAGGGCAGACTTTAAGACTAACTCACCATTCCCCTTGGTGGGCGGACTTTACTTGCATTTAGACAATTTCAAGCATGGGGCGGACTTCATACTTGGCTAGATATTTTTCCTTGGCGGACTTCTTCATGCCTTAGACTTTTTATCACACCAAGGGCGGACTTGGCTTAAGTTTGGACATTCCTTTATGTTGGACGGACTTGGAGATTAGCTTGCCATTTTACCTTATTTCATTGGGTGGACTTTTGTGATGTCCCATTCTAATTAGGCATTCGTACGTCAGTAGATTAGCCTATCATGTCGACCCTCGTAGGCTAATGGTTCTGGATAGAGGGTCACTTGGACGGGCACTTGGTCGTCAAACTTCAGTGTTGATCTCTGGAGTATGGTGGCAAGGTGAATTGTTGCGTTGGCATGATATTGGTGCTTAATTTAATGATATTCACCTTTTATTTCACCTTCCTCGGCCTAGGGACCATGTGTCTTTAAAATGAAGGGGTCACTTTATATTTTAAAGTTACCATTCATTGCTAAAGTGGAAAAAGTTATAACTTAAGTGAATAGTGCTCACTTTAATGAATAGTGTTTCCTTTGTTAAATTTTAAATAACAAGAGAGAAAGTTCGACCCTCTTCATGAGATGATCATTTTGCTTGAAGAAACTTTGGAGTGTGGCTTTGGAGGAAGGAGGAGGCTAGGGTTTCCTGATTTCTTGCAGTGGGTGAGCCTGGTGGGGCCCGGTTCTTCGTTTGGAGCTGCTTGAGGGTGTGAAACACCACCTTAAGGTTACTGATCAGTTTTTGGTCGCTTCATTTTGGAGACACAAGTTGTTGGTTTGCAGGGTTTTTGAGCTATTTTCTGAGTAAGCTTGGCGGCCATGGTCTCCATTATTGTTTATATAGGAGCTGTTCGGTTTTGAGGCATTTTGGGACTGTTTTTTGAAAGCTACAGCCAGCTGCGTTTTCTTGAGGGTTTGTAACAGCAAAAGAAAATTAAACTCCTCTCTTTGGTGGCTGCAATCACCCCTAAAAGGGGCGCCTTGGTCTTAGGAAGCTTGCCATGTGAGACTTTGGTGGGAGACGCTCATCCTTCAAGAGCAATCAACATTTTATTAGGGGCGGGTACTGTAGCAAGTCACTATTCACAGTGATGTTTGGCTGTAAGTTAACGTATGGTCTATTATATAGCTAGTTTCGAATCTAATGTAAGTAATATGTTGTAAGCATCTTATTTTGTAATTGAAGAAATTATATTTGAACACAGAATGAGCAATGTACTCAAGGTATTTCAGTAGCTTAGTTTATTTGAAGCTTTCATTGTATGCATATGCTCTTTATGTATCATTCTAGTATTTCTAGCAAACAAACTCAAAGCATAAGAGAAAACACAAAGACAAACAAAAAATCAGACCTACAAATTCAATGAAAACAAATCATTAGAGTGGTGGGTCATCACAGTGGTATCAGAGCCTTGATCCTGCCATCCTGGAGGGTTAAAGATTTCATGCAGCCACAAGAAGTAGGCCCTCACAAATATTATACCCGTCAAAGAGCAGGCCAACAAAGGAATCAGGTTGCTGATATACAACAGGCCACAATGGGAGACATGGGAAATGGTAGTCCACCTAGAAATGAAGGTGGAAATAGGGGACATAATGAGGACCAAGATGATCGTGAGATTCTTAGACGCTTGACAGCTGGACAGGAATAGGTTGCAATGGCTGTACAAGCACTTATAACATAGTTACAACAAATGAATACTCGAGGAAGACAAAACCAGGTACCTGATGATAACAAGAGCGTTGTGGGGACCCCCAGGGCACAACAAGCTCCTACTCGTACTGCTGATAGGCCTACACGTCCTACCTTTTTGACAAATGAACCAGATGAGGAAAATGTTGAAGAGGGTGAGGTAGTGTTTGCAGATAATATCATGGCAACAAATGATGAATGGGAGTTATTGACACCACAGGTCAGGGAGCGCATCAGCTTCGACAGATTTGTAAGTCAACGAAGAGAGCATTATAGGACAAGGCAAGATAGGAGGCCATGGAATCGAAATAAAGACTTGAAACATGCCACTGGTAAACTCACCTTGCCTACATTCGATGGTAGTGGTAGGACCACAGCACAGGCTTGGGTCCACAAACTGGATACGTTCTTGACTCTTCGACCAATGGCAAAAGAGGACACAATTAAGTACGCCACCTTGCATTTGGAGGGAGTAGGCCATGATTGGTGGTATCATGGGATGGTCACATTGCAGCATAACCGCATCACCTCTTACCAGGAGTTCGTTGATAGGTTGGTTGAACGCTTTGATAAGAAAGATCCGGAAACCTATTTCAAAGACCTAGCTCAACTCAAGCAAGTTGGGAGTTTGGAGGGATATATAGGTGATTTTCAGCGGTTATCAGTTATGGTTCCCAACATATCAGAAAGAAGATTGGTTGTGTTATTCATCAAAGGTCTATTGGAACCATTGAGAGGTTGGATCAAAGCTTTTGATCCCCCAACTCTACAGGAGGCTATGAAAAAAGCTAGGAGCATGGAACTTGCAGCGCTGCAAAGTAAGTTCTCTTCTAAAGCATCACCTTCATACAAGGACGAGAAATCATTTTCTAAGAAGAAGGAGAATTTAGATTCCAAAGGGAAATCAGTAGCCCCGCTAGACAAAGAAACCATCGACGACTTGCGCAGGAAGAAGTTGTGCTTCTATTGCAAAGGACCCTATGATGCAAACCACGATTGTCCTTTGAGACCTAAGGGAAAGGCTAACCGAATAATGTGGGCATTCTATGAGGATTCTGAATTTGAGAAATCCGACCAGCACACTGAGTAGGAGGAATCCGAGGTAGAAAAGTTTGAGGATGAGGTTGAGAATGACGTTGAAACGGAGGAGGAAGTTAAGCTTCAAGAAGCACGTCTCACTAGCATACAACGGGAGGGCTCTATCAGGATGCGAGGGGTCTTAGCTGGGAGAAAGATCATTACCTTGTTGGATACAGGGGCCACACATAATTTTATTGATGCTAGGCTGGTTGAGAAGCGTGGGATTTAGACTGAAGAATTTGAGGGCATAAGAGTGAAGGTCGCAGATGGCTACACTCTCAAGTGTGATAGGATGATTTCAGATCTCCCTATGCGGTTGAATAATTATGACTTTAAGGCAGATTTCTATGTGGTGAATATGGGAGACACCGATATGGTTCTAGGGATGAAATGGCTTCATGACATTGGAGAGTTTACCCTTAACCTTCATGATATGGAGATGAGATTTAAGGTGGACGGGAGGAATCATGTGTTGAAGGCCATCAAAGATAGTAATTTTAGAATGATATCTTTCAGTAGAATGGAGAAACTCATGCGAGACGACATGATTGAGTGGGCAGCAGAGTGCATGTTGATGCCATCACAAGAGGAGCAGAAAACCCCAGTCTATCATCCAGACATACAGGAGTTGAGGATTAAACACGCTAAGGTGTTTAGTGAGATTCCACCTGGTAGACCACCAGACCGTGGTATTGAACACATCATTGAGTTGGAGGAGGGCGTCGAGCTCGTGATTGTCACACCTTATAGGCATCCTAAGCGACTTAAGGATGAAATCGAGAAAACGATTAAGGAGCTGCTCGCTATGGGACATATCAGGCCTAGTAAGTCACCATTCGCTTCATCCGTTGTGTTAGTGAAGAAAAAGGATGGCACCTTGCGGATGTGCATTGATTACAGATTGTTGAATAAAAGGACAATCAAAAATAGGTATCCTATTCCTCGGATTGATGAGCTACATGGTGCTCGTTGGTTTTCAAAAATAGACTTGAGATCGGGGTATCATCAGATTCATGTGAGGGAGCAGGACATTGAGAAAACAGCCTTCCGTTGTCATTGTGGACACTTTGAGTTTGTGGTTATGCCATTTGGGCTAACCAATGCCCCTGCTACGTTTCAATCCACCATGAACAGGGTCTTTCAGTCACAACTGAGGAGGTTCGTACTTGTTTTCTTTGATGACATATTGATATACAGTAAGGCTTGGGAGGAGCATATTGCCCATTTGGATACGGTACTGGGTATTCTTGGTAGGGAGTCCTTGTATGCCAAGGAATCAAAATGTGATCTGGGTATGTCGGAGTTGTTGTACTTGGGCCATATTATTAGTGCAGAGGGTGTGTGTATGGATCTTGACAAGGTCAGAGCTATTATAGAGTGGCCTACTCCTGAGAATCTTACTCAACTTAGAGGATTTTTGGGCTTGTGTGGCTTCTACCGCAGATTTGTCAATGGATATTCATGTCATGCAACGCCACTTACAGACTTGACAAGGAAAGGGGCATTCATTTGGACTCTTTAGGCGCAAGAGTGTTTTGATAAGTTTAAGCAACTAATGACTACTTGTCCTGTCCTTGCATTACCAGATTTCACTAGACCTTTCGAGCTTCAGTGTGACGCTTTGGGTGAAGGGATTGATGCCATCCTTATGCAGGACAAGCATCCGATAGCATTCAAGAGCAGGAAGTTAAGAGGACCAGAGAGAAGTTATAGCATCTATGAAAAGGAGATGTTGGCCATCATGCATGCGTTGGCCAAATTCAGGCAGTACCTTGTGGGCAGCAAATTTTGCGTTAAGACCGATCATAACAGCTTGAGGCATTTCCTAGGACAGCAGGATCTCAACGATCGTCAGCAGAAGTCGGTGAGCAAATTGCAATCATATGACTTTGACATTGCCTATGTCAAAGGGTCCCAGAATGTGGTTGCTGATGCCTTGTCTAGCAGTCCACATTTGAGTTCCATGGTTGAGATTTTAGAGAACTGGAGACATCTGATAACAACAGAGTATGCCAAAGACTCTTGGGCTTCTGGCATTGTTGAGGGTTCGGTGCAAGATAACAGATATTCATTTGTAAATGATCTTATCATTTACAAAGGAAGGATTTTCTTGATCCCAGGATCAGAAATGAAGAACACAGTATTGAGGGCCTTTCATGATGCACCCATGGCCGGACATCCGGGGTATTTCAAAACTTACAGGTAGGTTCGAGAACGTTTCACTTGGAAAGGACTCAAGTCAGATGTCCTTCGATATGTCAGAGAGTGTCCTATTTGTCAGCAGAATAAACAGGAGCACACCTATCCTGCTGGTTTCTTTCAGCCACTTCCAATTCCCGACAGGAAGTGGGAATGCTTGTCGATGGACTTCATTACGGGCTTGCCGAAAGCCTAGGGTAGAGACTATATCTATGTAGTTGTTGCTTGCCTCACAAAGTACACTCATTTCTTTCCGATAGCAACTACATATTCAACTACACAGGTAGCAGAATTGTTTTTTCGTGAGGTGTTCAGGTTGCATGGGCTACCCCAGAACATTGTCAGCGACGGGGATAGTCGGTTCTTGAGCCACTTCTAGCAGGAGCTATTCAGGTTATGTGGGACCGAGCTTACTCCGAGCACTAGCTACCACCTGCAGACTGATGGTCAGACGAAGATTGTTAATAAATGGGTGGAAGGATATCTCCGAAACTATATAGCAGGACAACAAAAAGGTTGGGTGAAGTGGATTCATCTTTGTGAGTACTGTTATAATACCACGCACCACATGTCAATTCAGATGTCCCCATTCATGGCATTATATGGGTATGAGGCACCCAACTTTCTTGATTTGTTGCTGAGTGACAGTAGAGTGCCCAGTGCTGGGGATCTTTTATAGAAGAACCAGGATATTATGAGAGCTCTTTGTGAGAACATTCAGAAGGCACAAAATCAGCAAAAGCAGTATGCAGACCAGAGAAGAGTTGAGCGATCTTTTGAGGTTGGGGATATGGCGTATTTGATGCTGTAGCCCTATCGCCAGTCTACTCTCAGGAAGAGTGGTGCGGAGAAACTCAAGCCGCGATATTACGGACCCTTCAGGATCATCAGACGGGTACATTGAGTTGGACTTGCCGGCAGATAGTAGGGTACACAATGTATTTCATGTGTCACGCCTAAAGAATGCATTGGGACATCGCGTTGTTCCTTCCACAGCTCTACCACCCTTGGATGATGAGGGGAAATGATTCTGGTACCTGAGGCCATCTTAGAAGTCAGAGAGAGGCAGTTGCAGAGGCGGGTCATCAGGGAATATCTAATCAAATGGAAGGATTTGCCGGTAGAGGATGCTACATGGGAGAGCGAGGACATTTTACAGCATCCGGAGTTGAGATTGCTTGGGGACAAGCAATTTCAGGGAGGGTGGACTATGATGTCCCCTTCTAATTAGGCATTCGTACGTCAGTAGATTAGCCTATCATGTCGACCCTCGGAGGCTAATGGTTCTGGATAGAGGGTCACTTGGATGGGCACTTGGTCGTCAAACTTCAGTGTTGATCTCCGGAGTATGGTGGCAGGGTGAATTGTTGCGTTGGCATGATACTAGTGCTTAATTTAATGATATTCACCTTTTATTTCACCATCCTCGGCCTAGGGACCATGTGTCTTTAAAATGAAGGGGTCACTTTATATTTTAAAGTTACTATTCATTGCTAAAGTGGAAAAAGTTATAACTTAAGTGAATAGTGCTCACTTTAATGAATAGTGTTTCCTTTGTTGAATTATAAATAACAAGAGAGAAAGTTCGACCCTCTTCATGAGATGATCATTTTGCTTGAAGAAACTTTGGAGTGTGGCTTTGGAGGAAGGAGGCTAGGGTTTCCTGATTTTTTGCAGTGGGTGAGCCTGGTGGGGCTCGGTTCTTCGTTTGGAGCTGCTTGAGGGTGTGAAACACCACCTTAAGGTTGCTGATCAGTTTTTGGTCGTTTCATTTTGGAGACACAAGTTGTTGGTTTGCAGGGTTTTTGAGCTATTTTCTAAGTAAGCTTGGCGGCCATGGTCTCCATTATTGTTTATATAGGAGCTGTTCGGCTTTGAGGCATTTTGGGACTGTTTTTTGAAAGCTACAGCCAGCTGCGTTTTCTTGAGGGTTTGTAACAGCAAAAGAAAATTAAACTCCTCTCTTTGGTGGCTGCAATCACCCCTAAAAGGGGCGCCTTGGTCTTAGGAAGCTTGCCATGTGAGACTTTGGTGGGAGAAGCTCATCCTTCAAGAGCAATCAGCATTTTATTAGGGGCGGGTACTGTAGCAAGTCACTATTCACAGTGATGTTTGGCTGTAAGTTAAAGTATGGTCTATGATATAGCTAGTTTCGAATCTGATGTAAGTAATGTGTTGTAAGCATCTTATTTTGTAATTGAAGAAATTATATTTGAACACAGAATGAGCAATGTATTCAAGTTATTTCAGTAGCTTAGTTTATTTGAAGCTTTCATTGTATGCATATGCTCTTTATGTATCATTCTAGTATTTTTAGCAAACAAACTCAAAGCATAAGAGAAAACACAAAAACAAACAAAAAATCAGACCTACAAATTCAGTGAAAACAAATCATCAGAGTGGTGGGTCATCACAACTTTATACATGTCTTGCCATATTTCTCTTGGCCTATGGCGGACTTTAAGATTTTCATGCCATTGTGCAAGGCGGACTTCATGATGTTCTTGCCATGTTCTCTCCAAGGTGTAGCAGACTTTGCTTGTGCCTTTCCAAGTGCATGGGCAGACTTCATGTTGCCTTAGCCATTTTTCCTTTGCTTCCATGGGCAGACTTTGTGAAGTGCTTGACATCTATTCCTTGGGCGCATATCTCATTCCTCCTTGAACAAATTTCTTGCTTTCTGGATCATCTGGAACAAAACCCTAGCCATGCGATTTTCTTGCTTTTTATGATTTTTTCTTGCTTTTTACTCTCGAAGGTGCAAAACTTTGATTCTGAAGATGAAAACTTTGACTCCATGACCTGTGGGACCCCAAAACCCTGGCACTTTCTAAAACTAGAAATTACTAAAAATAGAGAAAAGCAAAAAGCAAAAAGAAAAATTTCTAAAAATAATAAGTCTCGGATTGGTCCAAAAGTGCCAAAAAAGCAAAAAGCAAAAAAAAGCAAAATCCCTAAAAAATAGGAAATGTCAGAATTGGCTCAAAGCAATGGCGTTCCTCGTCTACCGGGCCTTTTGAGTACTTCTATGACATCTAGGCACTGATACGGGCTTGAATTCTCAACTTGATTCAGATGATTCTCAAAACTCTAACTCTAAACCCCCAAAGAAAACGGTCCAATGAAATTGTAACGCAGAGGACAAACCCAAAAAAAGCAAACTACTGGGGATCCCCATTTGCAATGGGACGATGTGTGAAATAGGTCACAACAGGTACCAATCCCTCACATAGTCAAACACAGTCCTTTTAGTTTTATGCTAATGACCTGCACAATAACCCCTAGGCCTTTGAATGAAGAATGGAAAGATGATGTGAAATGCTATGCATTTTTTCAAACTTCTGTATGTTGTCCTCTGATTACTGAAAAGTCTGTGGTAACTGCTGTACAAGTTCGAATATGAAGGACAAAGCTGTAACCCTTGAAAACTGACACCAAACTAATGGAAAAATCTGCTAAAGATGTTTGTAATGACTGCTAAATGATGGTGTATTGCTGCCAACAATTGCTGGAAAAACTTCTTCTGACGATGCCTCTCCAAGCTGAATCTTTATTACAATTTGCTGAAAAATTTCTCGCAAATGGAAGACAAGCAAGGGTCTGCTGTTGGGAAATTTGCAATAATCCACATGATGCTCCCAATGATGGACAATGCCATTGCAAACTCTTCACAACCTGCTGAAAGGGAGCACTAAGGTGTGAATGGTCATTTTTTGAAAATTCAAAACTTTGACCTTTCTATGTATGAGTGTGCACTTGAGGACAAGAATGTCACCTTTTTTTTCGTCCAACTTTTGGCTACCCTTCACAAAGGTGCTCTCCAAGACATTAGATTGTCACTTTTTTACTTTGCAAATTGTCAGCCATCTATCCTTTTGGTGCATACTTTTGGTCTAAGTTACCATATGGCATCTTTTCAAACTTTTGGACATCCTTCATTATGTTATGTGTTTGGTCTAAGTGGCCTCATTTCATGTTTTCAAACTTTTGATGCTTATAGTGTTATGGTGTGCTCCAAGTGTCTAAATGACCAATTTTTGTGTTTTCAACTTTATTGGGTTTTTTAGAGTATTTACATGGTCCAAGGCATTGCGGTGTACATTGTCATGCTTTGGACACTTTTAACCTTTCTCTTAGGTCCAAGCTTTGATCCTTGTCTCATCTGATGTGTAGGTGTTGCCTCAGTTCTTGTCAACTTCTTTTTTTGATTAAGCCTTTTCAAATTTTTGAGAAGTTTAACAATCTTTGTCGGGTTCCGATGAGGTTCTTAGAACCTTGTTGGGTTCCGACAAGGTTATCCTAACCTTGTGCTGCTTTGTTTGAGCTTGTCTTATTTTCAATGTCATCCTTTACCTAAGTTTCGAGAACCTTATTGACTTTCGACGAGGTTTTCATAACCATTTTTGGAGCCGATGTGAGATGGAGAATTTAATCTTGTCATATCCAAAGTTTCATAAACTTTCATCAGAAATGCAATATTGAAGGATTTTGAAAGATCAAAGGTGGTGGAAAGACATTTCAGATTTTTTTGTGAGTTTCAAAACCTTTGTCGGAACTCGACAAGGTTTTCAAAACCCTAAGAAAAGCCAATAGTTTCATAAATTTCTCTTAGAGGTGATCTTGAGTCCTCATTCAAAGCTTGTGGTGAAAGATCATTTTCAAAGAAGTCTTTTTCAAAAGATTTGAGAGGTTTTAAAACCTTTGTCGGAACTTGACAAGCTTCTCAAAACCAAAAATAACCTCGACAAAGCTATAAAACTATTACTTTAAAAATTCTCAAAAAGTGTCAATGGTGGGTATCGAGAGAAAGTTCACATGCACCAATATTAAGATGCGCCATTAATGTTTCCTCCTCAGTTTAAAGGCCATTAATTATAAATACACTTGTGTATTAACAAGGGTCATTTCAACAAGCAATCGATAGAGAATTAGTGAAGAGCGGAGAAAAAGAGATTGTAGAGCTAGCACCACCAAAATTGTTGCAACAAACACCACAACTGAGTTAAAGGTATTTATTTGCATTATCCTACAAATCATTGTTTGCCGGGAGGCAAATTGTGGTAATCTAGTGGGACTTGAGTGAGATATGGGAATTTGGCAAGAACTTTGGAACTCTTGATGCAACCCTAATTACCTCCTTGCATTTTAGTCATATATCTTTTTTGTCAAAATGAAATTCAAATATTTGGGATATGAACATTTGTTGGGCCTATCCAATACCCTCGCGGAAATTGGTGATACGGAGTTAGGCATATAAATTTGAAAGATTTCTAGGAGAGGATAGGTCTCTTATTATGTAGAGGTTAATTGAGAGTGGGTTGTTACAAGTAGTTGCATTTCTCATGGTGGTACAGTGTTCATACCTAGTCTTAGAATGCATGAATCATTCTAACCCCTAGACCCAGGAAGTAAGAACAAGTGACAATAGATTTGTGGTTAGATTAAATAGCGACACTTTCACTACTTGTCTTCGGCTACCCCAAAGAGATGAATTTTTTGACATCGACTACACCGTCTCTTACCAACACTTTACTGAAAAGAAGAGTTGATGCAAAAACACAATTGCCTATCAATGGTTAGCTATGCCCAAGAAAGGAGAGTCTCAGCTGCTAAGAGATTGCATAGATCCCATTTTGTAGACGAGATTTTAGACATCATAGTCCTCCTCCATAGGCTGAAGGGTAATGAGAATGCACATGACTTCAAGGAATGGATATTTTTTGTTTATCATTGTGATAATTCAAGGGCAGCAATCAAATCCATTTGGAGATTATTCACTTCTAATTGCACAAAGCTTTCTACATGTCTTCTTACGTATTCTATGCCATTGTTGGCACAAGACCTTGGCCAAGGCTTCGTCCGGTAGGTGTATTGGATGAGTCCACTCAAATTTATGATTACTATATTCAGCCACAGTTGGAAAGGAACCATAAGAGTTTTAGAAGGGTGAATGATGTCTTTACCATGAAGATGGTAAAGAGAAATTCAAGGAGACATGAGCTTGATAATGACCCTGAAGTTGCTCAGCTGATCAACAATTATGGCAGCTTCTTCATACAATTCCAAAGGTTCACCTACATAAGAGTTGAAGGTTTTGATGGTTTGCCTTACAAACTGCCAAAATATGTTGATGGTAGGTTTGTCCTTATCGAGATATGTAGATAGGTAGCCGAGGTAAAGAAAATGTGCCATGAAAGGAAGAAAGCGGGAATTCCTTTTCCCGTTGGCTTATCACACTATCAGTGTGATTTTGTGTCCAATGCCTTGAATATAGAAAAAGACCTTGTGAAGTATACAATGCAGTTTTATGAAAGAAGGTTTCCTTTTGACAACAAAAAAATTGTTAGGAATATCTACAATTGGGACTTGGTTTTAACCATCTTCCAAAGCTAGAAGACTACTAGGCAATTTGCACTGATGAGTTTGGAGTGAGAAAGAGAGGACGAATGAGGTTGTCTTTAAGGCATATTGTGACTTTCAAGTTAAATTGGGATATCCAAGATTTGGAGGATGATGAAACAGATTTGGTTGATCCTATTTTTTCCAAGCATATACAAATTCAGCCCTTTCTACCAATAGATTGGAGCATCCAAGGGATTGAAATGGTTGAAGCTAAAATTGCAGTAGTTCCTAGATGAATTGAAGAGTGGGTAATGAAGAAGAAAGTTGAGAAACAAAATCCTTATCCTCAACAAATTGAGAAGGCTATAGAGCAAGCAGAGAGTAGTCAAAGAGGTGCCTCATCCCCTGGGCCAACAACATCAACAATACAACAAACTACTTTTGGTGGTAATGGGGATGATGGCGAAGGCCCTCTAGAGAGGAGGAACTTGGAAAAGACTTGTGGAGGACCTGTAGAAGAGGCAACCCAAAGGGAGAAAGATAAAGAACAACTGAGCCCAACGATAGAAAATTTGGGAGAGGAAGCTATTCACATATCTTCATCCCCTTCCCAAGTAAGTAATTCTTCTTACATTCTTCCCACAATTCTCTCTCTCCTAATGTTCCTAAGAACCCTTCCACACAAGTTGAGACAAACACACTATCTTCTCCTGAAATGTGGGTATCTGATACACCACCTCTCAGGAGATCTCTCCAATTTTCTTCTCCAGAGACTTGGAATGTCCTCACACCTCCATCTATTTCATGGTTAGAACAGTCTTTGACAAAGAAAAGAAAGATGGTTGAATTGAGCGTTCCTAATAAAGACATTGTATCACAATTGTTTCAAAGAACCCCTTACTCTAAGAAGCCTAAAACTACTTCCCGATTGTTGAGTGACCCCTCCTCGGGGAATATGTATGTTGAAGTCACTCACCTTTCTACACAAAAGGATGCTAGCCAGATGACTATAGATGACTTCAATATAACTAGGATCAATTTGGGACCTTCTACAAGAGATGGAGATGTTCACAATTTCTAGGTGTCAGTTGCCAGGCTTGTGGAAAGAACAAAGAAGGATAAGAAAACTAAAGATCAACTAAAGCACCATGTAAATGCTTTAACCAATTGTTTAAAATCTCTCATTGATCTTTTAGCCCAATCCACCAGCCAAATTGAAATTACTTTTGATCCTAGTTCCGCTAGTAGAAAGGAAGTGATTGATAACATTCATGCTTACAAATCTTATGTAAAGTCATTGAGGATTGGACTAAGGACATCATAGTAAGGGGAACTAAATTCATCAGACATGAAGAAGATCTGTGAAGGCATAGAGGCACTGAAGAGAAAAATTGCTTAATGTTGATGATAACTGGTGTCTCATGTGGAAGAAAAGCATTGAATGGAAATTTTCATTCTTGAAACAAAATATGTTGGAACAAATTAAATTGCTCAAAGAATGAAAGCAGATTAAAGATGACATTCAAAAGGATCTTTTAACCGTTAGTGTTCACCTTTGAAAGGAAGATGACTCTCAAGATGAGTATGTAGAGACATTGAATAACAGTTCCAAAGAAGTAGTTTAGAATTTTTTCAATAAATAATCTTTTTATTTTGAGAATATGAGGAAATTAAGTAACATTGACTCTGCCTTGTCCCAATTTATTGGACATGCAACGACCTTCTTCGGCAAGGTAGATTTAATTCAAGGGAACAAAGCTTTGTGGAGGTTGAGAACCAAAAATGTAATTATTTCTCAACATAGCGAAGTGCCTGTGGTCATCAAAGCCTTCTAGGTGTACAAAACTAAAAGTGACACGTAGTCGGCCCGGTCATCACAAGAAAAAGGGAATGACAGGAATGCCAGCAATATGCCACCTCAACAATAATATTTTTGTTATTTCATATTATGGACTTAATTTGTAAAGAGCGTTAAAGTTCTAAGAAGTTTAAGGGATTCTTTAACCTCCTATTTTCAGTTACTTTTCAAGAAACGGTTACTCTTGGATATGTATATATCGATCATGATGTTACGAAAAGGCTCTCTTAGAAAATTTGGGAGAAACATATAGAAAGAAAGGATTTTGATTTTTGTCAACTTTGAAAGAGGTTGTAAGTCTGTGAGCATACAGTTTTGAATAGTTGAAATGAAATCTATTATAATCTGTGTGTTATGATTGGTTTTGTTAGTTATTATGTTCCTATGTGAATGCAAAAGCTATTTTAAGTTTTCAATATTCTCAAGTTGGAAAATATCTTTTAGATCGATAAATTCATTGGTTCATGCCCTATGAAACTCAAATTAGCCTATGTTCTAATTGGTTTCATGGGAAGTTTTGTTTTTTGAATGGTACAAGATTTACTGATGGCATTATTTATTCTATAGATCTTATCAAACGTCAGTACTATTTTGACCTTTCATTGCTTTTTGATTAAAAGCATACCTATGGTAGATTTTAAATTTAGAAAAGAACATATTCTTATTTGATGAGGGAGCTGTACCTCTTAAAATTCAGAGGGAAATTACCCAACTGTTGGTAAATGGTTATTCATATATTTGGGCATAGAGAAAATAAGTTTTCAAATTTTGATAGTGAATAATCTGTTAAGCAATAGTAGGAAAGCATCTATTGTTGGCTATGTGATGACATTGATTAGAGCTAATAAACACAACATTCATGAACATGGGAGACAATGATTGCATAATGACTTCCTAGAAGAAAAAACATTGTCTTGACTCAAATTTCTTTTACAAAAAAATCTAAGTTACCGGTTCGGGTTTGGGGACGGGTTCGAGTATGAGAACCCGGTACGTGAATTTTTTTTTTAGGGGTTTGGGTACGTATGGGTACATGTGTATATATATATATATATATATATGTATTATATATACAAAAAAATAAGAGAAATATATAGAATTGTAAAACTGAATCATTTCATAGTATGATACTTAATCATTGGTCAATGCCAAATGCCAAAGATAAATATTAAATGCCAATTGATAGTTGTATTTGATTGATTTGAAAGCAAATTGGGTACAAAATGGCATCCTCATGTGGAATGCGTTAATGTTGATATTCTTAAACAAAATGAAAGTAAATACTACATTAATATATTTTACAAATTTACATTTTCCTCTTTCCCATGAAAATGAGGTGCGCTATGGAGTTTTGTATGGTTTCAAAAGCCTTAAATGTGATATTATAGATGAAGACTTGTAGGCAAACTATGGAAACTTGGACTTGGAGAGTACCTAGAAAATCAATTAAATTCAATGGGAGTTTGAGGGCAATGTCTCCAATGGGGTCAAGGGGCAGCGCCCCTCGTGGGGGTCTGGGGGCAACGCCCTGTTGGTGTGTGTTTTGAATACACCACCAAACACAGAATAAAATGCCCAAGGACACTTTATCCTCTCTTGAAAAGTAATTGCAAATACCTAGAAGGTAATACAATAACTCCAATGTTTCTTTTGGTCAGGTCATGACATATGGACAAGGTCAGTGGGCGTTGTGATTTGTTGGTAATCACAAGGGGACTTGCATAAAATTCATTTTGCGAGTTGAGGACTTAGACAGTTTTATCATTGAAGCTCTTTAGATGGGTGTTTCAGTTTTTCCAAGAAAAGGGCAAAAGGATAAGGGTTTAGAGGTCTAAACTACGCCTAAGAACTCAAGAGACAGCAGTGACGAGATAAAATAGGGTAACCACACTTTGTTTCGCCTCCTTTGGAAAACTACGCAAAGTGGGTGCAATCTTCAACGAAAGTGATAATAATTTTCATGTTTGAATTGAAAAACAAATAGGAGTTAAACATCCACAAATTAATGACTCAGACTAACTTTACACATCAAATGCAAATCATCCATTTGACAAAAGTATGAGCTAAATTTTATCTACCATTGCTATCAAATCTATCATCCACTTAACAAACATATGAATCAAATACTAATCTAATTCTACTCTAAGTGTTGAAGGAGAAATATTAAAACCTTGCACACTACTTGAAAATAAAAGTGGTTCTTAGCAAATCATGCACAAGAGCTTTTATAAACGGAAATAGTTTCGTCGCAACAATCTTATACAACTCACTTCACCAATTGCAAATGAGAGTAAACAAGTTTATATAGAGTTTACAAAATTGAATAAAAGGCTCAGATTAAAAATGAGCCAACGGCCAAGATCAAAACAAATAAACCCTAATTAGGGTTTCCCAAAATGACTTCAGTAAACAGAGAGTTGACAGGGTGATGTGGCGCTTGGAGCTATTTTCAAGGAATTACATCTTGATCCTCCCGTGTTGCCGTGTGTTCGATGAATCTGGACACAATCAAGGCAACTTCATCCATGGTGACCTGCGGAAGCATTCCGATCTTGAATTCCAGTCCGTCCACACTCTCGGCGCATCTGGCAAAGGTATCCTCCCACTTTGGCTTGGTCTTCTCAAAAGACTCTCGGATGCTTAAGAAGTTCGCCAATTTGGCCCAGTCCTGCTTCAAAATGGGTCCAGTGATGGCAAAGATGCCTTCTTGGACCTTCCCTTTCAAAACTTCTAACTGTAGGTCATTCTCTCGTAGAGCTTCCTTATCCAGGATGTCAGCGATCATGTTGAGAAGTTTGGCCTGAACTTCTTTGACCTGTTCTTCCAATCTGATACCGTCAACCTTCACCCTCTCCAAGACTTCGCCTCGTGCCGTCAAGGCCCAATACCAAGTGTGGAAGTCATAGGCTGCTCCTGCTGCAATAACACCTCCGTCTATCAGCTCCTGCCTAGGAACTCCTTTCAGAATCCTAAGGCAAGGGATTATCCTATCTTGCACATCCGGAAGGTTATCCTACACTTTTGCCAAAGCGGCCAGCCTAGAAAGTAGGGCAGTGGCCTGACCATAAACCAGAGTCAACCTCTCTACGAATGTCTCAGCTTCAGTCCCCTTCACTGCTATCCATTCTTTGGCTTCCTGAACTGTGACCATGTTTTCTTCTATCTCTTTAACGCCCCCCTGTGAAGAGTTCGGGAGTAGAGGAGCTGCCGTGTTATCTTGATCAAGTGGTTTGATCAAGTGCTGGATATACTCCTTTAGGCGCTCAATTTCTAACTGGCACTCCTTCCTCTTGGCTACCTCCTTTGCCAACCTTGACTTGATAGTGGACAAAGAATTGTCCAAGTCTTCAATTTCTTGGCCCTTCGTGGTTGGACCCAAGTCAATGGTTGTGATGGCATAATCTTGTGGAGCCATGTCCTCCTGTGGCCTGTCCACTGTAGGCACTGCGATCTGCACTGTCCTGTTGCCGGCTCCATCTCTCTGTATGCTCGAGAATTTCTTTGCTGGCTTCTTAACTGCAGTCTGCGTGAGTCTGGCCAAGAAGTCAGCAGTGTCATCCTCTTCTGGCCCCTCTACTGGCGCCTGTACTTTCAGCCTCTCCCTTAGCCAATCCGGGATTGTCGGCTGCTCTTTGCCTTCATCTTTCGGCCTGTCTTCTCTGTTAGGAATGTCCAGAATTCCCCTAAGGGCTGAAATCGTTCCTTCTTGGAAATCCTCATTTTGGGTGTCCACATTTTCATCATCGGACTCCAATATCTCTGTGCCCGTGGGAGATGGTGGCGCATCTTCGTCCGGCTGAGGCTCCATATTGTTTTCCGGAATCGGGGAAGGATCCCTAATGTTAGCCAGTGAAGCATCTACAGTAGCCAGCATCTCTTCAATATTCCTAGATGCGGTCGAGTGTGAAGGCTTTACCTTAGCCTGCTTCTGAACTGGCTCCTTGCCTGCAGCTATCTCCTTCCTTTTCTTGGAAGTGGTGGCCTCTATCATCTCTACCCCTTGGGATGCATCCGCATTGGAAGAATAGGATTTCACCTCACTCAACATATCATAAGTTAAGGTTATCCTTTTTCGCCCGAGTTCCTGAATCTGTTGATCAACTCACCACTGTGTATACTTGATGACTGGTCTCATCAAAGTATTTAAATCGGCGTGCTCGGATTCTGACCACCTGACCACCGGCAAAGGCAAACTCTCATCAAGGTGCGGCTGTACCTGCTGTCCATCTTCCTCCAACTGATCCGGCACTCGACAAAGTTCTGTTGCTCTGATCAAACTGACAGGCAATCTGGACCACATCTTTCGCCTAACCTCAAACTCGTCTGCAGCATTTGCCCAGAAATCTTCCAGTTCAACCCTATGCTTGTACCTCCTTCCATCCACCGTCTTGATGTGATGATGCGGGTCGAAGTGGCTCCTAGATGGATAGGTAGCAAAAGGAGAATGCTGAATCTCGAGCCTGGCACTATCTGCTGCTTGCGATGATGGACAAGACTCTAGCATGTTCCCTATAAAGAAGGGAAAGGTTACTGCCGCCTTTTGTTTTGCCCGTTGGAGGCCTTGAAATTCTTCTAGCTGCCTTAGTACTTCCAATAGGACCAACTTGTTAGTCGGGAAAATGGGCAAATGATATGGGCTCCCAGTGAATCCCTGGATTTTGATGTAAGTATATCGGGGATACTGGATAAACCAAGATCCATATTTGCCAATCAGCTTCTTGGCCTCAGGAGTCAACTGTTGATGCGTCCCTCCCTGGAGTATCCTGGTGACATACATAAGGAAGGCGTCATGAGCTCGCCGGAAGTGCGCCTTTTCTTTCAATTGCAGTTGTGGATAGCAGTCATATGCCTTCAGCTCATTTGATCCGCTGCCGACCGTGCCCTTGCATATCAAGCCTGCATACTTGTAAGTCCTAGCCAACATGTAGATGACATAAGAACTCATATAAAACATTTTAGTTTTCTCTAAGTTGACAAGCTGCTCGTGGAGGTTGTTGCTGATCATTCGTGACCAGTTAAACATCTTTACGCCCTCTGTGATGTCTTCAATAAAATAGTACATCCATGGCTCAAATGGCGCCCCCAAAGGACTGCCTGCTATTCTGTTCAGCAAGATAATGATGTCTCCATAGTCCTCCTTGAAGTCCGTACGCATCAACTTCTTGGGCATTTTCTTGACCGACGGCCTAGGCTTGTCCAGCCATGACTTGTTGATGTTGGTGGCACAAAGGTCAGGCTGCTCATCATACAATCTCTGGGCGTCTTCCTTAGTTTTATAAGTGGTCTTAGGATACGAAGGAATGCCAAAGGCCTCTTGTATGGCCAACTCTCCCAGATGTGCCAATATTCTCCCGTCAGGTGCCACAATTTGTCTCAACTCAGCATTATAATGAAGCGCACACTCCACCATCAATTCAGCACATTCAAGCGCAGGCGGAAATCCGGCAGCTTGAAAGATTCCATTTCTTACCATTCTCCTGGTTGCAGGTGTGGATAAAGGCCCATTGTGCCCATATACTCTTCTCTTGAATTCATCGAGGTCTATATGACCAAGATTGGTGTCCGAGATGTTCTTCCATTTTGATTTTATTTTAGTCTCTGGCTGCGATCCTTTGTTCGCGAACTTCATCTGTGCTTGCCTGGACGTCTCTTCTTGATTGACTGTCAACCTGCAAGTACAAAATACTTAACATTAATATAAGAATTTTTAAAATCAAATTACTCCAGGGTGTAGTTTGGACAAAATCGCACTTTCAGCTTATTAAATTAAAATTTCTGTCAAAAAGCAAGCTGAAAGTAATCAAATTCGCCCATCCATGGATGAAACTCATGCCGGAAAGAAAGTAGAAGATAGAAATGAGGTACAAACACATTGTCGATTAATTTCCAAACCTCAAAGATCATGTTCTGGCTGCGAACGAATTTAAAAATTCTGAAAATCTGCCAGAGGAAGTGCGCCAAAGCTGGGAAGTACGATTTTCAGCAAAGAAATAACTTATTTCTTTCTAAAAAAATCACGCTTGTCAACAAGAAATTGCTTCCTTGATTCTCACAGCAACGTTACTTGCGCTAAATTTTTCCTTTGCAAACGATTCCCAGAAGATTCGAGAAAAGATAGCTTCTTCTCAGTCGAAATTGTGAAGAAATGAGTTGGTGAAACTCATTTTATGGTTGAGAAGTGCGATTTTCCTCAACGAATTGCTTTCTTTTCTTTGATCCTCTTCCAATTTTAGAAACGTTTTTCTTCTCGGATTGGCAAGTTTCTAATTTCACTTTCAGTTGCTGAGGCAAGTTTCCAATTTTCATCTCTGTGCCACCTCTGTTTGAGATTTTCGAATTTCTTAAAAAATTGCCTAAGTGTTGGAGAAAATATCAAAAGATATTAAATTAATTGTTTAAAATTAATTTTCCAACATACTTTAAATCTTTGAATCACGGCAATTTTAAATTTACCTAAGGTAGAATAATTTAATCTTCCAAATAATCTCCAGACTTCGAATTTAAATAATTAAAATTCCCTAAGTGTTGGGAAATAATTAAAAATATTAAAATATTTAATTCCAACCCGTTTAAAATTGATACATGGCTAAGTTTGTTTGTCCGCGGCCAAATATCTCTATTCAAATTGTCTGCCTAGCCAAAATGTGCTCAATAGTTCATCTGCCAAATTTCAACTCTCTAGGCGGAGTTCTGACCCTTCTGGACATTTTTATTTAGCCAAACGATTCATCTTGTGGGTCGGGCGAACTTGGAGATCTCTGCCACTTTGCCATTTTTTATTAGTGCTTTAGGAATTTTTCCAAGCTCAGAGGGGCGGACTTCATGCTTACTCTGCCAAACACTCTTCATTTTATGCCAAAGAATTTCATTCCGTTGTGTTGAGGCGTGATTTTTGTGCCGGTCAAACCTCTTCTCCTTCTAGACATTTCTCCGTTTTTTATGCCTTAGAAAAATTTATCTTTCAAAGTTGGACGAATTTCTTATAATTCCTTGCCAATGGCGTATCTTATCCTCCATTTGTCTAAAGCGGACTTCACACTTTCCTTGCCATGGAGAGTTTTATTCTTGCCTTGTCCAACGACGGGCTTCACTTATAATTGGCCATTTAATCCATCATAAGGCGACTTTCTTTGCAATTTCACCCCTTTCCAAACATCTTGGAGCGAACCCCTTCATATTTCCACCCTTCTCCATACTTCTTGGGGCGGACTTCACATACCTCTTGCCATTTTAGCATATGGCGGACTTCATAGACTTCATGCCATTGACTTCTTTGGGCGGACTTTGACCCCTTTGTGCCATGGGCGGACTTGGCTTCACCTTTGCCAAGGGCGGACTTGGCTTGTCATGCGCCATCCACCTCTCTCCTTGGGCGGACTTCATGCTTTCCATGCCAAGGGCGGACTTGGCTCTGCTTGTGCCATGGCGGACTTGGAGACCTCCATGCCATGGGCGAACTTCATGCTTGGCTCGCCAGTGCCTACCTTTGGCATGCCAAAGGTAGGGCAGACTTAATGTTCTTCATGCCATTCTTCTCTCATAGGCGCCCCCTTCAGACTTAGCCATTTTTCAAAACTTTTGCCATTTTTACCTTGATTCTTTTGACATCTGGAGGCGTGTTGATTTCTTGCTTGATAAGATCCAAAAATAGAAACTTTCTAAAAATAGAAAAAGCAAAAAGCATCCCTAAAAAATACGAACTCCAGAATGGCCTAAAAATGCCGAAAATCAAAAAAAGCAAAAAGCAAAAAAGCAGAATCCCTAAAAAATAGGAAGTGTCAGAATTGGCCGAAAGCAATGGCGTTCCTCGTCTACTGGGTCTTCTGAGCATTTCCATGACGTTTAAACATTCAAATGGGTTCAAAATTTCAACTTGGCCAGACTGACTCTCAAAACTTATTCAAATTTAGGACTCTAAACTGGCGATTCAGAGGGCGACATCAAAACTTGGGGGTCCCCATTTGCAATGGGGCGATGTGTGAAATAGGTCACAACACGCCCCCAGCGGGGTCAAGGGGCAGCGCCCCTTGTGGGGGTCTGGGGGCAGTGCCCCCAGCGGGGTCGAGGGGCAGCGCCCCTCACGGGGTCTGGGGGCAGCACCCCTGGCGCGCTCCCTGTCGCGGTACAGGGCGGGGTCAAGGGGTAGCGCCCCCGCCGCTAGCACCAATTTAAGGCTTCTAAAATCATACAAAACTTCATGGTGCACCTAATTTTCATGATTTTTTGAGTGCTGGGCCGTGGGTTCTTCCAGGTACACCCAGGTACGTGGCTGATACTCTTGGGTCCACGAACCATTTGGCTGGGTTCGCCTTGGATACGCACAGGGTGCGCACCCAGCCCTGTGGATTCGCCTGGGTGCGCGCTTGCATGCACCCGGGAGAACCCACAGGGCTGGGCGTGCACCCTGTGCGTACCCAAGGCGTACCCACAGGCGAAACCGTACTGGGTTCGTACCCGGACCAGGTTCGAGGCCTGTGGGTGCGAACTTGGTAACTTAAAAAAAAATCATATGGGTACAACAATTGGCTTTTTTGGAGGACCATGAAACATACTTGGGGCATAAAACCTCCATAATATTTAATTCCCAGTATAGACTAGTGTCTTATTAGCTAGGCTTGGAGTCTAGCTTTTCTTAGATTAACTAAATACAAGGTTATCTTAACTAAATACTATAAAACAAAACATAAAACACAATACAAAGTAAGAAAATATATAACATGATACAAAGACGAAAACACTTACTAACAAGTGTGGGTGGAGAAAAACAAATTAGGTTACACAAAACCATTTATAGGTTGAGAAAAGTTGAAACTCTTCCTTACAAGTTGGGAGACCATCCATGATAGTAAGTAACCTTGGGAACTATGAGAAGCTCTTGTTGCAAATAAAAGGTTAAGAAAATAGTGGGGTTTACGTGGAGAAAACATAGATGAGAATGGGACACTCCTTTGGGGTTTAAAGTCGAGAGGGAATAATTTAGTATTGAAGAGACCCACGTTTACCTTGTGGAAGCACAATTTTGTTGTAGATCTTTATTAATGATGAAATCTAGCTCCTTCCCACAAACTTGATATTCTTCATCCTCCATCATAAAAGATTCTACTTCATGCTTATTGAGAATTTTAAATCTTTATAGCATACTTTTTTGTTGACATCCACAAAAGATATTAGGACTGGAGCTGATCAACTTCAAAGAGAAGAGCATTGTCATCATTTGATTGTAAATACATATCAAGATTTTGAAGGAAAGCTTCAACTTCTTGCATAACACATTTCATCTCTAGAAGAATTTTTGGTGTTCTAATTTGCATCATTTAGTACAAGGAAAAATAGAACAGCATGTATGGATAAATTTTTCCTCCAAGTAGAAGTGGAAGCTCCCTTGTATCAAGAAATAAAAGTAAGCCCCAAAACTTAAGGAAATGAGCTCCAACTTTTTACAATATGTACAAGTTAAATATTAGGCTTTTGGGCATTCATTGTAAACAAACTAAGAAATTGCCCATCTTTTTGGTTCTTAAGCAAGGGTACAAAGCTTAGCAACACTTCTAATCCAGATGAAAGATATTAATGTCTTGAAAATAAACACCCACAATAGCTAATAAACGCTCGTGCTCTCCAACTAGAAGTAGAGGCTAAAAAGTATGTGGGCCACACAAAACCTAGAATTGTATTAAACACAAACAAGGTTTAGCAAACCAATTAGATGCTATAATGTACAAAGCTACAATGACTTCTTCAATGAAAACCACAATACAAAGCTTGCACTTTTCTAGACCGTCAATTCAATTTGACAAATGAACAAACACAAAATCACACAAGATAACTTGAACATTAATCTCAATAGATAATAGGTGAAAAAGTTACCAAATGACACTAATTTATAAGGGTTTAAAAAGTTTTGCATGAAAAATAAATAAAAAGAATATTGAAGTTCCTAAACTAATTTGTCTCAAAATGCATGAATTAAAATTAGAAACCTTCAAATAGTTTCATGTTAGGAACATGTCTCTATAAATAGACCTTCTAGAAGATCATCTAAAAATATAATATATCTGAATAGTTCTTAGTAAATTATCTCAGAATAGTTGCCTCCTAAAAATAGTGATGACTAAAAATAGCTTGGGCTAAAAATAGCTAGTTTGGTGTTGGCTCTTTGTTTTGATCATGGGGATCCTTTGAAGAAACCTTGGAACTGATAACCATTGATTACTCACCAAGTAATCTTGGTGACTTGAATCTGATTCCTTCCTTGAATGCTTGTGATATTTAGTGTTTGGTGCTTTGGACCTTATCTATGATCAAAACCTTTTATGTCACGAACCTTCTAGCTTGAAATGCCTTGATTGAAGAGTGAAGGAAATGATAAGATCTATCATGTGAATGCTCTAGATGCTTGAAGTGTTGATCCTTGGACAATTGCGACGAAACTTAAAGAATATGATAGTTAACAATATGTTGAGAAACTTGCTCCAATGGCGTCCTTTTGTATTTTAAAGGCGAGACTTGGACTTCTCCATGTAGAGGGCATGCTTTTGAATACTTGAACTTTTTGTGATAATTTGACATTCACTTTGTCACCTTATGTGTCTTTCTCTCTTGAAGTGCACTTTTGAGCCTCTAAGAGCACTTTTCACTTGAATATTTTTTTCTTTCACTTTTGTTATCCAACCTCTTGGGGGCACACTTGAATGCCTGGGAGAATTTTTCACATTTTCACTTGAACATTTTGACATGTATGTAAACGTAGGTGTAGGTGTCCCAAGAGGGTGGATAATAAATAATTAAATTTTTTTTTTTTAAAACACTAAAACATTAAAAAACCCTAAAGGGAACCCTAAACCCTAAATGCACTCATATGTTTGTTGTTAGACAAACACACCTCTATTCCACACAAACTCATTCTTCCGATGCCATTTTTGCATTTTGAAAGGTAGCTGGTCTTTTTTTAAGGAGAATGATTGCGAACTATTTAATTTTGCCATTAAGTGATAAAATTGTGAAAATGGTGTGCACCTAGAAGGTTTGTGTGGTTTCAAAGGCTTTAATTTGGGCTTGGTGGCAAGGGCTTTGCCCCTCGATCCCACCTTGTATCATGATAGGGAATACACTAGGGGCGTTGCCTTCAGACCCTGCAAGGGGCACTACCCTTTGACCTCGTTGGGGGTGTTGCCCCCAGACTCCGCAAGGGGCGTTGCCCTTTGGCCTCGCTGGGGGTGTCGCCCCCAAAATCCCACGAAGGGCATTGCCCCTCAACCCCACTATGGGCATTGCCCATGGACCCCCATGAAGAGTGTTGCCCTTCAACCCTCACTCCCAACCCTTGTTAGTTGTTGGTATCTCTTGTCACTTAAGAAACTTGATTACAATGAGGGGGTCTGGGAGTGGCGACCAAAACTGACATCTTAGAAAATTATCTTTATGACTATCATAATATCATTGATCAATGATGAAGTATCATACTATCAAAGATTCAAATGTCATTATTATTATAAAATATAATATTATATGATATACCAAATGTATTTGCAATTCTGTATATTTTTAATTTTTTTGCATATATATATATATACTATACAGCCATACCCAAGAATTTTCTTTTTCATCTTATTGGTGTAGCACAACCCCATACCCGTACTTGACTCCGTACTAGAACTGGCAACTTAGTGCATTTCCTTTCCGATGTAAGGTTTGCTTCTAGTTGTTAATGTATACTTTCTTCCAATTTTGTTTTTTGCACTTTGAGCATTTTGTATTCTTCCAATAATTTACTGTTGGTTTCTAAATTTTTTATATTCTGAGATCTTGTTAGCGTTTCCTGGCCTTTACAATATATAACCTCCTTTTAAGGTTCATTACCTCTTTTATTTACATCTATGCATTCTATATAAGCAGGTTTGTTGTGGGGATGTTTGTCCCTTGCTCTCTTTCCCAACTTTGTCATCTTCATCAAATTATTTGTTGTTTGCCATGTATGCATTGTTTCTACCCTCTATGGTCCCCAAACTATCAATTGGACATATTCCCATGATTTATTCTATCTCAAATGGTTTATCTACTCCCATGACTTGTTCGCAGAGATTGTACTGCCTTCTAATCAATCTATTGTGTGACAATAGTCTACAATTTTTGGGTGCTCCAAATGTTTCTTTTTCTACTCTGCCTTTGCTCAAGACTCCCTGGTTTCAGGATTGTGTCATATGATTTTGCATGGGCATACACAGACATTTCTCCTAAGTCCCATCCTTAAACTAAAGTTGGGGTTTTAAGAAAATATCTATACAGTATATTATCCTTTCTACCACACATCTGCCAATGACAAAATATGTTGGCATTTACATCTGAAAAATTCCTTCATGATACGAATATTGACACTTGAGCTGCTTACCTTGATTTGAGGAAATGGAGACTTTTCCATTTTTAAATCCATCATGACTGAAAAGACAACAATTCAGTTGTTCCAGAAGGACAACTTTGTCTGCTCATACTTTTAAATATTGACTAAAATTTTGATTTTTATCACTTTTTCATAAGCTCTTGAATCAAACTTTCTAATGGTGCTAGAGTTGCTTGAACCTGAAACTTGGGCTATGAGAACAACCCTCTGCAAGCTTAGCTGATATTTCAGAAAATTTCAGAAAATAGCCTATATCTAAGGTCCAATTTTTCTCATTTTCCTAAATTACCACTCTGATTCCTAATGTAATGGACCATATATTTGAAATACACAAATATTGTAGAATACTAATGTTAATCACTTGCAAAAGAGATGTATGGTGGGTCACTATGCCCTGATTTTCAATATATTCAGAAATAAAAATAGAAATGCCCTTAAGGTAGGATTACATCATAAAATATTTCTTATGGAATTTCTCTAAGATACCTCCAGCTATGAGATCCAAACATTCTAATCTATTCTACCTTTACTACTAAAAAAAGTGATCGATGATCCTTCTACAATGATAGATACCCCTATAGGCTATATGTAATCACTTATTAAATAATAGAGGGGAAGAATAAAACCTTAACACATCAAGCTGTCTGATAACCAAATATTGCTTCTTGTACGACTTAATGATTCAGCCCATTACAAAAATCAGTTGGGCCCACCCTACCCAATCATGAGTTACATCTGCCACAAGTCAGCTACACCATAACCCCATATACATCATGATCATAATATTATGTCCCTAGATGTATAACATTCCACCTCTCTTATACCCTGACACATATATTACACAATAGTCATTCTATTCCATGGTTACAAGGCTTGCACAAACTCGCCTAGATTCTGTGAATCCCAAGGTGAACAGGCCTGGGCAATTCCCAGAGAATCAGACTCGGCCATGCCTTCTGCCTGCAAATGGAAAACAAGACCAAACATGGGTCAATGAGTTTGACTCGAAAACTACACGGTTGAATCCTGATAGCAATATCATAAGACCGAACAAGCCAAACATGACTAAAAAACCACCAAATGACTGAAAAAAATGCTACTGTAAAGAAAACAAGTTCCAAGTCCGAGTCAAAAATCAGCCAAATGAGTCCAAGTCATGTAAATAAGCTCTATTCTATCACAATGCCATTAGTTTATATAGTAAATCATGGTAAAACCTACAGAATATCCACTGTCATTTATTTATTGCTAATCATATCTAATGCCTGCAAAATCAATTATTAGTCATCCTCTAAGACTCTTTTAGAAGATAGGAAAATAGTCGTCAGAAACAAAGGAGATCCCTATAGTACATTGAGCTGAGGATTCACAACATAATTGCTTGAAAATGAACATATACCTTTGTATCTCTATAATAAAATATTCTAGAAGGATTAAAAATAGTTCCAGATTTTCCTTTTTGGAATCTTCTGCTAGAAGTGCCTATCTCTGTGTTAGACTGTTGTCTTTTTCATGTAAACACAAGCTTTTATATTTTGTTCAATATAAACAGTAGCCGCTTCCCTTTACAGAAAAGGTAAAAAGTTCTGGTGTTTTTGTTTAATTTGTTTTGTAATTGTTTCTTCATAAACAAGAGGTTTAAGAAATTTGGGAGTCATAAAATTACTTTCGTTTTCTTTGTTTGGAATATATCTGCTTGGTGCTATGTGCTTGTTCATAGAATTGTTGACCATGCATCATTTTCTCTCGACATCTTGATGGACTTTAGGTTGCTATCACTTTTGACCTTATCAGTTTCTGCAAGCATTTATATTTTGTCCTTTACATAAAAATGTTTCTTCATGTCTTTTTAAATGCTTGAGAATTTTTCTTATTAGGATACAAACTATTCACTTTTGCTTGTTAGCTGTGTTCCACCAAGTCCCTTTTTTGTTAAAGAGATTAGATACAGAAACATAGAAATGCAAAAAGGAATATGCATTTAAGTACTCCAACAATCCTATAAATGACATTTGAATAAAAAAGTAGCACGGGAACAGGGATTTTGAACCAATGGTTGGGACATATTCTTTTGGAACATAGCTTATTAGGCCCTTGCAGTAGGCTTCTTCTTAGGACCATTTGGACTATTTTTCTTAAGCCCAAATTCTCTTCCTTGATCTTAATTACTATGTCTGTGCTTAGATAGAATTCCATGTTAATTTTTTATATTCCCAGTTTCCCAGTTCTTGAATTGCTTGACCTTTTGTTGGTTTTTTTCTATTGTCTCGCAGATGGAAAATATTTCACATATGTACCTTTCATGTCAAGCATGCATTACCCATTACTTCGTAATTCAAGAAGGATTTGCAGAAGCTTCCTTCATCAATACAAGTCAAGAAAATTTATTTCTACTAAGATCAGAGGAAAAAGTGTCAACCAAATGTTTTCTGAAACCCATCCACGTCATTTCCATGGATTTGCAACTATGGCAGGGCAGAGTATTGGAGAGGAAACTCAATTATTTGAAGAAGAATCTCCAATGAGATCATTTACCTGGCCCAACTTACAGGTGAGATCAGTTTGCTAGATTATCTTTTAAAAGAACGGTTCTTTTCATTTCGAGGTGGAAGTGCATTCATTTATCATCAGATGCCTTTCCAACCTCAATATTTTGTTAACCTAGTATACAATCCCTCCAAACCTACTCTTATGCATCCTTGTAATTTATGTCAGCTTTAATACCATTTTGTAAAAAAAAAGTGTTGTGAGTCTTGTGGTTTTTGGGTATGGTGCTACAGTTTTTGGAGTACACGTGTTTACCAGATTTTAAAAGTACATAAAGATGATACAGAATTCTTTATTTCAAAACCCATATTGCTCTTATCAAATTTAATATGGCATTGTTGATCAGAGAAATAGGTTAGTTCACTATGTTTTTTGTGTACGAATATTATTGAGTGGTAAAAGAGATAGGCATTAGTCTAGTTGGTACCCTTGCCTGGCATATGGGACCCTCCTTGTATTCAAGTTAATAAGTTTTCACTTTGCCTATATTGATATTTGTTTTAATTCCTGCACCCCCACAAATGTTCACCTTGTAGAAAAGCTTAGGAGCAAATTATTCATGCTAGCTTAACTACACCCTTGGAGGTTCCATAGGTGTAATTTAAACAATAATGATCTGTAATTTTGTCAAACACTTTGTTTGCAAACTACAAAGAACCAAAATTTATTGCTGTTCTACATCAAACTATAAACTCTTGGAAGTTAGTTAGATTATGCAATAACTGAAACAATTAAAGAAATTGAACAAAACAAAACTTTGGGCACTCAATTTTACTGTGGAAAACCTCCAAAATGGAGGAAAAATCAGCTAGTGGGTGCCAATAGCATGTCTACTTGATTATATTGTTTGGAGAATCAAGTACAAAGAGTGGATTACAATTTTACAGCTGTTCTTGCTCTGTCAAATTTTCTATGAACTGGAAGAGTTTTCCCTTCTCACTAGATTCATACAAATGTTTCTCCAACCTCGTCCAATTGTTCTTGTGACTTTCCAACACCTATATGAAGTTGTTTGGGGTCCTCTTGTGCATTGGAAGCCTCCTTTGGGGAATTGAAGTGCCAAAAGTTGTGACTGCTCAACTCCTCTTACTGTTGACTGCATTGTGTTGAAACTACCACTTTCTGACAGTTATGACTGGCTCTAATGGTTATAGAACTTTCCTGATGGTAACAAAACCACTGCTGTTGATTTTGAAACTGTTGCCTGACGACAATTGACACTTTTGACTGTCATAAAATAGTGAGTACTTGCACTATTCAAAACCTAGAAAAACTTTCAATTCTTATTCTTTACATCGTTTTGGATCCTTATGGATCATACCTCTTTTCATAGTCAGGCTTTTGGTCCCATGAAAGCTCAGTGAGCCATGAAGTGAGGAAAGAATTTTCCCATTCTTTCCTTGGAGGACCACCAAGCTTGCTTGATCGTTTGTCCTTTGAGTCCTACTTTGCCAAGACTCTTGGATCTCCCTTTTGGTCTCTTTATTTCTGTTGCAGCATTGCATCCTTAGGAAGAATTACTTGTTTGTTGTAAACCAAGACTTCCTACAAAGGCAGCACCAAGTCATCTTCTTCAGACAGCATGGATGGCTGATACAACTAGAGGATTTCACAATTGACCACTGAATGGAATCTCATGAAAGAAGGTATGTCCAACTGAATGCATTCTCTTCAACTGCCTCCAAGATGCTAAATCGCCCATACCTCAAAGGTTTGGTCTTCTTAGCTTGTCCTTGTAACCAGTCTTTGACTAGGGACAGCCGCACCTTATTTCCCACTTTGAGATGATGCTCCACATGATGTTGCTCATGTCTTGTTTTATACTTCAACCGATAACTCTCTATATTACTGTACATAGGTAATTGGTAAAAATTTGATGTATTTACAAATGATCAAACTGATCATTAAATAGAATTACAATGAACGAAGTTTCCAATAAGAAACTCGTCAGAATTAGAAAGAATCTAATTATACGAGATTTACACAATATTGACCATTAAACAAAATAGAAACAAATAATATGAAGATATTATTCTAATACCCTCCCTTAATGGTCAATCTGTTTACTACACCAAGCAGCCCTCTGAATTTGACAAACTTATCTGGACTGGGCGACTTGGTGAGAATATCTGCTGTTTGCTCCTTTGTTGGAACATACAACAATTGAACTGATCCGTCTTCAACCAACTTTCGAATGAAATGATAATGAGTTTCCACATGCTTGGTTCTTTCATGGAAGACCGGATTCTTGGCAAGTTTGAGAACTCCATGATTATCACAGAACAAGGGAGTCGGACTTGCTTGAGGTATTTGCATATCTGCAAGCATCCGACGAAGCCAAACTGCCTCACAAGCTGCCTTAACACCTCCACGATACTCTGCTTCTGTCGAGGAGAGAGCCACTGCCTGCTGCTTCTTACTAGTCCATGTGACTGCACCAGATCCGAAACTAAACACATACCCAGATGTTGATTTCCTGTCATCAACTGAACCTGCACAATCTGAGTTTGTGAAACCATTGAGTCTAGAACCTTGACTCCGAGTGTACAAGAGTCCATAATCAGAAGTGCCCTTCACATAACGTAGCACACGCTTCGCTGCTACCCAATGATCAGCCTTGGGGGCTGTCATGAAGCGTGAAATGTTGCTCACTGCAAAACTAAGGTCAGGTCTAGTGGCAGTGAGATAGATGAGACGACCCACTAGTTGCCTGAACAATGATTCATCAACTACCGGTAAGTCTGACTTAGCTGACATCTTAAGCCCTTTTTCCATGGGTGTGGAGGCAGGTTTGCAATCCTACGTTCAAAACTTATCCAGAAGACTTCGAGCATACTTGGATTGGGAGATGAAGATACTGCTCTTTGTTTGCCAAACCTCAACACCTAAACAGTAATGCAAAAGTCCCAAATCTGTCATGTCAAATGTGCTGCACAAATCTTGTTTGATATCAATGATCAAATGTGCCGAGCTGCCAGTAATGATCAGGTCATCCACATAGACAACAAGAAGAAGTATTTCACTACCAGTCTGTTTGACATACAAATTAGAGTTAGATGGACTCCTCTGAAAGCCATGTTCTGTGAGGTACTTGTCAATCTTGATGTACCAAGCCCGAGGAGCCTGTTTCAGACCATAGAGTGCTTTGACCAATTTGCACACCTTCTGTTCTTGACCAGCAACTTTGAATCCTGGAGGCTGCGTCATGTAGACTTCTTCCTTCAAGTCACCATTGAGGAAAGCACTCTTAACATCCATCTGATGGACTTTCCAACCAAATTGGGCTGCTAAGGCAAGGACGAGCCGTATGGTACTCATTTTGGTTGTAGGAGCAAAGGTCTCCTCGTAGTCAATGCCTTCTTTCTGTGAGAACCCCCTTGCAACTAGACGAGCTTTGTACTTGTCAAGGGTTCTGTCAACTTTGTATTTCACCTTATACACCCATTTGCAGTTAATGGGCTTCTTCCTTGGAGGAAGATCAGAAAGGACCCAAGTGTGATTCTTTTGAAGACTCTGGTATTCAGACTACATAGCCTTTTCCCACTCAAGAATTCCTTTAGCCTCTGAATATGTTGAGGCTCATAGACACTGTGAATGTTGGCCATGAGAGCAAAATTAACTGTATGTTGCTGTTTGCTCTTGTTTTTGGATGATCTCCCCTCATTGAGCTCATCATCATGAAGATCTCCAATAGTCTTAGCCCACCATTTAGGCCTCTGAGAAGAAGTGCCAACATCAGATGCAACAGGAGGAGCTGGAACTGGCTGTGGATTTGGAACTAGTTCAACAGGTAGAAACTCAAGATCATCTAGAGGAAAATCAGGTTGTGCATCATCAAAGATAAAATCTGCATCATCCCTCCCATCAGGTAGACTTAACGGAAGACGTACACCCAAATCAGAAGCCTTAAAGGGCTAATCCTTTGAATGCTGAACATGCGAGGAAAGGTGAAACGGTCCTCGTTCTTCATCAATGACAACATCTCGACTAAAGACAAGACGATCAGTGTCTACATCAATTAGCCGGTAAGCCTTATGGTTGTCACTATACCCTGTGAACATAAGCTTTTGACTCTTGGAATCCAACTTAGAGCGTTTGGCATCTGGAATCCATACATATGCCAAAGAGCCAAAAATTTTCAAATGACTGATCCTGGGTTTTCTACCAGTCCAAGCTTCCTCAGGAGTCTTCCCCTTAACGGCATGAGTAGGTGACCGATTAAGCAGATAGATTGCAGTGAAAATTGCTTCTGCCCAAAATTTGTTAGGAACACTCCTGTGTTGCAACATGGAGTGGGCCATCTCAACAGTTGTACGATTGCGCCGCTCTACAACACCGTTTTGCTAAGGAGTGTAGGGTGGGGTTAACTGGTGTTTAATCCCATGCATTTAATCCCATGTGTATCACAAAAGTTGGAGAATGCAGTAGAACAAAATTCCCCCCCATTATTTGACCTAAGAGTGATTATGCAAGAACCAGACTCTTTTTCTACTAAGGCCTTAAACTTTTGTAGGGTGGGGTTAACTGGTGTTTAATCCCATGCATTTAATCCCATGTGTATCACA
Organism: Sequoiadendron giganteum; assembly: GCA_007115665.2. NCBI lineage: Eukaryota > Viridiplantae > Streptophyta > Pinopsida > Cupressales > Cupressaceae > Sequoiadendron > Sequoiadendron giganteum. The sequence goes on from CM021101.1 coordinate 219,841,361, forward strand.
AAAGTTGGAGAATGCAGTAGAACAAAATTCCCCCCCATTATTTGACCTAAGAGTGATTATGCAAGAACCAGACTCTTTTTCTACTAAGGCCTTAAACTTTTGAAATACATTAAACACATTTGATTTCTGTTTAAGAAAGTACACCCACATCTTCCTACTGAAATCATCAACAAATAGCAAGAAATATCTACAACCAGTATCAGAAGGAGTATTCATAGGCCCACAAATATCAGCATGAATTAATTGCAGTACCTTAGAAGCTCGCCACGAGTCACCATCTGGAAACAGTGTCCGATGCTGTTTCCAGGCCTGACAGGTGCCACACATGTCGTGATGCCGAGTTTGAATGTCAGGTAGACTAGCTACAAGTCCTCCTCGAGCAAGCTAAGAGAGATAGTGCACATTTAAATGCCCATACCGCTAATGCCATAGACTGTTGACAACAGAGTTTCTAGCTACCATGGCTAACTCCGGAGAATCACCTGTGTCCACAAGCCTGTAGAGACCATGATCCTCAATACCGACAACTACAACAATGTGAGTCTCCCGATCAACAATGGAACATTTGTGCACACTAAAAACCACATCTAGCTAAGGAGAATTCCGCATGATCTGACTAACTGATAGGAGGTTGAGTTCCATGCCAGGAATGTAGTACACATTGAGGAATATGAGATTCCTCCCACCAGACTGAATTTGAATAGTGCCCTTACTGACAACTGTGTATTCTTCGCTGCCTCCAAAAACAACCGAGTCATTGAACAAAGAGAAGTCAGTGAACCAATCACGTCTATGAGTGAAATGTCGTGAAGCACCTAAATCTATGTACTAGGTAGAGGACTTAACATGGTTTGCAGGTCTTTTAGCCATAAAGGCGTAAAAGGCAGATTCCTTCTGCTCAGTGTGCTCAGCAACATGTGTTCTGCTGAGACCCTCCTTGCTTCTTTTGTTCAGAAGCCAACGTGCATGACAATCCTTCTTCATGTGACCAAATTTGTGACAATAATTGCACTGAATATTCTTTTTCTTAGAGCTGTCCTGAGGTTGTCCTGAGCCTTTCTGCTGCGAAGGCTAACCTTTCCCTTTGTTCTTAAACTGAGTTTTGGCTGCAAAGGCTTGCTTTGTGGAGGATGATGAACCACTACTACCAAATTGTTGTTTCCAGCGGTCTTGCTGCAGGAGGTTAGTGCAAAGCTCCGGAAACTTTAGGTCAACATTAGCAGACGTAATGTTGAGAGTCTCTATGAAATGTTCATAAGACTTAGGTAGGCTTTTCAAAGTGATTACAACCATGTCTTCCTCCTCCATCTTCTGACCAATAGCCTCCAATTGATCTCGGATCTCCTGGATTTTGTTCAGGTGCGCTTGCAATGTTGTCTTCTCATCCATTATGATAGAAAACAACATGTTTTTCAAGAAAAATGCATAGCTCTTGTCAGAAGTTTCATGCAAACCCTTCAAATGACCCCAAATCTCCTTTGTTGATTTTCCAAGCGGAATCTGAGGTAGTTGATCATCAGTTACTGAAAGTTTGATAAGCATCACCGCTTCACGATTCTGCTCATTTAGCTTCTCCTGGGCTTTGTTTGCAGTGGTGGGTCGAGTAACATTGCCCAAAATCATCTAATCAAGGCAGTGGTATTCAAAGATGATTATCCGCTGCTTCCAGGTGTTATAATTTCTGTCGTTGAATCTTTGACTGCCTTCCAACATAATGTTGGTCAAACTTGCCATCTTCACGCTTTTCGAGTCACGCAAAACGAGGTACTGAGAAGAGGTTGAGTGCACAAAACTTGAGGCACGAGCTCCAATGCAAAAATAGAGGTAGATTCAGGTATAGACTACAAAAAGTACAAAGTACAGATGGCACAAAATTCAAGGCACAAAAAACGAAGTACCCAAAAAAATCGAAGACCAACCCAGTTGAGCTCTCGAAAAACCCAGAAGGAATATGTAATCCAACAAAATTTCTGACCTTAGATGACCAGTCAAAACCCTAGTCGAAGTTCCAGGCGGCCATGCAAGCTTCAAAAAATTGTAGAAAAGTGTTTGAAACTTCACAAAATCACAACACACAAAGAGGCTACCAGAATGAGAGGCAATCGCCAAAGAATCGCACCTAAAGAAACGTGTCAAAACTGGAGGAAATCACATGAGTTTGCAAGAGCTAAAATGCGGGCCCAAATAAAATTGACCTGGCATAGAGACGCGTCTCCAGACACCACGAAGAACATCATAAATGGTGTCTTGAATGCGTCCAAACAGATGAAGAAAACACGAGCAAAAGAAAAGACTACAAATCGCGACTTGAAAAAACGTGGATTTGCACCAAACAAAGTCGCGCAGCTACGGACACAAACCCTATGCGCGAATTCTTCAATCCCTGACAGAGGTTACACAAGCAAAAACGCAAAAACTCGTTTTAGGAGATCGAAAAAAAAAACGTGAGAAAGAGCTGTGAAAACACTACAAAAATGAACCCGTGTTTTTCAAAAAACGAAAAACCCTTCTCAAGTCGCACGATTTCAAACGAGTGCCAAGCTCTAGAAAAATCGACCTCAGCCTAGACCCGCTTACATATTGATCGACAGTATATTTTTGAAAATTTTTAGACAAAAGAATTTCTAAAAAAAAAATAAATTTTTCGAAAAAATTATTTTCTTGAGCTCTGATACCATATTACTGTACACAGGTAATTGGTAAAAATTTGATGTATTTACAAATGATCAAACTGATCTTTAAATAGAATTACAATGAATGAAGTTTCCAATAAGAAACTTGTCAGAATTAGAAAGAATCTAATTATACAAGATTTACAGTTTACACAATAGTGACCATTAAACAAAATAGAAACAAATAATACGAAGATATTATTCTAATACTCTAGTTGCCCTTTTATGTTTCATTGGATTTGGTGAATCCTTTGAACAAACTTCTTTGCTTTTGCTACTTGTGAATTCAATCCTTCTTGTTCATCTTGTTGTTCTAGTTCAAAAATCTGGAAAATATTTCAATTCTTATTTTTTACATCTTCGGGGATCCTTATGTATCAAATAAATATGTGTGGATTACTAATTGAATTGTTAACTGATTGTTGATTGTATTAGACATCCCAAAATGTGGTATATGTGGATTTGTTTTTGCTATTGAGGCTTTATGGAATTAATGTGTAAATAGGCAAGCATGCATGTGTAAGATGAGTGTTTCTGAGTGGAATAAAGAGAAGATATTATTTGTATTACCAATCAAAAATGACCAAAACACGTGAATAAGATTTCAAAATACAACCAACAATATTATTTCTCACTTAAGAAAGCAGAAAAAGAGAGTTTCTAAAAGCAATTTCCATTCTACGACAAAAGTAATTGTAATCATCTATTTGTTTCCAATCTACAAGGATTTATAAGTTCATTGATAATTGATCTAATTATGAAAAATGGAGCATTTATTTTTAGGATGTTAAAACTGCCCCTCTGGGTTTTCATGCACTTTGAAAGGCATCCAAAGCTCTTGCTACAAAATTGTACTATGCACAAAATGCCCTAATGATCCTCTATACTCTTTTATGCTATCCAACCATTAAGCTTGATAAAATAGGTGTAAGTCTTTAACGACTGTTTTATATACATTTTCAGAAAAAAATGTAAAGTAGCTGTTGGTTGGAACTAACAGTACATTTTTTAAGACCAAATTGCACTCCTAAATAGGTATAGTTGTTGCTGCCCTATCAAGCTTTCTTTGTAAAGGAACTGTAAATGTAATCAAATCTGCATCAAATAGGATCCTAAAATCTAAGGTTAAAACTGAAGACTGAAATTCTATGTGAGAATTCTAAGTAAACATGATTTCCAGATTTCTTTTCTTTTGCTAAATGCGCTGATTGCAGAACATTAATGAATTTCGATGTTTGCATATCAATGAAGGAACTCCTATTTGTATGTGGAGAGGCCCGCCTCCAAGGGATGCGTCCCTTTGGGCGCGCGGGCTTTCTCTACAGCTGATTACCATTTGTTAGGCAACTTAACACATATACTCCTTCCCACATGGCGAATATATATTTATAAGAATTCCAAATTAAATTCAATAAGAATTTTGAACATCATTTATATAAAATTCGATTTTATACATGCATTATAAAAGTCGATTTCACTTATTTGAGAAATATTAATTATGAAGAGCAATTGATCTTATATAAACGATGATGATGCTTATAGCAATCATCGTTTATATCTGACCTAAGATACCATTCATCAACAGGAACTGCAATAAAAAAAGAGAATCCTCGGAGGTGTTGAAGATTATTTGCTTAGTCCTACTAAGGTTGACAGCCAATTAGTGAAACTCACAAAGTGAGCAAGATATTAGTCTTTGTGGATAGCCAAGGGAGAGAGAGGAGGATCTATTAGCAATTTGTTGAGGGGACAAATTTGGTTTTGCTACAGCTTGTGGCAAAAAGTCCATCCTTTATTTGTAGGGGAGGCTCCCTTTATTCCAGATTCATACAGAAATATAACGATACTTACAAATATACTCCTTGCATAAAGATTCAACATTTCAAAGTTTTGCAACAAAACTAGAAGGACAATGATTGCATACTCTTGTAAATGTAGAGATTAGATTTGCATGTAACAATAAAAGGTGTAAATTTGATTGTTCACAATACCCGACTTATAACTGCATATAAAGAGAGATCTTATGCACCACCAAATAAGGAGAAGAATGACACAAGATAGAAACACATGTAGATTCAATGTTCTTTATAAAATTTGTATTTCCCTCTTTGAACACAGTTTTTTTTATAAAACATTGATTTACAAAATTGAATGGCAAAAAATCCAAATCAATAAATCTGGTTAACTATTTATGCTTTTTGAGAAAGTCGTTTGGGAGTTACAAACTGCCTTTAACAGCCCCAATTTCTCTTTCCAAGTGTTGTGAATATTAAATATTACTATTTCAAAGAAATAAAAAGTCAAAAGATCCCACTTTATGAAATGGCACTCTGTAATACCCCATTGTTTCCAATTTTTGTAAAGGACAGGATTTTAATGAACCTAATAAAGCTTTATGCTTATATATAAATGATGGACTGGAAACTATGTTATTTTGTTTTGAAATTTGATAAATATTGATAAATGATAAATGCTCACGCACATACACACAAGTATGTATATTTATATGTATAACTTATAAGCATTGTGAATGTAAAGCCATGAATATTGAATTATGGTTACAGACTCAAATCTGAAAGTAGTTTTCATTATGACATTTGCAAACATGAGTTTTTATGCAGGCAATATCATCCAATTCAATGCCGCATGGATCACTTTCTATATGTTCTGATTTGTCAATCTGTGTAGGAGTTGTAAATATGAACTGGAGTAATTAAATAACACATAAGAAGCTTTGGCAAAGGCCTCTGTTTGATTAAACAAGTATTAATTTTTCAGGAATTGTTTTTAATTTTTAGTAGTTTGATGGAATAATCGAGATGAATAGGTATTGATAGGCGATCTAATTGTGTAGGCAACAAGTGATCTGGACAGATCAACCCATTTTTGAAGGGGATTCACATTGCCTCACAGTTTCCCACTGGTGTTGATTGATGGTGTCTAGGCAGGCAGTGAAGAGAACCAAGAAGGGGGGCAGAATTTGGGGGTACTATGCAAGTGTCGCAAGGAACACTCAAGAAAAGGCCAAGTGTAATGTCTCATATTTTTTGAAGTCAAAGGGAGAATATAGGAAATGGTTGTCATTGATGTCAAAATCAAATGAATGAGATTCTTTCAAATGAAAGGCATATGGGAGATTGTTAGTATGTTCAGTAAGGACAAAATGAATGTCACGATGATAGATGCAAAGAGCAGATGGATATTTAAAGATTAAAGAACAAAGCAAATAATATCATATGCCTAAGATGAATGCTGACTGACTCATTAATGCTAATGGTTATGCCATTTCTAGCTGACCACCTTTAACAAGACTGACCACCTTAAAATGGTTCAGAACTTACATATATACATAAAAGACCAAAGAAAGAGATTAACATATTAATGAAAAAGCAGTTAATGAAATCTGAAATTAAGAGCATATTAATACAAAAGAAAGCAGCGCTTGAGTAAAAGGCAACAATTGATAAACAAAAGGAGTGCCTATGTTTGTGAAGAACTAATGACTAGCACTTGCACCGAAAGGAGGTGCAAGGATTACGCTGATAGTAAAATATATGTCGAAATAGTATATGAGTAATGAGAGAGTACAAATCAAAGAAATAGGTTTTTAGAATCTGATATTTTAGCCGTTGATATATAGGTACGCTCTGTAGCATTATGAGTTGAATGCATGTTACTGAGTTTGCCTAAATTTTGTATTTTTATTATAGCTTCAATTGTTGCACTTGCAACAACTCCAATCGAAGCACTATAGCTTCAACACACTTTCCAAGCTGATAGCATTAAAACAGGCATGAGTAAACACTTCTGGTAAAAAGGAATGACTAACACTCTAAAGAACTATTAGCAACAAAACATTAAGTTGCTTTCAAAAAAACAATGCAAATTCTAAGGCATAATGTCTATGACATTGCATCGCAGATCAAGGTTAGCACTCAGGCATATTTTAAGTTTCTCCAAACTATGTTACACAGATATAAGTACTCCCAGCCTCTACAAACATGAGCACTGGAGTAGGCAGGTGCTAGGATTAGCAAGTGTCAGGAAAATAGAGATTTCGTAGGAAAAAAGAAGAATTGAGAACTTAAAGCATAAGAAATTAAAAGTAAAAACACAATGTCAAAGTCTTATCCATCCCCCAGTCTGCCTTCTAGAAATGCCTGGAGAAACGGCTTTGGAAACATTGTCTTTCCTGTGGAAATCTTTCTTGTTTACTTCAGGAGCTTTAAAGTTACATCCACTCAGGATGATTTTCTCTGAAGATTCCAGTACCCAGAATCCAGTTTACAGCACATATAATGTAAAACCAAAACGCAAAACCAAAATCACAAATGAGAAGACAACAAGGCCTTACCTCAAGGTAAAGACCACAGGATAAATACAGAGGAAACGCTTTATATTATTAATTAATTAATATTATATCAGAACACAGTATATACTGGGATTTCCCAATTAACACTATTGTCTGACCTAGCAATTATAAACTTACATCATCGATCAAGCCAGATTTCAAAGTCCAGTGGAATGCAAAATTTAACTTCATGTCAAACCCTCAAGGGAAGGTGACTGTGATCCTAAATTTCCAAGCACTCATAAAACAAATTCAGATACAAGTTCACAGTAAATTTATATGATATCCTTAAGCGCTGTCTGTCCTAAATTCCTGATTTTATGAACCTATCTAAGGTGTAGTTATTAGAAAAATTAAAGTAACCAAAAAAAAATGTGGGGTTGATAGCAGTGTACCTCTCCAGCTGACATTCTCAACAAAGCTCACCTTACAGGGGCATCAGTCTGCTCAGTCACATTCATCTGCAGCCTCGTGAGCTCTCCAATTGTCTGTGGATTTTTGGATCTCGAAGGGCTGCTGTGGGTCTTCTTTGAAGATGATCTCAAACCAAGGGCCTTCTTCAGCTTACTTGCAGCCGAGGTCAATGATTTCTGCAGAGATGATGATATAGACAGTGGTCTCTCTGGCTTTTCTGCTGCCTTCTCTGATTGAGGTATGTATGTCAGTGTCCATGCTGCAAAGAAGATCTCATATGCTGTCTCCCTTAGATGATCTTCAGAAAGCTGGCACCGCAATTCCCTAAATGGTCTCTCCAGATTTGAGGAGTCTCCAAAACCCCTGTCTTGGACAAGGGCCATAGTATCTGAATACTCCTCTGATCAGACGGTACTCAAATAGGCCACATTCACAGTATAGGACCACATTAAATATACAGAAAAGACTTATAGGTGGTCAAAATATCAATCTTGGATACAGTATTCCCATTGAATGCAAAATTCTTGAGAAAATGCCGCAACCAATTATCATACTTTGGAACACAATTAGGCTTATCAAAATTTGTGGAATTTAAGAAAAGACCCGAGGCAGCACAAAACAAGGAAATGTTGAAGAGGTTATGAATGAATGCTAAATTCACATCCTTTGTCTGTGTAAGAGACCTGGTGTCTCTAACCTCAGAAACTGTTGCAGAATGATGCAAATGTGTTTTGTTTTGATGATTTTGTGTTTTTTCTGAATATATATGATTTTTTGTAATTTTTTGAATAATGCGCCAGGCAAAGAAAATGCAATGAAATAGACAATAACTGAAGCAACTAATCTAAGAAGAGGCTGCAAATGACTCTATTTGATATTATAATATATACAAAGCTTTTTTGACAATAGGGCATACCTGGAAATAAAGATATGAAGCTTTTATCAAAATCTGGAATTTTATTGCAGCCGCCTGGAAATCACTGAAATGTACGGCCTGCCTTGCATGATGACTTCTCCACCTCAAAGATGATTAGATAAGCCTCTTGTGCCGTAGACGCCTCCAAGGAAGATGATAGGAGCTCATTAAAGAAGGCGATTCAACAAGGAGAGAAAATGCCAAAGCTAAAGGTGGTAGGGCTTAGAGACTGATGAGCAGCAATATTAAATGCAGCTAAACTGATATTCACCCTTCAATATGCAAGCTGGTTCCAAACCCTTGATGAAAATTCTCAATGATGCCCAAATTTGACCTCTGAAATGAAGCCAACCCCGAGCAAACTTCAGCTGATCTTTCACAACCTTAGATTGCCTGACAATGAAGAGTTGCACGTTCTCCAAAGTCTGAAAGTGATTGAAAATATGCGGAAACCCTTGGTCTCTCACAAATCCCAAAGCTCTCAATAAAAGACAAAGTTGAATAGTCATATCATAATGAGTTCGATTTGCCTCAAGAGCCCTTTTATACTTCTTTTCAAATGGCTCGACTCCCAAAAAGCATTTTAATAACATTTAAATGATATTTCAATATTGCTTCCTTGACTTAGGAATATAATAATAAGCTTAGGCGTACTTTTCCAAGGAGTATTAATTACACATTAATACTTAAATGGCCCCACTTTATTATAAAGTCAATTTATAACTTTATAATATAACTTTAATAAATAAATATCATTTAAGTCATTAAAATATTAATATCTCCTCAAATACTTAATATTTCGATGTGCCGTTTGAAATGGGAGTCAACACTACCAATCACCATGTGACCAGGTGCCTTGCTATATATAGTAACTCTGGATAGATGACTTACTATAAATAGTAAGTTTGCAAAACTGAGTCCAACGAAGGCCAAAACTGAACCCATACTGAGCTTTGAAGGAGAAAACCACTGATTATTGCCAAGAAGGACCCTCTAACCATCTGTGTTTGCCTACGAGGGTCAGGAATAGGCCAAACCATCCAAAAACAAGATCAGGCTAAAAAGGGGACATTACAGTCTGCAAGAATAATGATCGTCAAGGAGAACCAGTCTCCCTACAGCTGCTGCTTCAATATATTCACAGTGAATGAAAATCAGATCTAAAAACATTGTATCTGACTTCAACGCTTTCGAGTTCCAAGCAGATTTGATATGGATTTCACAGGTGTAAGATTTGATGGGAAATTTGATTTGATTTAATTATTAGACCCGATTTGATTTGAACATGCAATTTGATGGTCATTGAAAACCAGCGCAGTTTAACGGCAACAAAGCAGCAGTTTGAGAGCGTGAGACAGGTTTTCCATGGATTTTTGTACTGGCAAGTCCAAAAGAAAAGCCTATCGGCTAATTATAAGTGCAGTGATTAATTAAGTGCAGAAATGATTAGCAGCGATTTCATGTTTCTAAAGGCAGATATTAATATCTTAAAATGTCAGCAATCATTATCAAAAGAAAACAAAAATTCAAAAGATGCGATCTAAAGGACAAAAATGAATAGGACAATAAGACAGTGAATAAGACGAAAGATGAAAAAGACGAATTTAAAAAGATGCAATTATATTTCATAAAGGAGCAGTGATTGTATTTCATAGAAGGCAGCGCTGGAGTTTATGAAGGCAGTGCTGAAGCTTACAAAATAGCAATGATTTCCATTTGCAAAGGGCTACAATGGTTTATGGAGAAATAAAAGCTCATTAGGAAGGCAGAAATTAATCAAACAAAAGGTGACAATTAGTAAAAGGCACTGATTGGTTTTAAAGGGCCATGACTTTATAAAAGGTTATCTCCTTTTTAAAGAGACATCTCCTTCATGTAGAGGAATAAAGATATAAAAGGACATAAGGAATGTGAAGTAGAAACAAGCAAGTTTTAGACTTATTTTTATTACTGATTTTTGCTATCGTGGAATCACTCTATATGAGCAGAAATTTATAATATAGAGATATATGTTTCAAGTACATAAATCAAAAAGGACTCCAAGGTAAGATGCACGAATATAAGGATATCAATCAGGAAAAGAATTCAAGTTTCAAGGCCTATAAATCGATGATATATTCAAAACAATTGCATGGTTTTAGTGCAGAATTCAGGAACAGAAAATTGGATATAGACAAGGATCAAATTAATACTCTCATGTAATCAAAGGCATTATCAATAAGGAATTTACATAATAATAATATTCAATAGAATCTTCCATGTTGAACTATCTTCAAGAAGGTAAATTTGATTCATTCTTGTCAAGTATTAAGACCTTATCAGACTTACACTTATATTGAAAGAAGAATTATAAAAATTTATACTATTTGATATCCATCTAAGATAAGATTATCTACTTATCAATTATCTACAGATTATTCATTTATCAAATATATGCAAATCTAAATTATCTTTTACAAGTGTTCCTAGAAGGAACATTACACCAAGTGTCTATGGGCATTGCTAACGAGAGAAAACTTGATTGCATGACAAATGGTTAAATGATAACTAAGAATAATGCTTGGAGTAAATAAACTGAGAGAAATAAGGAATGTTGGTGCCTGGGAAAAGTCAAGGGCCTTAACCAAAATGCATTGCCCAGCATGCAACTAGTCAAATTAGGCTGAGAATTGCATGGACAGAAAGCCCAAGTAAAAGAATGATCAAGGAAACAACCCAATTGACCAATGAAATCTAGAGGATTAGAATTTGTGAGACTTTATAAAGCCTAGAGAAGTCAATAGAAAAGGTTGTTGAAACATAGAGAACACTCCTATATGAAATCATTGTGCATGGAGAAACAAATCAAACGAAGGGATTGATGAAGGATTTTTGGAAAGGTATAATATGCCATTGGGATTAGTGTCATGCTGGAGTTCATTGTCCTTATTTGTGGGTAAATCCTATGTTTATAGATTGGTAATTGTGATGTCAAGACTATGACATGATCTGTGTGTGTGTGTTGGCATGGTGTCATGATGTGTTGAGTATGTGATACTAAATGTGTGAAGTGAGGAAGCCCATGACATGGAAGACTTTGAGGTCAACTACCTGATCAGTCAAGCGGCCTCAATGGGAATAGTTTAGCTGGCCATGGTGGAGAGAGGATCTCAACTTGCTGGATGAATTCATGTATGGTGTAGTTGGATGAGACTACTTATGTAAAGTCTTCAAATCGGGATCTTAAACAATTTGCAATTTTATATAGTATTTTGTGAAAATGCAACTGAAAGTGAAATATGAAAATGCTGATAATCTATTTTATTATCCAAAATTACTTATTTATGAATGCTAAAAATAAAATATGGAACTGGAATTCTATACTATGATAAATTTCAGAATATAACACTTATTTTAATAAAAAAAAAGGATGCAAGATTTGAATTTAAACCCTATGCTAACTATTATACTCAGATTTGATATATAATAGTTAAAAATCAGAAATATAGTTGATAATTGCATGAACAACTAATATAAAGTGGATGTGGTAAGGTAATGATTGAGGAGAAGAATAAAGGCACTACATCTCCTTTGTCAACCACCAAAGAGAAGCAACCCTTGGAAGAATTGGTAGGACTCATGATACTCACCAGCTTTTGCCCACATCTGAATGTTTGCCCAATTACAAGTGTATTGGTGAAATATCCCAACTAGGATATTTGCGATTTTTTCTGATTTTTGAACACAAACTCTTGACCTAATTTTTGCACTTCGAAATTTCTGCTAAAAACCCTAGTTCTGGTGTAAATTTTCTGATTTGAAATAAGCATGAGCAGCAACATAAACTCATCCAAAGTGCCTCAAAGAATATGATGAATACATTTAACACCAAGCGTGAATGTAACGAGCAATATGAAGCATTAATTTGACCATCGAAACATGCACTGTTTGATTATCAGTTTGATCAATACTGCTGCTACAAAATCAGACCTAATACTTATGCAAGTTCACCACAAATGGGTTCCAAACATGCCCATAATTATTACAGTAGTTTGCTGCTATGTAAAAACCCTACTTACAAGCCAAAATATGCATAAAATGTTGATTTACACTAACCCTAGCTGGGCGAATTGCTCCAGCTATCACAGAATGTAAAAAATGAATGCAAATATATGTCGAAATGCCTCCAAAACCCTACCACAAAGGTGTGCTGGTCTGCTGGTCTGTAGGTAAGGGTTTACAACCCCTGAAACTTGTCAAAAACCTCTAATCTTGCCAAATTCGCCCCTACAAATCAAGGCGCATCAATCGAAACTTAGGCACTCCACCCTAGGGTGAAACCCTAGATCAAATTAGCATCAAATCTACCCTCCAAAGTTTCTGATAACTGATCTGCAAATCTGAGCATGAAAATCCACATCGAAATCCATTGAAGCGCAAGTGAAACTTTGTCATGAAGTCCTCCATTGATGAGCTAGGTTTTTGTCCAACTCACTTACTATTCACAAGGGTTTTCGTCCTTGGAATGGCTGCAATAATTGCTGATCAGAAAAGAAGAATAATCCACGATGATATCAAAACCTCCAAATGAACCTTGTATATATATACATGAACCCTTATCACTCCAACTTGGCCGACCCAACTTGGGCACCAACTTCTTATTTCAAATTTGCTTTTTATTTTATTTTTAATTTCTCCTTTGGGCGCCAAACTTGTAATTCAAAATTATATTATTTTTTTGTTATTTTTGCCCCCTTATAACTCCCAAAGGGGTCGCCCAGCCCCAAATAAAATATATAAAAATATTTTGACTTCACCAAAAATCACGATAAATCAATAAAAACCATTTCCCATCATCTCCATGCTAAATGAAAATTATTTGAGCCAAAAAGAATATTTTTCCCAATTTGGGAAGGCCCCAAAACACATTCCCTTACTTCACCCATTAGCCTACGGGAATGAAGAATAGGCTAACTCACAAATCTGATTGCTAAATCATGTCAAAGATGGGGACATTACAATTGGCGGGATGGTGCTTTTAGAGTTGAGGAGAGTCAAATGGCCTTGCATGTTATGCAACCTGGGCCTTTATCACCATCAGATTGTTTCTGTTGGTACTCTAGATTTTTGTGCCTTTGGGCAATGCCAAGAAGGGAATGATGATGATGGAGAGTGAACTTGTTGGAGTTGTTGTGGTCCATAAATTCGAGGGCACAATTGCCATTGGGATTGGTAATGAAGTTGTTTGATGTGTGACTGCAATTCTGAAATTGCTCTCCACCGCATGGCATTGGGGTAATTTTGTTGTGTTGGACACCACATAATCCTAAGGCCATGCGAGCAATGATGCTTTTGTTGCCATCATGATAAATGCTTTTTTGGCCTTTCTCTTTTCTGGGTGAGGCATTGGTTGGATTAAGAATCTAGGAACTTTGGGCATATCCAGTCATGAACTAGGCTTGTATTCAAGCTCAGACCTGTTTAGGTTGGGTACAACCCCTACTATTAGCAAACTCAATAACATAGCTTACATCGATCTTTTTGGCATTGCCTTCTGGAATTCACTTTCTACATGTTTTAACTATTAACATTTAAAAAATTATGATTCTTTAGTTATGCACTATCTCTCACTAATTTTTCTTAACCTTTTCTTAAGACATTATATTATACTTATTTGGCTGATTTCTTATGTTTATTACTAATATGCATTGCAGAGGGCACGGATATGCATTTTAGGTGGTGGTTTTGGAGGCCTTTATACTGCTTTACGTTTGGAATCCCTTTCATGGCCTTCTGATAAGAAACCTCAGGTGATGATTTTCTTTTAATGAAATACAATAGATTATTGGTATAATTTTGCATTGTCTCATGCAATTTCTTGTTTAAACTCAAGTATAGATTATGACATTATAATTATAAGAAAATTTGTGTAATTGACCTCATTTATTTATGAGATTTTTCAAGATTAGGGACCCAGTATTATATTGTTGCTCTATTTGTTGTGAGATGATTTATGTAAATGTTGAGGAAGGAGGGATCAGATTGGCAACTTTTATGTGTTTGTTTATTATTTGTAGAAATCAATTGCAATTTGTTCCAAAGAATATTGGAGCCAAAAGTGACTTGTTTAATAGAATTTGTATATTTAAAACTGATTTATGCAATTGACTAATTTCAATAGTATTGTAGATATATATTGTATAGTTGTCCCAAAGCAGAAAATGAGAATGTGAAAGATTAAGTTGTTGAGTTCAATTGCATGTAACCCTAGGAGTGAAGGTCGGCTGGTTGGGTCTAAGGACTGAACCGATAGAAGATGAAGACTGCTGAACTGCCACATTAGGCTGACCAAATCCTTGAGTACCACTAGACTCACCCGGATTACCCGTGTGCTGCGGTGGGGTAAACTACCTCATTGTGCCTAGAAGTTGAGACATCATGTTAATCATGTTATCAAACTGTCTCTTGGTAGGACTAACTGACTATGCACATCCTTTATCCTTTTTTGCCATGGTACCTGCCACACTCTCACTGTCACTAGAACTATTCCAGTGAATACCCAAATATCCTGATAATGTTTCACCCTTAGGTATCTACGATGGTTCCCATTGTGCTGCACCTCTGGTATATTGGATGATCTCTTTACTAATGTAAATTTTCAACATAGGATGGCAGGAAAACTGCTTTGATACCACTGAAATATCCCACCTCTGATAGGATATTTGCTAACTGATTTCTACTTTTTTGTTTGTGTTTTGGTTTTATAGTTTGTATGATTTTTTTGTGTTTTTGAAGAGATTGCCAAGAAATGCAAATGGAATATGAACAATTGCAAAATAAACAAACTACTGAAGCAAATACATTATACTATCAAATCAGATTTGTTATTACTTTGCATTTACAAAGAACATCATAGCCGGAGGGCCAAAATGAATATTTTGCAATTCTAGAAATCTTTGCTAGCTACCTGGAAACCCTTATGTTTGGACTCTTCTCATCATAGTCTGATTTCCATGCTTCCGAATTTCTGCTCAAAGCTTGCAAAACCCTAGCTATCCAAAATGGTGAAAGAACAATGTTGAAGCCTTAGGCGATTTATCCTAGAAACACCATGCCTTGCTCTATGCTTGTGCGACCTGCAATAAATGATTGTTTCCCCTCCTTAAAATTGTTGCTCACACATCAAATGCCCTAGACGCCAAGAATGATGTAAATTTTGAGGCAAATCCATAGGCGTTTACTCCATGAACCCCCACGTGCCAAATATGAATCTGTACGACCAAGAAAGAACTGGTATGGCCTGCATATGTGTGACTCCCACGTGGCTTTGAAATGAGTGCAAATAACAATGAGAGTATCCAACAAAACTTGTTCTTCTGTCAATCTGATCTGCACTTAAAAACTTGACAAATTCTTATTGATAACCTCTTCAAATGTGCACAAATGTGACCTCTGAGTGAAGCCACCTGAAGAACAAACTTTGGGTGGTATTTCACACTTGTAGAATGCTTAATCCAAGAGATTCTACATTCTCCAAGATCGATTTTCAGACTGAAAACCATTGTCTTCTTCTTCTCAGCAAAAGCATCAAATTTGATAAGTATTGAATGAATGAATGGATGCTTTTTCAAAAGTTTTTTATACCTTCTCCAAATGGCACGATTTCCGAAGCACATTAAATCCATTTGACTTTAAAAGATTTGACTTTATGATATTAAATAAGCCATATATTATAAATCAATAAACTCATTAATATATCCACTTTTATAATTTAATTATTAGTAAAGTAATCACTTCAATAATAATTAATATATCTCTTAATTCCATTAAAACTCAACATTAATTCATTCTAACAACACCATAGGCTAACCCACTGCTCATCGAGATGCTTTACTATAAATAGTAAGGTTGGACACCAACGTCCAAGAGACTTACTAAAAATAGCAAGTGTGTACAAATAGAGCCTGAAACATCTGGAGAAGGTCGTCTCTGAATAAGCCCAAGAATTGAAGAAGAAAACACCATAAACTGCCATCTGAAGAACTAGATAACTCCCACACAAGGCCCTTTAAACACCAACAATAGCCTATGAGGACCTAATGATAGGCTAATCCACCAAACTCTGACATTGGCTAAAAAGGGGACATTACATAATCGTACAAAGCGATGAACGGTGACATCCTGATAGACATGTGAAATGTGGAGCTATAGAACTCCCCCAAATGCAACCATTTTACCCACGCCTTTTGCTGTCTTGACACATAGTTTCGTAGGTAGCCTTCCACCCATTTGTTGACTATTTTAGTTTGTCCATTTGTTTGGGGGTGGTAACTAGTGCTAGGAGTCAACTCAATACAACATAACTTAAACAACTCCTGCCAAAACAAGCTCATAAAATTGCTGTCCCTGTCACTAATGATGTTTTTTGGTGCCCCTTGTAGTCTAAACACCTCCTTAAAGAACAAATCTGCCACCTATAATGCTGTATAACTTGTTGATATAGCAAAAAAGTGAGCAAATTTGGTCAAATGGTCCACCACAACATAGATACAATCCTTCCCTTGCACCTTGGGAAGCCCTATAATGAAGTCCATTGAAATACTTTTCCACTTTTGAGTAGGAATGGGAAAAGGTTGTAGCAGACCAGCAGGGTATGCGTGCTTATTTTTATTTTGTTGGCACACTTGACATTCACGAACATACTTGGTAATGTCCTCCTTCATTCCCTTCCATGAGAATCTCTCAGGGATTTGCCTGTAAGTCTTATAAAACCTCAGATGTCCAGCCATAGGAGTGTCATGAAAGGTCTTAAAAATCTACTCTTTCAACTTCAATTCAGGCACCAACAATATCCCCTCCTTGTAGAAGATCAAACCATCCCTTACATTGTATTTATCATTATGCAATGTAACATCTAGAATGTTGTTGGTAAGGTTATTCTTTGCATAATCAGCTTGTATATTCTCTTTCCAATCTGCTGCTATCTTAGAAAGAACACACAAATGGGGTCTCCTAGATAGGGCATCAACCACCACATTCTGTTTGCCTTTGACATATTCGATGTCAAAATCATATGCTTGAAGTTTGCTAACCCACTTCTGCTGTCTTTCACTCAAATCCTTTGATTTAGAAAATATTTCAGACTATTATGATCAGTTTTAACAATAAATCTGCCCTCAACAAAATACTGCCTATACTTAGCCAAAACATGCTTTATGGCTAACATCTCTTTATCACAAATGGAATAAATTCTCTCACTTCCTCTCAATTGTCTACTCTCAAATGCAATTGGGTGGTTATTTTGCATGAGGACAGCCCCAATACCCTCACCTAAAGCATCACACTCGAGTTTAAATGGCTTAGAGAAATCAAGAATTGCCAATACAGGATATGAGCTCGTCAAGTTCTTAAACTGATCAAATGATTTTTGCGCTGATTCAAACCAAGAGAAAGCCCCTTTCTTAATCAAATTAGTAAGTGGGGCAGCAATTTGTGAAAAACCCTCAACAAACCTTCTATAGAACCCACACAAGCCAAAAAATCCATTAAGCTGAGTCAAATTAGTGGGTGGTAGCCAGTCAAGTATTGCTTTGATTTTATCAGGATCAACATGTACACCATTAGCATTGATAATATGCCCCAAATACAACAACTCAGTCATCCCAAACTCACACTTGGACTCTTTTGCAAAAAGTGACTCACTCTCAAGTATACCCAACACCTCATCCAAGTGCTTCAAATGCTCTTCCCATAATCTACTAAAAATAATGATGTCATAAAAAAAGATCAACACGAACTTAGGGAGCTATTTGCTGAACACCCTATTCATGCATGACTAGAAAGTAGCTAGTGCATTTGTCAACTGAAAGGCATGAAAAGAAACTCAAAATGGCCAAAGTGGCATTTGAATGCAGTCTTCTCCATGTCCTCTTTGTCTCTAATCTGATGTTAGCTTGATCTCAAGTCTACCTTGGAGAAATAGATTGCTCCATGCAACTGATTAATGAGATCATCAATGTGTGGGATGGTATACCTATTCTTAATTGTCTTCTTGTTCAATGCTTTGTAATCCACACACATATGCATGGTCCCATCCTTCTTCACCAACACAACTGAAGAAGCAAATGGGCTCTTGCTTGGCCGAATATGTCCCATCTCCAAAAGCTCCTATATAGCTTTCTCAGTCTCATCCTTGTGCCTCTTAGGATGCTTGTAGGGGGTAGTAATCACAGATTTAGCTCCCTCCTCTAGCTCTACCACATGCTCAATGCCCCTATCAGGAGGCCTACTTGGAGGAATGTTATTGAACACTTTGCTTCTTTTGGAAAGAAGCTCCTGTATATCTAGTGGATAAGACCTCTTGACCTCTTCTGTAACCGTAGGAAAAATCACACACTTTGCTGCCCACTTTACTTGATCATATCTGAAAAGTCTCTCCATACGTTTGAAAGATACCACACGAGGTCCTCCATTTGACATACCCCTCAAGACCACATTCTTCCCTTCTAATTTGAATTTCAGCTCCATGGTTTGAAAATTAAGAGTGATCTTACCCAGTGAACGAAGCCACTATATCCCCATCGCTGCATCAATGCCTCCAATACTAATCATGCAGAAGTCATCCTTGACTTCATAGTTCCCCAACTACAAGCTCAATTGTGGGACCATCTTAGTGCAATTTATTGTGAATCCATTTACTACCATCGCACAAAAACCACTCACCTCTTGTGTTTGAAGGTCTCTACGAACAACCAACCCCTCATCAATGAAATTGTGTGTGGCTCTTGTGTCAATCAATGCAACCATTCGCTGCCCCATAAGTACTCCTCTAATGTGAAGAGACCCATTCTTTTGAAAACTGTGGAGTTGTGCAAGCTTCCCATCTTTGTCCTTTTCCTTCCCATCCTCTTTTGGAACCTTTTCATCCTCACTTACATCTGAATCAGATTGTTGGTCTGATTTTTCTGATGCACTTTCTTCAACAAAAAAGTATTCTATTAGGTGTGCCTTCCCCTTTGCTGTACACTTATGACCTTGGGACCAAGGCTCCCTACATGTGAAACATAAACCCTTCCTCCTTAGTTCATTTAATGTCTCACTATCGATCTTGGTAACATGTTTCGTATGCTGTTCGGGTTCTCTTGTGACATGTTTTTTATCCTTATCTCTCTTATGCAACAATCCTTTGGTCTAAAATTTACTCTTTGAGGTAGAAGTTTCCATGTCCCTTGCTTTCTTGATTGCTTCCTAAAGAGAAGGTGGGTTGAATGCCTTAATCCAACCCCTAAGAGGATTGGATAACCCATCAATGAAGAGAACTATAAGCCTCCTCTTTGATATATCCGTGACGAACACTGAGAATCTCTGAAAATTAGCAACATAGGCATCCACTGAACCCCACTGTTTCAGCTGTGCTAACTCCTTAAAGTGTAGCTCTGGGTCTTTTTTATTGAACCTCTCTATTAATCTTTCTATGAAATTTGCATAGGAGGTAATCTGTGCATGTCCCATAGTGGCCATCCTATTGTACCACCAATCATGAGCAATCCCATCTAAATGAATAGATGCATATTGTATGGACTCCAACTTTGGCATGGGATTAAGAGTTAAATAAGTGTCCAACTTTTGGACCCAAGCTCTCACTGTCATCTTCTTGGACCCATCAAAGTATGGAAGATTTAGTTTCCCCACTTTCCTATGAAGATCATTATTCTGATTTCTATTACCCTTGTTGGGTGTGTGCCTCATCTTGAGATCAACATGCTCCCGAAGTGATATATATTGCTGGAAACCAGCCCCTGCATCCAACGAATCTCATCTAAATTGTTCTTGTTGTTCAACTAATGTAAGCTCCGGATTGGGTTAAGCATCAACTCTAAGTGGGAAAACAGGCATAAGAGGCCTTGCCATGGCTGCCCCATTCTGCTGATTGACTGCTCTTCATTGTCCCATATCATTACCTTGCCCCAAACGATCCAATCTTTGTACCAACTGTGCAAGTTGCTGGTTAGTCTCTTGAGCACGCTAGGTTGCTCTTTCTTGACCTTCTAACCACTGCATCCAGGAGTAACATCATCCTATTGGGTTGTGCATTTTGTCTTTCAGCTTCTCCTCTTTTACCCATATTTTCAGAACTTGATGATTCAACTGAAAGAGATTCTGAGTGTTGTCCCTCTTCCTCAGAAGGCCAATGTTCCCACAAGTCTTCTTTTTTCCTCATTCTTTCTTGATACCTTCTTTCTCTGTCATTAATGCTCATAGATTTGTTTTACCCATTGGCTGGTAGGATGAATTGTGCTCTGATACCACTGTAATGACTTCCCTTTATTTATTTTTGTTTACTATTTGCTAATTGAGATGTTTTTTTGATGATTGGTTGTTGTGTTTTAAATGGCATTCATTGTTTTTGCATACATGATATAGATATATTCCAGAAATATATTTCATTTGATAATCATAACAAAAAAATTCAGACTTTTACAAATGCATATCAGACTCAGAAAATAATCAAATCAGACCCGGAATAGAAGCTCAAACAGCAGTATAAGGTCTTCAAACTTGCAACAATCAATACCCAAGTGAAGTGCAGCAAACTCCTTGCAATCCTCAATGCCAATGACCACACTTTCAAACCCCACAATGGCAAAGAAAAGGCTTTTACACAACAGACCAGAAATCTGGAAAATCACTTCAAATAGGGCGACCACCTGAGAAGGGTGATCTGCTCTATAAATTCAGTCTTTTATCAATAAATATATGTGAATACATGCTATGGGATGCCTTGATAAGGAGCATTAATAGAAACAATACCCAAAATGGAATCTCAGGCCAATAGAAAGTTATGAATCAATTACCAACTTCTGCCCTGGAAATGCAATGTTCAGAAAATCACTGTAAACAGCTTCAAACCCTCAAACCACCTTGAAATCAACGCCATAATCAGACCCAAAGAAACCAAGCTCATACACACCAAACACAAAAAAATCACCTAAAAAATATTCAAAAATCTTCATCTTTTCCCTTGTCGAAACTTTGTAATCACAAATCTGTGAAGCACAAAGTGACCCCTGAGTGGAATCACACCCAAACTAGCTAGGGTGGGTCTCTCACCACCGAAACCATCTCCCAAATGAAGAGGGTTTTCGTCCGTAGTAGACCTCTGGAGAAAATCCAACAACATCCTGTTATGCAACCAACTGAGAGATGAACAAATGAGACTCTAAATAAGATTATAAAGAGTTAATGAAGGATCAGGGCGACCAAGTTTGAAGTTCACCTTCCTTCCAAAAAGCCACGCCCTATTCTCATTTGCTTTTTAATTAAAATTGCATTTTTAACTCACCTTATGTCTGCCTTGGGCGTCCCACTATTCAGCCTTCTAAAATGCTTTTGTTGCTTTAAAAACAACTTAAGTGAATAAATTAGGCACCAAGGTGCTTTTTGGTGACCCTCTGACCCCTCAACTTAAGTTATAAAGTAACTTTATAAAAATGTCATAAGTGAGGAATATAAATATTAAATTAATCAAACCTTAGCAAAACCCAACGCCCAAATTCGAAAGACACTGCTGAATGAAGCCTGGCTAGGACCAGTTACCATAAATAGACTTACTATTTTTAGTAACTACTAAAAATAGCAAATACACTGAAAACACAAACTGGCATAAAAACTGATTAGCAAAGTGACTTACTATAAATAGTAAGTGCTGGAATTGGCCCTTGCTAAAAATAGAAAGTCCTGCTTAAAACACTAAAAACCTCCACAAAAAGGTCCGACACTGAGTTCCCTTACTGAACTCCACTTAGTCTATAGGAACTCTGGAATAGGCTAATGGACATCTCCACTGCTCAGAGGCTTGGAGGGGACATTACAAATTGTGTTGCGTATCTCTTGTCCCTCCACCTTTTTGGCATGCAGATGCAAGTTGTACTATACAAAATCAAGGTCATTCAGGGTCTTTTGAGTCAAACTTGCACTTTTTCATATGAATGGCCTCAAATGTGCTCCAATTGCATTCACACCTAGAATTGTTGAAGGGTTAGGGCAAAATGTGGATGGCAAGGGTTTGAAGATTATGTATTTTCACATCACAATCTCCCACCACAAATCTGCTAGGACAATATAAATAACTTTGTAACTTAGTAAATTACAGTTAAAGTAAAATTAAACTTAGTCAACTTATTTGTTTTTCCCAGTGTTACCCCAAGTTTCCGGGATGGGGACGGCAGGGGATGGTGGGACGAGTCCCCAAGTTTTCGATTTTTAAGGCCAAATTTGGGGACTGTTAGATTTAGGATCAGAAATGAAAGCAATCAGAAAATGCAACATATAAGACAATGAACACAACAAGATACCCTCCTACTTGAGGGAGAAAAACCCAACAAATATATGTCTTATATATTGAAGGAATAAGAGCAGAAATTTGCTTACAACTCAGGCCCTATACAATGCCGAATTTTTGATACAATGAATAATAGCACCTCTCCTAGATGCAAAGATACAAATGAATATATTTCTCCTTGAAATCAGTTTGCTGCTACAAAATGATGATCAGTTTGCTGCTACAAAATGATGATCAGTTTCCTTGAATATATTTAGAGGAGCAGTTTCCAATGCACACTTTTGGCACTATTGACTTGCTCAAGTCCAGGACTGTCCTCCTCGACCTCATCCCAAATCACACTATTCTAAATAGGTTTGTGGAGCTACCAATGTCAAATCCAGATTAATTGTCTTGTGCAATTTTGTTCTCAGCTACTGAAGAGGTCTTCCAAGGATTTTTGCACTTGGCCTTGCAACATTACAACCTTCACTTCTTCTTAGTGAGTCACAGAACTCCCTCTTGATCCCTACCTCAGAGATTTCAAAGAAATCCTCTGGAAGTGAACTCCCCTCCATTGACTTATCTCAGAACCTTAATCCTTTTCCTGGACAAGCTCTCAACTTGTGCCTTGAATTCTCTGAATTTGACTCCCTCTGAATGTCATTTCCTCCTCTTTGAAGAAATTGATTGACTTTAGAATAAGAAACCTTTTGAATCAACTTTAGAGCTAGGCTCCTTCTGAGATGTCCCTGTGTCAATTTCCGTAGTAGAAACATGTTGTGTAGACCTTAATTTGCAATCTCGAGCAAAGTGACTGTATTTGTCACACTTGAAACATTGAAAGTGAGAGAGATCCTTCTTCTTCTTTGGTTCTAAGGCAGAATCTGATTCTCTGTCTCTATTCCTCTTTCTTCCTTTGCCTCTTTCTCTAAAAGTATGTGTAGCAAGAACTTGATTTTCTACATCATGATAGTTTCGCCCAATTCCTCTTGCTGCCAACCTAGACTCTTCTTGAATATAATCAGCTTGATGACGATCAAACTTGGGCAACTTGGATCTCCCACTGATGCTCTGAATAAAGGGTTCCCACGATTGAGGAAGACCATTTAGTGCCAACATAACAAGATCTCTGTCTACAATTATATCCCCAATAGCGCTCAACTGATCTCTCAAATCAACAATCTTCATAAAGAATGAGATGACTGAATCATCTTTAGCCATTTTTACATGATGAAGTTGTTGTCTCAAAGCAAGGGCTCTGCTGGTGTTGTTGATCTCATACAATCCTTTTAGAGTATCAAACATTTCTTTAGTTGTCTTCAACTTGGAGATGATCGGTACTAGGTGATTCATCACAGAGTCTATCATGATCTTTCTAGCCTTTGTGCCATTTTTCTTCCACTAGATTTTCTCAATATCATCGGAAGGCTCGGGCATATCACTTTCCACGAAATCAAAAAGATCATTCTCCTCTAATGCAATGAGTACCTTGGGTTTCCAAGAGTTGAAGTTTGAAGCTCCATCAAGCCTGTTTTCTACCTTGACACTGCTCACCATCTTCTTTTTCCGCACAAATTCACCTTCAAAGATTTTCCCTTAGGTCAGAAATAATTTGAACCTCAGATCTGCGATACTTTAAGATCTGCCCTAGATGAAAAGTTGACTTGATTGCTTAAACAAATCTGATCGGATCTTTTCGTAGACCCACTTTGATACCATGTTAGATTTAGGATCATAAATGAAAGCAATCAGAAAATGCAACACATAAGACAAATGAACACAACAAGATACCCTGGGAAAACCCTCTTACTCGAGGGAGAAAAACCCAGCAAATATATCTCTTATATATTGAAGGAATAAGAGCAGAAATCTGCTTACAACTCAGGCCCAACACAATGCCGAATTTTTGATACAATGAATAATAGCACCTCTCCTAGATGCAAAGATACAAATGAATATGTTTCTCCTTGAAATCGGTCTGCTGCTACAAGATGATGATCTGCTGCTCAAGTATGAACTTCTTCTAGGAATGCGAATTATGATGAATGAACTTGATGATCAAATGAGTGATCATCAACCTTGTATTTATACAAAACTAGGTGACTCTTCATTTGGGTTGGCCTCTTTTAAGAAACCAAGGTGACTCTTCATAAAATTATTATATATAGCAAGTCCGACTTGCCTTGGTATTATTTATCCATCATTTTTAAATTTGAGAGAAAGATATCTCCCATTGCTATAACATCAATAGGGACATCGGGGGATGACTATATAAAATATATGGAAAATTTAAAATATATAGGGAAATTTTAAATATTCATATGAAAACATGGATAAAGCATACACAATATACATTATAGAACCTTAACATATAACATTTGTGTTCAACATTCTTTGTCAATACTCAATACACATTGAAAATTTAGAATTAACATACATGAATCATAATACAACCTCCAAGTTATAATTTATAAACTTATATCAAATTACATGAGGTTATTTCCAGCTCACAAATTGGGCGAACATTTGTGATTACAGTGAAGATTGTTTCACCTAGGTTATTGATTACTTGGCACAGAACAATAATGAATACCTGAGGCGTCTGAAGGCAGAATTATTGTAGTTTGGTGGGAGTGTGGACTACTGGAAGTAAATTCAATGTTGGTGTATTGTCTGATATGGATTTGAGCAGTTAAATGTGGGGACAATTGCTGCACTCAAGGAGTTTTGGGCATCAAATTGCCTTAATATTCAACCTATTTCCAATTGTGAAGAACTGTTTAAAAAGGTCAAAATCCTAAGTCTTTGTCTCTAAAACCTGTTAGTGAACAACAAGCAAATAAATTCAAGTTTACAAACTTTTGGAATAAATTTTTGTTATTTTTATATATCTCTAATAGAGCATCAAATATTTATCTTATGAGTGTTCCAAATATTGTGAAAGATATATGAAAATAATTTAAATGAACAACTCATAAACCAAAAAATTGAAAACTATTATATATTTATTTTTTATTTTTAAAACATGCTTTGACGTGGGGGATTGCTAGGGTACAGTTGGGGGACGACTCAGGCACCCCCTAGCTGTCCCCTGGCCGTCCCCAAGACCGGTCAGCCGTCCCCATTTGGTCAATGCCGTCCCCTTGTTTTGGGGACGTTTCCTATTTTTTTGCAAAAAAAGGGGACAGTCCCCTACCATCCCCTAACTGTCCCCCTGTACCCGAGACGTCCCGAGGACAAGGATGGGGCATTTTAGGGGGGTGAACACGTCCCCGGGTTTTTCCCCTAGCTGCTAAGTCATTTTCCTTCAAATGCATAGAGATGAGGAAAATAGCCTCCCCTCTACAACCTTGTAAATTTGCAACTCGCCTAGAATGATGTCTCTAAGGGCTTCATCAAAGATCATCCTCTCTATGCACCATTACCTCTTAATCAATTTTGAAAGAATTGAAAAATAAGAACTTTGGATTCATGTAATAGGCAACAACATGAATGTGAGGTGAAGTCGTTTGTTCCACCTCTAATCATTAATGTGCAAAATGGGTTTATATTTTTGTTTGTTTGACCTATAGAAATGTTGGATGGTCTCTCTGACCTTGTCAATGGCCTCATATTGATGACCCATAAGTTTTTTCTCTCTATCTACCAACTATAGAGCCCTAACCAAATGTTTTTACACCCAAAACAAAACTGTATAGAAAATAAAGTTATACTCTCCCATGAACATTCCAAACACACAACAGAACTTGATTTCTATTTCTGGACCAGGAAAGAGTCTTTTGAATGCATTGTTATATTTGTCACTAACTTCATGATCCATATATCTTGGCACCTGTCAACGCAAAGAAACTTAAGGGCTGCATGTAGTATTTAGGATTTTAAATACAAGTGAGGAGATATAGTGTGGTGGTCATTTTGTTCCACCATTCCACGACATGACAGTTTCTACTTGTTAAATTATCTGAAGAATATTGCTCTTTCCTTTCTATAATGTTTTCCCTCTTTTAAAGCATGGAGTCAATACAATCATAAATCTTACATAAGTATAGCTGGTCTGTATTAGCAAACTTGTGATGGGCTTGATAAAACTAAGCAAGTAATCCACATCAACCCACCACTCATCATTTAGGATTAGCCCTTTCATTTTTTGGGATATCTCCATGTTTGACTGCCTTACACACTCCAAAGATTGTCAATTATCATATTGCTCAATTTTTGTTTCACATTCATAGGTTGTTTCAATGGACAATTGTGTGTGAGGAGAATCAAGTTATAACAACCTGAAATTAAAAAATGAATCAAATAAATTTTTAATTTTGAAATGAAAATATATTAAATTTTAAAAATAGTAAACAAATCTACAACACCATGTAAATGCAAATTAAAATTATTAAAAGCAAATATAAAAAATAAAAGTAAAGATCACTTCATTTTCTAGGGACCAGTCAGCTTAGAGTTGGTAGCTCACAGGTCATATTTTCTATAGCCTATATAATGTTCATTTGTTAATGTGCTTGCAACTTTGTTATAATTTCATTATTTGTTATCCCTCATATATTTATTGATCACGATGTTATAGTTGCTCAATTCTTCTCATTTCTGTGCTTGCAATTCTGTTATCTGTTATTCTTTCTTTCTATAGCTTTTGGACTGATCACAATTGTGTTGGCTGCCTTTGGATGCTAATAAATCATGATTTACTCTGTGATGCAGGTACTAGTTGTGGATCAATCAGATCGTTTTGTTTTTAAGCCTATGCTATATGAAATCCTTTCTGGAGGTTAGCATTTCAAAACATGAATTTTTGTTGGTATGCCTTGGCTGATGTATGCCATTCTGTTGATCTATCAAGTTTATGATGTTTAGTTCAACACCTAATTTCCAGAGTCCTCTTATCTGTTTACAAACTTTCTGATCATCTACAGAAGTTGATGCATCCGAAATAGCACCATACTTTTCAGAACTACTAGCAAATACTGGTATCCTCTTTTGCAAAGATAAAGTTAAGACCATATGCCCTTGTGATAGTGTAAGAAGCACGTCTTCGCCAACTTCTGGCATTGGTGGAATTGTTCATCTTGAAAGCGGAATGCAAGTTGAATATGACTGGTATGTTAATTTTAAAGTTTTGATCCTTGATGTAGATTCTGACAGTAAATCAATTGTAAATTTCCTTTACAACCTATCAATTTTGTAAGCATATTGTTTCCCCGTCAATGACCAAAAAATGTTTGAGTGGACTTTATTTGAGTTCTTGTAGCTGTAATTCCCTTCTGTTCTTTGATTTATGTATCTGCTTTGTGTAGAAAATTGACTCTATCTATATATATATATATAGTCAGTTTGTTAGCAGCTACTTAATATTTGATTGATGCCTAAAAGTTTGAAATTCTGATGATGGGACAGCCAGGTTGGTTCTGGCACTTGGTGCAGGAGCAAAAATGGATGTTCCAGGTGCTTCTGAATTTGCTATACCATTCTCAACTTTGGAAGATACTCTTGTAAGCATTTCTTTCTAGCTGTTAAAAATGTTCTTAATTGGTGAGTGTGATTTAGGTAGTGTTTATTTTTTCTGGTGTTAATGGAGGGTGAACTTTTATGTTTCTTTGTAAGAGGAAATACAAGTGCATCATTTATCTGCGGCTAGGTGTTGAGTCCTTGATCTTGGTTTGGAGATTTATGTTTACAGTTACCCTTTAATGTGACAGTCGAGGAGTTTGTTGGCAATTTCTGTTTTGGGATGAGTCTTTTTGGCAAGCTATTCTCATGGTAGAGATCTCATTGAAGTCTATAGGTTAGCTCAGGTTGGTTCATTTGATTTTTGTTTCAGTGCCTCAAATCTTCCTCCCATAGAGCATATTTCATCTTTTCACTGTCAATTCATCACGTCTTTTCAGCATGTGATGCATGCTTTGCTTACAGTTTGTCTCTAGGTTTATGGGAGTTTTATGTTTCAGGTAATTCCTCTCATTTGCTTGTTTGTTGTTTTGTTTGATCTTTTCCTTCAATTTTGTTTATAAATTTTTTGGTTTATACATAGTACAATATTATCTAATGTGCTTTTTCATTTCCTTGAGTCCACATTATTCACACTGCACATACTTTACTGCATTGACTATTGTTTCTTCCATGGTTTCAAAACTTACAACTTGGCAAAGCTCAGGAGCTTGAGAAAAACTCAGCAAATTAAAAAAATGCTCAAATTCATTAAAAAACATAAATTTCATGCAAATGCTATCACAAAATTAATGCAGCCTATACCAGGGAATCTAATGAAAAACAACCTAAAATAGCAGCAAAATAGTTAATTAGCACATTCATATCATCATATGTAATATGTGAGTAACAATATTGAATTACAATAAATTTATTAGCTCTCTATAGCTTAATACAATTCTCTTATAAAATTATACAGTTCTATAGTAATTGTTGTCATGTCCTCGTCCCTGATTGAGACCCATTCTCAATTTGGAGGGAAATAGTGTTTTTAAACACTCAGTCTGCATTTATTAAATATTTAAAAATCATATTAAATAATTAAATAAATTTAAATTAGCCTCGGACCTATTTGGTCGACCCCTTTGGGAAGGCATCCATATTGCATATATATATTGTTTCTTCTGGAGGAAGTAATCATCACGGTTGGATAATTTCATCTATTGGATCCAAGAGATGGAAACCTCTGATGATTTAGTGCAAGGTAGGACGTTCCCCCTACTTGTAGCTATGATACCTACTCATCACACACACTGAGAGATTCATTTGGTTTGATTGCTATTGCAGACCTGGACCATCACATGCATGGAGAGCGATATTTTGGGCGATCAGGCCGAGCTGTAGGCTCTGGCCATACCCACTCACACAAGACTACTCAGTTCCAAAAGTCGGGTGGCATCACTTGTTAAACTGTGGTTGCATAGTACGGAAGACGAACCGAGTTTGGTCGATAGAAGGCATCAACGGGTAAACATTTGCAGCTTGGAGTGAGGTAACCGAGCCAAAGGGGTGGTGGAACGCAATCCCTTTTCCCACGGTCTCTAGCACACACGGAAGGAATTCAACGCCCCTCATCGAGAGTGAAGTGCCACTATCAAGGGCACTGAAGTTGGGATTGGGCTCGATAGATTCAGACCCATTAAGATGTCGCACACATAATTCTTAGTGCCTCTTTATGACCGACTGAAGCTATCTCTCGAGGCTTGGATTGTTAGCCTAATTGTTGTAAGTTGTTTGTTGAGTACAAGCAATTGGGGCCATCATTTCCGATTCTGTGCATCATAGTATGTCTTGAGTATTTTAAGTTTTAACTGTCCATTATATTGATATGCAATCACCATTTACAAATTTGGAAGTAATACTGTGATACATTGCTGTTAGTTGGTGTAATTATAAATTTTCCAGTGACTTCTCATGTGATACAATAGTGTGAAAACTATCTTTATTTCGAATGCACATAGCTATTCTTGCGTATGAATTGAGATTGGTGTACTTCTAAGTGTTGGTTACTATGTAATTCAGAGTATAGAAGGAAAATTAATTGCTGTTCTCAGAGTGGTGTCTTACAGTGGTATCGGAGCTTCAATCTTGCTAGCTTGAGGGAATTTTATGCGATTGAGTCAAAGGGATCAGCATGCCATTGAGAGGGAAAGGAAGAAGGTGGAAGCTAAGACATCTGGAATAGGAGGCAGAGGTAAGAAGATGTCTGGCAAGGGTGATCAATGGGATGTTTTCTTGAGGCAATTTCTCAAATGCAGGAGAAAATAGCCCAACAATAGAAGCAAACGACGTAGATGATGAACATTGTTGATGCAGACCATGAATACTATGACTAACACTCTCAGATATGCACCAAATAATGGTCCAGAAAGCAGTCACTCTAATCAGAATGGATCTGAAATTTAGAGCAGCAGGGCTACCCGACCCACATAGCCATCATTCTTGCCCAAAAATGGGCCCACAAATGAAGAAGAGGAGCTGAATCATGCTGGAGGTGATTTCAATTGAAGCATAGATGCCCATGCACAGCTGGATCCGGATGTGAGAAGTCAAATTCCGTTTATACAGTTTCACAACGCAAGGATTGGATCGAGAGGGAGACAACCAGTACACTATTCCAATAGAGATCTGCAGCATAGGGTGAGCAAGTTGACTCTCCCAACTTTTGATGGTTTGGGGAAGGTCATAGCACAAGCTTGGGTACAAAAGCTAGATACATACTTTTCACTTAGCCCAATGATTGAAGATGAAGTAGTCAAGGTCGCCATCTTAAATTTGGAAGGTGTAGCTCAAGAATGGTGGCATCATGGCATCGTGACACAAGGGGTTAATCTTGTCACCACATATGCTGATTTCATAGAAAAGCTCATAGAAAGATTTGATAGAAAACATTCAGAGGTATACTTCAGGGAATTGGCACGGCTAAGGCAACATGGGATAGCGGATGATTATGTTGCAAAATTTCAAAGGCTTGTTGTTATGGTTCCAGATGTGTCAGATAGGAGACTCATGTTCTTGTTCATTGAGGGGCTATCAAAGTCTTTCCGTGGATTGGTGAGGGCTTTAGAACCAATGTCCTTAGAGGAGGCTATTCGAAGAGCCTTAAGCCTTGAGGACTCCACCATGAAGAATAAACTTATGCTCAAGAATGCATCAACAGGGCAGCCAAAGAAGCCACCTCTTGAGATTAATTTGCAATCAACGAGTCCACCATCGAGGTCTAGCATAGATGTGTCTAAGAATGAGCTCTGAAGGAAAGGGTTATGCTTCACTTGTAAGGAACCTTGGGTATCGGGTGACAGGTGTTTGGGGAAAGGACACATCCACTATATTGAGGTGGTCTTTGATGATGACATTGAGGAGGGGGGAAATGCAGAGACTTTCGAGCACCCAGAATCAAAGTTGCTTGAGGGAAAGCAACATCTAGGTAGGGAGGATTATCATATCCCCGTCCCCGATTGAGACCCATTCTCAATTTGGAGGGAAACAGTGTTTTTAAACACAGTTTGTGTTTATTAGATATTTAAAAATAATATTAAAATAATAATAATATTAAATAATTAAATAAATTTAAATTATTAAAATAACATTTAAATTTAAATTAGTCCCAGACCTATTTGGCCGACCCCTATGGGAAGGCATCCATATTGCATGTATATATTGTTTCTTCTAGAGGAAGTAATCATCACGGTTGGATAATTTCATCAATTGGATTCAGGAGATAAAAACCTCCGACGATTTAGTGCAGGTAGGATGTTCCCCCTACTTGCAATTGTGATACTTGCTCATCGCACACTTTGAGAGATTCATTTGATTGCCATTGCAGACCTAGACCATCACACGTGTGGAGAGTGATATTTTGGCTGATTAGGTTGAGCTGTAGGCTCTGGCCATACCTGCTCACACAGACTACTCAGTTCTAGAAGTCGGGCGCCATCACTTGTTATACTATGGTCGCATAGTACGGAAGAGGGATCCGAGTTTGGTAGATGGAAGGCATTGACGGGTAAACATCCACAGCTTGGAGTGAGGCAACCGAGCCGAAGGGGTGGTGGAACGCAATCCCTTTTTCCTGCGGTCTCCAGCATACACGCAAGGAATTCAACACCCCTCATCGAGAGTGAAGTGCCGCTATCAAGGGTGCTGAACTTGGGATCAGGCTCGGCAGATTCGGACCCATTAAGGTGCCGCACAGATAATTCATAGTGCCGCTTAGTGACCAACTGAAGCTCTCTCTCGAGGCTTGGATTGTTAGCCTAATTGTTGTAAGTTGTCTGTTGAGTGCAAGCAATCGGGGCCATCATTTCCGATTCTGTGCATCATAGTATGTCCTGAGTATTTTAACAGTCCATTATATTGATCTGCAATCAGCATTTACAAATCTGGAAGTAATACTGTGATATATTGCTGTCAGTTGGGTGTAATTCTGAGTTTTCCAGTGACTTCTCATGTGATACAATATTGTGAAAACTATCTTAATTTCAAATGCATATAGCTATTCTTGCGTATGAACTGAGATTGGTTTACATCATTTCTGATTCTGTGCATCATAGTATGTCCTGAGTATTTTAACAGTCCATTATATTGATCTGCAATCAGCATTTACAAATCTGGAAATAATACTGTGATACATTGCTGTCAGTTGGTGTAATTCTGAGTTTTCCAGTGACTTGTCATGTGATACAATATTGTGAAAACTATCTTAATTTCGAATGCATATAGCTATTCTTGTGTATCAACTGAGATTGATGTACTTCTAAGTGTTGGTTGCCATCTAATTCAAAGTATCGAAGGAAAATTAATTGCTGTTGTTAAGGATCGAACATATTGAAACAGGTCTAATTATCTTTGTCAAAGATATTTTCCAGATTTCTTCTCTTGATGTTGAATGTGCTGATTGCAGAACATTAATAGATTTCGATTTTTGCATATCAATGGGAAGCCACCATAAGTATGATGGAGACCCGCCTCTAAGAGGCACGTCTCAAGAGAGGACGTGTCTCCACAAGTGGAGACCCGTCTGCTCAAGAGACGTGTCTCTTTGAGCACGCGGGTCCCTTCACTCTCAATGACAATTAGTTAGTGTCTAAACACACACAAACCAAGGTGGCAGATATGTATAGAATTCCGAATTTATTCAAATACAGAATTTTAACATCATTTAATATATATATCGAATTTTATCAATGCTTATAAATTCGATTTCACTTATTTTCCTAATTTGATTATTCTGAAGAATAGCCGAGATCTTAACTGACCGAAGCTATCATTCATCAACACTCCCTCTTAGCTAGGGAAGATATATCAAATCAAATAAGTGGAGATATCACCTTAACACGTGATAACTAAGACATGGTATGATTTCTCAATATTGTCAAGTCACACGACATTCTTCATAACACATCTTCATTATTCAACACTCCCTTTTTAACTAGGGAGGATAACTTCCAAAAGTGATATCACCTAACTCGTGATATCAGAAGATATGGTATGCTTCTGAAAGTGTCAAGTCACATGATATTCTTCATAACACATCTTCATTATTCAATACTCCCTCTTATCTAGGGAAGATAAACTCTATTAACACTCCCTCTTAGCTAGGGAGAATAAACTTCCACCAAGTAAAAGTAATATCACCTAACTCGTGATATCAGAAGATATGGTATGCTTCTGAAAGTGTCAAGTCACATGACATTCTTCATAACACATCTTCTTTATTCAACACCCCCTCTTCAACTGGAGAAGATAACTTCTATCAAGTAAAATTGATATCACCTAACTCGTGATATCAGAAGATATGATATGCTTTTGAAAGTGTCAAGTCACATGACATTCTTCATAACATATCTTCATTATGGTATGTGCACTGACATCAAGTCACATGATGTCTACCATAATTCATGGCATATCCACGGATATATAAATATCCACCATGATTATCTCTTAAGGATCACAATGATCTTCAGATGACATCAAGTCCCATGATATCCATCAAAGTGTCCAAGAGATACTATCATGACATGTCCACAGATATCAAGTCACATGATATCTATCATGATAGTTTATCATTGTAGAGTCGTCACTTTACAATGTCAAATACAAGTGTTCATTATTAGAAAGATCGTCACCTTTCAATAATGTACACAGGGTAGTAGGCCCATAAGGTCATGGAGTCACACACATGACAAAAGAGTTTACACATTAAACATCTTTATATATTAGTACAACTTATAAACAAATTTGAATTTCAAACATAATATCAAATTACATACCAAGTTTTCTTCCCGAAGAGTTCAACCTTAACTCTGGAGAGAAGTTGTTGAGTATGTCCGCTGTTTAAACATTTGAACTAATATACTCCAACTGGATCACATTCCTTTCTACCATGTCTCATAATGGTAGGGGATCTCAATGTGCTTAGATCAAGGAGTCTCACAAGCAATTTACGAAGCCAAACTGCTTCTCTTGCCCTCATAAAGGCTGCAATGTATTCAGTTTCTGTCGAGCTTTGTGCCACAAAAGACTATTTTCTGCAGATCCAAGAGATCATAGCCCAATCTGAATTTAAAGTTTCCAGGTTGATCTAGTTGGTCTTTTCTGTAAAGAAGACCATATCCAATAGTGCCGTGAAGATATCTCAATATGTGTTTTACAGCCATAAGGTGAATTTCCTTTGGCTCACACCTGAACTGGCTTAAAGCATTCACTAGGACTTTCCATTTGTTGCTGGAGTGCTCTATCAACTGAGCTACTGGCCTCTTGTGGCCAGCCCATCATCAGTCCGGGTGTGGCTTATATCCAACACTCCCCCTTTAAGCCACACAGCGGGTGTTTGGGGCTCTTCTGAAGTTAGATCCTGGGACCTGTCGTCATGGAGTCTCTCAACATGACGCCTCATCTCAGTCTCAAAGATGAAAAGGGCTTTCACCTCATATCTCTCTATCTCAGAGAATTATGCATTACAACAAGTGAAGATGTGACTCCCTCTGAAGCTTTAATTACTTGCATCAGCCTCCTGACCTCCTCGTCCAAAGATCGTCTGTAATACTTGCTTTAGAGAAATGGTTTCCAACTCACACCTTTGTAGGGATTCAGGTTGGTCTCTTCAACCTTTTCCCAGATCACTCTATTCAGAATAGGTTTGCGGAGCTACCAATGTTAAAATCCAGGTTGACTTGACTTGATGTAATTCAGAACCTAACTGCTGAAGAGGTACTTCAACAATTTAGCATCCGGCCTTGCAACACTGCAACCCTTATTTATTCTCAGTGAGTCATAGAACTCCCTCCTAAGGTTAATTCTTCCTCTTCTAATAAGGATGTCTCCAGCTAATCACTTAGTCTCATAGCTACAAGTAGAGTCTCCATCCTTCAACCTATAGGATGCATCAAGCTCTTCTTGAAAGAAATCTCTTACACTTCTAGATTTATCCTAAAAGCATTTAAGAAGAGATTACTAATAGATCATGGGACTCAACTATCTCAAATAGACGTACCATAACTAGGAGCATTCATAATTGACCATCTCAAGGTTATAGCATGAATTAATAACTACATAAGAAATTTTTCGTATGAAATACTTATCTCTTTATGTTGGTCAATTCTACAGATGCAGTCAGGCGCTTGTCTTGTAGTTGTTAAATGATTTCTCCTTATATGCTGCACTTAGACCTTCGTGTGCAAGCTTCAACGCTTGAAGATCTGGGAGAGCGATTAACACAGCGATCAGGCCGAGCCAAGGCTCTGGCTGTTGCTCATATTCTGTCACCAGGTAGTAAAATGGGTTTTGCTGGCTGAGGCAGATCCGGACTTCGAGCTTTTGTTCTTCCATATGGTAGCGCCCAGATGTGGACCAGTTATTTGCAGCCAAGGTATATATTGACACCAAATTCGTATTACAGACCCCCGAATGAATGTAACAACATCAAATATTCACTTTCAATGAATGTAACGGCACCTGTTTCTTGGATTTATCTATCTCAGCTTCCAGTTCAATACTCAAGCGATAAACCAAACCTCTTTCACTTTGTTTCCCGTAAATAGACAAATGAAAGAAGGGTCGGTTACAACAGAGATTATCAGCATAAATACCACATAGAGCTGACCTGGCAATGTGCTTGAAACCATGGAACGGTACAAATATTAGTTTTCCACCTTTAATGCTAACAGTAGGTGTATTTATTTCTCTTGAAGTCCAATTGAAATTCTCATTGCCACCTATTCAAATAAGAATCCACTTTGTGATATAAAGCCAGCTCCTGCGCAATCAACTTCCAATCTAGTATTCAGAGACTCCCAATTTGTTTCACAATTTCCATATCCTTGGAGTTTGATGATTGGTGCAATGACTTCAAACGCAAAGATGGAAGACTAGTCATAAATTCTGTACATGTTGCTGCAAGGTGGTGCTGACCGAACCCAAACGGTTCTCAATCTTTCTTTGCTCTGTCGTTTTCTTCCCCTTAGGCAAGTCATGCATAGTATTGGTGACACAAGGGATCAACTTCACCTTACATAAGACTTAAGTATTAAATTAAATAAACTCCAATTATACCGAGGGGTCTGTGTTACTTTAGCGGCCAGATCACAATGACGGACAACAACATAATCATAGTCCCGATCAAATTACGTGAATAGTGAACACGCATTTGAGACCAGTGCCAATAAGCATTCTCGACTTTGAGTACTCCTTGTCCAATGAAATCCACATTACAATATCAAAGAGTTACTCAATAATGTGAACGGTGGACAACTATAGCGGCGACTTTCATTCGAATGTAGATTCTCGACAGTGCCATGAAGATTTCTTGCTGCGTCAATGAATAAAGTGTGAAATATAACTCCAATTGCACATTTCTTGGCAAATGACGAAGAAATCATCATGCTCGATGTCGGCTTTAATAATGCTTAGCCGCTCACAAAAAAATCTCCGTCTATTCTTCCCGTCTCTGCCAATAAGGAAGACTCGAAAGTCTTTTGCGGTAAATGCAAATTAAGGGCTCCAGCGGTCAATACTGCATCGACTATGAGAATAGACGACAACTTCCAGTGGTCGCTTTTGTGCTTGAGATTCCTCGACAATCTTATTATATCGGCTCCAATGATAAGTTCGATACTCCTCCCGTCGCCTCTAATAATCCAAAACGTTGCTCGTCTCTACTGGCATAATAATCTGAGACACGACCATTCAATCTGAGAGTTTTAGTTCTCAGATCCTTATACCTGACACTCTTGCCAGATCGGGTCTTCCAAAGACATCGACTAACTCATAACGAATCCTTCAAATCTTGTTCTTGCAAGCCTCGCTCTGATACCATGTTAAGGATCGAACATATTGAAACAGGTCTGATTATCTTTGTCAAAGATATTTTCCAGATTTCTTCTTTTGATGTCGAATGTGCTGATTGCAAAACATTAATAGATTTCGATTTTTGCATATCAATGGGAAGCCACCATAAGTATGATGGAGACCCGCCTCTAAGAGGCACGTCTCAAGAGAGGACGTGTCTCCACAAGTGGAGACCCGTCCGCTCAAGAGACGTGTCTCTTTGAGCACGCGGGTCCCTTCACTCTCAATGACAATTAGTTAGTGTCTAAACACACACAAACCAAGGTGGCGGATATGTATAGAATTCCGAATTTATTCAAATACAGAATTTTAACATCATTTAATATATATATCGAATTTTATCAATGCTTATAAATTCGATTTCACTTATTTTCCTAATTTGATTATTCTGAAGAATAGCCGAGATCTTAACTGACCGAAGCTATCATTCATCAACAGCTGTTCTGAGAGTGGTGTCTGTTGATGTTAATACAGCGTCGGTCTTCACTAGACACATATTAAATACATGGGCCGACCTTATATTTGATTTATATCATGTACTTATTCTGGTCGACTTTAATTGTTATTAAATATTTATCAAAGGCCGACCCAAGTGAAGAGGCGCCTAGGAGATATAAATACAAGGTCACTTCTTGGTTATTCACACAATTCAATATCAAGAAGTTCGCTATTATTGACAGAGCAGAATTCGCAGTCCTAGAAGAAGTTCATACTTAATCAGCAGATCATCATCTTGTAGCAGCAGATCATCATTTTGTAGCAGCAGACCGATTTCAAGGAGAAACATATTCATTTGTATCTTTGCATCTAGGAGAGATGCTATTATTCATTGTATCAAATTCGGCATTGTGTTGGGCCTGAGTTCAAGTAGATTTCTGCTCTTATTCCTTCAATATATAAGAGATATATTTGCTGGGTTTTTCTCCCTCAAGAGGAGGGTTCTCCCAGGGTATCTTGTTGTGTTCATTGTCTTATGTGTTGCATTTCTTTTGTTCAATTGATTATCTAATCTGATCTAAGAAACACTAACATGGTATCAGAGCGGGTGTGAAAAAGATCGTGATCAGATTTAGTTCGCAACACTCACCTTATTCTTTTTCAGTCTATCTTCTAAATTTCTCAAGATGGTGAACGGTCTGAAAATCGAGGATAGACTCGAAGGGATCTCGAACTACATATCATGGAGGTTCAGGTTCATGCTAACTTTGGAAGAGAATGACTTGGCTGAGTTTGTGAAAACAAAAGTTCCCGAACCTGAGGGGGAAGAAGAGAAGCTGCAATGGAGGAAGAAAGACACTAGGGCAAAGAAAGCATTGGTTGATTCCGTCAAGGATCATATTGTACCAATTATCTTCAAGTTGGATACAGCAAGAGAGATGTTTACAACCTTGGAAGAGATGTATGAAATCAACAACACCAGTCGAGCCCTTGCTCTGAAGCAACAACTTCATCATGTGAAAATGGCGAAAGGAGAATCTGTTATTACATACTTCATGAGGATTTCAGAGATAAAAGATCAGCTCTCCACTATTGGTCACATGATTGATGATAAAGAACTGACTATGCTTGCTCTCAATGGTCTTCCGCTTTCATGGGAGGCATTCATCCAAGGAATCAGTGCAAGATCCGAACTTCCTAAGTTTGATCGATTGAGGATTGATTGTATTCAAGAAGAGTCAAGACTAACAGCAAGGGGGATTGGTCAAAGCTCAAAGAATGAAGAATTACAAGTTCTTACCTCTCATTCATCAAACAAAGGAAAAGGCTTTAAGAGAGGTTTCTTCAAAAGGAATCGAGAAGATGGAAATGAAGATGCTCCCTACCTTCAAAAGGAAACGAGACATGTCCAAGATTCAATGTTTTCGTTGTGATAAGTATGGTCACTTTGCGAGGGTTTGCCCCCAACGACCTAAGCTTCAAGTTGCCACTGCAGATGTTGAAGAAGTTGCTCTACAAAAGGACTCCAGTGATTATCTATTTTATTCAGCCTTGTCTAGCAATGTTTCTACTGACTCTAATACTTGGTTGATTGACAGTGGTGCTTCTAGGCACATCACCGGATTCAGAAGTCATCTTTCAAACTTAATGGAAAGCAACTCCAGTGATCAAGTTGTTATTGGAGATGATGCTAGATATTCTGTAAAAGGGATTGGAAACTCCACTCTTCACTTGGATTCTGGAATTTCTTTGGAGTTGAATGATGTACTGTTCGTACCAGGGATAAAGAGGAACCTTGTTTCAATTTCAGCATTAGAAGACAAAGGTTATCAAGTTGCCTTCTCTAAAGGGAAAGTTCTTATATGGGCAAAGAACTCCAGCTTCAAAACTGCTCAAGTGATTGGAGTTAGACATGAATGTCTCTACACGCTGTGCACTCGTCCTCTTCAAGCACTTGTGCATAACAGTACCAGCATGTGTGATCTTTGGCATCGAAGATTGGCTCACATTCACTTTCGTGCTCTACCTATCATGGAGAAGATGGTCACCGGTCTTCCGAAATTTGATCAAGAACATGAAGGTACATGCAAGGGATGTGCCCTAGGCAAGAACACAAAAGGTACGTTTCATTCCAGTGAAAGTAGATCTAAATGTATTCTTGATCTCATTCATTCTGGTTTGTGTGGTCCAATGTCTAGTGCATCATCTAGTGGTTTCTTGTATTATATTATTTCATTGATGATTACTCTAGAAAGACTTGGATTTATTTCTTGAGATCTAAAGAATCAGAAGAAGTATTAGAAAGATTCAGAGAATTCAAAGCACAGATTGAAAATCTGTCTGGGAAGAGGATCAAAGTATTGAGATCTGATAATGGTGGAGAATACACTTATGGCACTTTTCGAGACTTTTGTATTGAAGCAGGGATTAAGAGGGAGTTCAGTGTTCCCTATAATCCACAACAAAATGGTATTGCTGAAAGGAAGAATAGGTCTATTGTGGAAGTAGTGAAAGCTATGATCCATGATCAAGACTTACAAATCTCTCTTTGGGCTGAAGCATCAAGAACAGCCGTCTATGTTCAAAACAGGAGTCCCCACAGGATCTTAGAGAATAAACCTCCTGAAGAAGCATTCTCAGGCGTGAAGCCTGAAGTTAGTCATTTGAGGATCTTTGGCTGTCCAGTCTATGTTCATATTCCAAAGGAAAAGAGAACAAAGCTAGAACCTTCTGGGAAGAAAGGAATTCTTGTAGGCTACAGTGAGACATCAAAAGCTTACAGGATTTACATTCCAGGACAGAAGTCTATTGAGATCAGTAGAGACGTCACATTTTAGGAAGATGTTGCTTATAGACGGTCCAAAGGCACTCCTATGGAGGTCGATGAAGAAGAACCTCCTCAAGATATGGAAGTTGACCATATTCCAGAGAATCTGAAGGAGGATACAGAACCTAAAGAAGATATTGATCCAGCTGAGCCTTTGGATCCTACTGATGGGCCTCTAGACATTGTGATTGGAAAGAAAAGATCTCTTTGGGCTCGCAGGACAATGCAGGAAGCAGAAAGGTTTGTAGCTCCAAGAGGAACCTTCAGAGAAAGCAAGAGACCTCACAAGTTCTCTAGCTATGTTGCCTTGATGAGTCAGATTATTGAGTCAGAGCCTTCAAACGTTGAAGAAGCTTCTAGTCTACAAGTATGGAAAGATGCCATGATTGAGGAGTATCAGTCTATACTTAAGAACGATGTTTGGGATATAGTTCCTAGACCCAAAGACAAATCTGTGGTGTCTTCTAAGTGGCTCTTCAAGATCAAGCATGCAGCTGATGGGAGCATTGAGAAACACAAGGCCAGATTTGTGGCTAGAGGGTTCTCACAAAAAGAGGGAGTTGACTATGAAGAAACCTTTGCTCCTGTGGCTCGTTACACGTCTGTTAGAACCATCATTGCTATTGCTGCATCTAGAGGATGGAAGATTCACCAAATGAATGTAAAGACAACTTTTCTGAATGGCATAATAGAAGAAGAGGTTTACATTGAGCAACCAGAAGGATTTGAGGTGTATGGGAAAGAGTCTCATGTCTGCAAGCTGAAGAAGGCCTTGTATGGTCTTAAACAAGCTCCTCGTGCTTGGTATGAAAGAATTGATCAGTATCTTTCAAGTCTGGGTTTCTCAAAGAATGATGCAGATTCTAACCTCTACTTCAAAGTAGTAAATGGTGAAGTATTAATTTTGGTTTTATATGTTGATGACTTGATCATTACTGGTGAAGAACATCTAATTCTAAAATGCAAGAAGGAATTAGCTTCAGAATTTGAGATGAAGAATCTAGGTCTCATGCATTACTTTCTTGGCTTAGAAGTTTGGCAAAAGCTAGATGAGATGATTCTAATTCAAGGGAAGTACACTATTGACATTCTCAAAAGGTTTGGTATGATTGAATACAAACCTATGTCTACTCCCATGGAAACTAATTTAGATAAGCTGAAAGAAGCTACAACTAGTTCAGAACCAGTGGATTCTACGATGTATAGACAGTTGATTGGTTCATTGATGTATCTAGTTAACACTAGACCTGATATTTGCTATGCAGTGAGTGCACTTAGCCTGTTTATGTGTGAACCAAAGCAAATACATCTTGTAGCAGCTAAACATATCCTGAGATACTTATGCGGCACAATCGGATATGGGTTGAGATATTCTTCAAATGTGGATTTGGAGCTGCATGGTTTTACTAATTCTGATTGGGCAGGATGTGTCTCAGATCGGAAGAGTACTTTTGGTTGTTGCTTTAGTTTGGGGACTGCTATGATCTCCTGGTGTAGCAGGAAACAGTCTTCAGTGGCCTTGAGTACAACTAAAGCAGAGTATATTGCAGCTTGTGTGTCAGCTCGTGAGGCAGTGTGGCTTCGCAAGCTCCTTGCAGGATTGTTTGGACAATCAATGGAGCCTACTATTATACACTGTGATAATCAAAGCTGTGTGAAGCTTTCTGTCAATCCTGTGTTTCATGACATAACAAAACATGTTGAGATCAAGTACCACTATATTAGAGATATGGTGCAAAGGAAAGCTATACAGTTGAGGTATATCAGCACTGAAGAGCAAACGGCAAACATTCTCACCAAGCCTCTCGCCAGGATTAAGTTTGTATACTTCCGGGAGAAACTTGGTATGGTGGAGAATGCAGCCGTGACTGAGAAAGAGTCTTAGTAATCAGTGATCCTTGTCGAGAATGCAACTCTTTGCTGAGAAAGAGTTGAGGTGCAAGCCCTTGTTAATACAATTCTCTGCTGAGAGAGAGTTGAGGTGAAAGTCCTTGATAAAGCAATTCTCTGATGAGAGAGAGTTGAGGTGAAAGTCCTTGATAATGCAATTCTCTGATGAGAGAGAGTTGAGGTGAAAGCCCTTGTTTCCACCCTCTGGGAGAAGCTATGGTGGATGTCATGTGTGAGACTCCATGACAACATCACGTGAGAGAATCCGTGATGAGTTTTTTTTTTACCATCTATGGGAGTAGCCATAATGGTTAATATCACGTTGAGGTGATATTTTATTTTGTTTTCATTCTAACATAATGTGTCTTGTGCAGATGGAAGTTCATCCCTAGCTGAGAGGGAGTGTTGATGTTAATACAGTGTCGGTCTTCACTAAGACTAATATTAAATACATGGGCCGACCTTATATATTTGATTTATATCATGTAATTATTCTGGCCGACTTTTATTGTTATTTATCAAAGGCCGACCCAAGTGAAGAGGCGCCTAGGAGATATAAATACAAGGTCACTTCTTGGTTATTCACACAATTCAATATCAAGAAGTTCGCTATTATTGACAGAGCAGAATTCGCAGTCCTAGAAGAAGTTCATACTTAATCAGCAGATCATCATCTTGTAGCAGCAGATCATCATTTTGTAGCAGCAGACCGATTTCAAGGAGAAACATATTCATTTGTATCTTTGCATCTAGGAGAGGTGCTATTATTCATTGTATCATATTCAGCATTGTGTTGGGCCTGAGTTCAAGCAGATTTCTGCTCTTATTCCTTAAATATATAAGAGATATATTTGCTGGGTTTTTCTCCCTCAAGAGGAGGGTTTTCCCAGGGTATCTTGTTGTGTTCATTGTCTTATGTGTTGCATTTCTTTTGTTCAATTGATTATCTAATCTGATCTAAGAAACACTAACAGTGTCTTACAACTGTGGAAACTTCTTGTAACCTATCTCTTCTCATGACATTATATAGTTTTATAGCATGATATAATTTGCTTAATAACTATAGCAGATCTTCACGTCCTTTGTTGCAACCTCAAGAAATTAGAGGTCATCACCAAGGTAATACACTATGGATAGAACAACACATACAATCATCCTGTAGCATAATACACAGTCCCTGCAGCATTCTATAGAGTTACTATGACATTTCCTGAAGCAACCCCTTTACACAAGAGATTGATTTGTAGCTACTGAAGATGTCCTGTAGTATAGCTACAAGTGGTCTGGAATCTATTGGAAACTTGCATCTTTTCTGTAGCAAGTAGCAACCTTTCAATAAAGCAAGTTGACAAGAAACTACTAGACAACAAACACACAAAACAAAAGAAGAAAACTAAAACCATAACCTATTACTATTTTTGATGACACCAGATTGCTTGTGGATCTAGATGCTTTTGCATAAAAAATATATGAAATGAGTCTATAGAATGCTGGGGAAGTGTTTGAATTAGAAAAGAGTAGAATATCACATCAACATGTGAATACAAATATACTACAGCTGATGAAGTTTATGAATCTCATCATTGAAAAAATCATCTTCAAAAAGTACAATATCATTCAAGTTCAACATTTTGCATTTGTCTCTTCCCTCTATACATCCTCATGATGGTGGGGGTCTTACTCCTTTGTGTCGGTAGGCTCCGACTTTGCCCTTAAACTAGAAGGTAATGATTCCTCCTCAAGACCATCCTCATCCTCAGCCATGATCTCCTCCAATCCAATGCCTCTTACTTCTGCTTTTGCTACATCCTCCTTAGATGGCCTCTCAAATTTGGCATTCTCATCTTCTATAAACATGGGTTCATTGGGAGTAGTCCAGTTTCTATGTAGATCAATGTTGTCCAAGTCAAATGCAATTGTGAGTGACAAAGAAGATCAATTGCGGTGAAATAGATCAACCAGACATGTTTTTCCAATATTGAAAGTACATTTTTTAGCCTTTTTGCAGGGTGTAATGGTGGGTTTTGTGCAATGTGTGCTGAGCCCATGGCAATTACTCACCATGTTCTTGTGAGTGCAAGCAAATTCGGTGAGTACTCACCATTGGCTCGACCTGAGTTACAGG
Source organism: Sequoiadendron giganteum (assembly GCA_007115665.2). Classification (NCBI taxonomy): domain Eukaryota; kingdom Viridiplantae; phylum Streptophyta; class Pinopsida; order Cupressales; family Cupressaceae; genus Sequoiadendron; species Sequoiadendron giganteum. The sequence continues at coordinate 219,886,140 of CM021101.1, forward strand.
AGAGTCTAGGGGCAAATAACTTGTTTTATCTTTTGACTTGCAAGTGCTCACTTCACTTGCAAATACTTATGTGATTTTTTGAAACCTTGGTTTCTTCATTAACTATGGGTTGGAAGTTGGAACTGTCAAAGATGGTAGACTAATAATGATGCTAAAATATTGCATTACTCAATACGTGATCTGCTGATAATATTTTATGGTGTCTATTTTCTAGCTAACTTCAACAACTAAATCATTACAAGAAGCGAGTATGAATTTGACATGTTTAAATACTTGATTATCATTTCCTAGAATAAAGGTTTTGCAGTTGCTAGATTATCTCCTATTTTAATATACAAACAGCTCATAATGGAGAAAAAAATTAGCACTTCCCAACCTCCGATTGAGGGTGGGCAACCCTCAACATACAAACCTCACCAACATAATCCCTTGTAATTTCTCTCTTGTTTAGGTATTACTAACATCATTATTTCATTGCAATAGTTCTGTTCATTATAACAAATACATAATGTGAAGACTATCTATGTCTTTTAAATTTAAATCTCAATTGGATCAAACTGTCAACTATCTAATCTTAAGATATTTGTTGCAGAAAGTGGACAAACATCTAAGAACTTTGGAAAGAAAAAAATTTGGGAAGGGACAGCCTCCTATACGTGTCCTAGTGGTTGGATCTGGCTACTGTGGGGTTGAGTTAGCTGCAACTGTTGCAGAGAGATTGGCAGATCGAGGCAAGGTGCAAGTTGTTAATGTGGCATCAACTATTTGCCCAAGTGCTCCAGCTTCCAATCGTGAGGCTGCTCTTAAAGTAAGGATGTTCATGTAATCAACTATTTTTTTTTTTTACTCTCTATTTTATTAGGGCGAAAAACATTACAATTAAAATATTGTAGAGGATACCTATTTTGATATATTTATGCTTGGGTTTTGATTTGATAAACATTAATAGCATTCTGTTTCCACAGTCCATAATAGTTGGTTTCAAGATTTCTGGATAAACTGTGTGCATATTTTTATAAATTGATAAACATTTATAAATACATAAGAAGCAGGAATACGCAAAGAATTTTTTGTAGTGATTCCAGTATCACCAATTCAAATCTCTCCATTGCAACTTTCATCAATATGGATGTATTGACAGGCTGTGTGACTTTAGATTTTGGATTCTCATGTATTGTCTTGCAGAAAGGAGGTGCTAGATTTCTTTTGTTGTAATCATCATTAGTACCATTTTAAAGTTTTCTTGAATTGACTGCCTCATATTTCTCAAATGGTAATTTAGATTCTCCCTCTAGCTTTTGTAATAAACATACCGAAGACCTATTGTTTTAATAGGTGGATTAGAAACTTTAGAGGGGAAACACATTTTGACCGTCAGTATTATTTATCAAAATCAAAAAAATAATTGCATTAAAATAATAATCTGCAGTCACAAAAATTAAGATAGTTGATGATAGAACACACATTCAAATACAACTTTTGGAAGTGCAGCTTTCAACACAGAAGGCTTAATTATTTCAAGACATTGAATCTTCACATCATCCTCTGTGGGAGTGTGCTCATAACTATCTGTCCCTGCATTTAATGTATTCACTATTACCTGTTTGTGTTATAAGTGTGGTGTATGTGTGGATGCCTATCTATCAGTGTGTATATGTGTGTCTATCTGTCTTTTTGTCTGTGTGTGCATGCAATTTTTTGCATTTTTTTGTATGTGTGCTGCTTGTTTTTCAATCATGCTTGATCTATTGTTAGCATGAAGGTTTCTTGTACACTTGTATAGGCGGGATTAGTAAACCTGTACAACAACTACCTACTAGAAACTACTAACAAATAGTTTATACATTCTAATTGGATATTATAGATATTTGTAACATGCATCTTAAATATCCAAATTGTGTACATTGTCTATTACAGAGTCCTTTTCAGAACTTTTTGAATTTGATGCTAGACAAAGCCTTTGTGAATCCATCCACAAAATGATCCTGAGTGGGACAATATTGGAATTCTATCTTGTTATTCTAGAACTTATCTTTTATAAAACTGGCAGTGGACCTCTTTGTATTTGGATATCTTGTGCATCGATCTCTCCACCATCTTCAAGACTGATTATTTCAAAAATAAAACTGTTAGCTGATGCCCTAGTACATCCATATCCCTCAAGATATTATGAAGCCGGATTTTGATGCATACAGCTTCCTATGATATTCCTTGTACTCTGCCTAAGTAGAAGAAATGTCAACAGTTAACTGCTTCCCACTGAACCAAAATATTGTACTTCAACCCATGTGGAAAACCTACCCACATGTCAATTTGCAATCATCAGTGGAGCTTGCCCAGTTTGCATTTGTGTATCCAGTCAAGCAGAAATTGTTATTCTTTATGTACTCTAGTACAAAGTTAAAGAGTGTTGTGCATGAATCTCAGTGCTTGTTTAGTAACTTTCTAATGGGACAATAAAGGTTTATCATGAACCTGGAGAGTTCACAGAATTCCCTAGATCTGGTTTGGTGGTTAGATAAATGGAACTCCCAATCAACAGTCTATAAAGAGATTTGTTAATCTTTTCTGACTTATTAATTGGGAAAGCTTCAACCCTAGTTCCATGGAGAGTTTTTACGGGTTTGCACTCATGTGTTCTGCATTTCTCAAGCAATTCCTTGGCATAGTTTGTCTTTGAAACAAAAACATTATTGTGCTTTTGCATTCCTCTATGCCAAGGCATACTGCAACCATGTGAGATCTATTGTCCCAAAAACCTTCTCAAATCTTGTTTCACCTCTGCTATCAATTTTCATTGTGCCCAGTGATCATAAGATAATCAACATTCATAAACAAGATGACAATCTTTCAATTTTTCTTTCAGATGTATGAGTTGCAATCCAAAAGGCTTTGGCAAATCCATGTGGGCATAGGTGTTCATCTATTTTGATGTACCATGCATGAGAGACTTGGTTCAACCAATACAAGCATGATTAATTTAAGCACTTCATACTGTACCTTGAACCTCAAAATCTCTCATGTTGGTGTATGTAAACTTCTTTATGAATAAAAATGCACTCTTCACATCCATCTAGTTAATTGATTTAAATTATGCTGCAATTTGGAACACCAGTTTGATGGTCTTCATCTTTTCTATCGGTGCAAAGGTCTTCCCATTGTCAGTTACTTCCTTTTGCACATAAACTTTAGGAACCAATTGAGCTTTGCATTTGTTGATTGTACCATCTTTCTTATACTTCATTCAAAATGTCCATTTCCAACTAGTAGTTTCTTCCCTGTTAGAAGGAGGACAAGCTCTCATCAATGATTGCACATGAGCGCTTTATATTCAGTGTGCATTGTGTCAACCCATGTCAACAGCTAAAATGTTTCACCTACAGAATCAGTTCAGTAAAATGAACCATTGTACTCAATAATGCTGATTTTATCTCTTCATAGGAAACATTTTTGAATTTAGTCATACCTTTTATGTTGATTTCCATATCCTTTGTGAACTGCAAAGTCCAATTGAAATCTTTAAAGGGCACTGCATCTTTGTTTGCTTCAAAAAATTTAGATTCTGTCTGGATGTGTTGTTTAACACATAGATGGCAGACTTGTAGAAAAGTCACCGAGTTTTTTTTTAAAATGAGTTTTTTTGAGGTTAACTCGCAGGGTTTTTTTGGCGAGTTTTTCAAAAAAATCGCGAGTTTTTTGGCAAGTACTCGCCAAAAACCCGTAGTCCATGCAAAAGAATCGGCTGCGCAGGGATAAAGGCTGAAACGTCTTTTTTTTGTTTTATTTCATTTCAAAAAGGTCTTAAACTTTGTGTGGAGAGGCAAGGAGACATCATTTCCAACAATCTGCCATCAAGGAGAGCGAATTCAAATGCCATTTTGTGTGGATTTTCAAGGCAAATTCGATTCACAGGTAAGGTTTTTGTTTTTGTTTTTTCTTTTTGATTAATCATTTTCTTTCATTCTTCTTGCAAAATACTCATTCCAAATTGAAAAAAAAGACATGATAGAGCACAAAGACACAATTTTTTTGCATTTAGAATCCTAAAAACAAGATTCATCACAATCTTTTGTTGATTTTTTCTTATTTTTTCCATTTTTTTCACTATTTTTTGAAATTTTCAGACCTAAGTTTTTTTTTTGTGTAGAATGTTTAGATTAGTTAATAATATTAATTTATAATTCATTTAAACACATTTGTATCAATTTAAATCAAATTTAGAGAGATTTTTTAATGATTTAGGTTGTTTTTTAATTTTTTTTGTATTAAAAAACTAATATGTTGTACATTTTTTTTGTATGTGTAGATTGAATACACACTATAATGGCTTCCGGCTCTCCTTCAGCATCAGGTTCTGCCCCATTAGTGCCCACACCATCATAATGGGTTCCAGGAACTCGTCCTCCAGGGGCTAGAGACCCTACATGGAAGTATGCTGGGAGAGGGCCGGTACCTGGAACAGTTGCTTGCAGTGAGTGTAAGAATACATATCATGGAGGCATAAATCACCTCAAATACCATCTTGCATGCATTCCTCAGTGTGATGCCAAGCCTTGTGAGAAGGGCAAAAAATAGATTAGAAGAGAGATGCTTGCCCTACTTTCAGTTGCCGAGGAAAGAAAAATGCAAAGGGAGAGAGAAAAAAGAGCCATAGCAACAACCATAGCTAGTGGACATGCCCATGGTTAGGAGCACAAGGCCGAGCACGTGGAGCTAGAGCCAGATGAGGAGGTAGATATTGGCATTGTGGGCTCTCTTCGTGGTCCACGAATTTGCGCTTATGGCACAGCCATAGCTACACCGTCCTCTAGTTCGAGTAGAGTGCCAGTGCCACCACCACCTTCACCTTCATGCAACCCACAGTTTTTTTGTGCCGCGAAACACACCAGGAGCACAAATGTCATTGGAGGCTACAGGGTGGAACAAGGAGGTGCATCAACATGCCGACATGGCATGTGCAAACTTCTGGTATTTCAATAACATACCATTCAATGTGGCGAGTAGTCACTATTGGCACAATATGGTCACCGCATTGACAGTTGCGAGAAAAGGCTACAAGCCACCTTCTTGCAAAGATTTGAGTGGTAGCTAAGTCAACTTAAATTTTATGCTAAGTTTATGTTCTTTAATTTAAATTAATTTATGTTGAATTCAAGCTATTTTTTGTTTAAAACTTACAATTTTGTACTTATTTAATTATTTTACTTTGTACTTGCAGGTTGCTCACAAATGCAACCGAAAGGGCAATGCATGTGGTAGAAGAACAAAAAAATAAATGGAAGAAATATGGCTGCTCCATTCTTTCCGATGGGTGGACCGATGGGAGAAACTGCACCATCCTTAGTTTTTTGGTTGCTTCCAAAGGTGAAGTTGTGTTTTGGAAATCGGTGGATGCTTCCAACAGGATAAAAATTGCAGATACATTGTGTACATTGTTGGAAGAAATTGTGATGGAGGTGAGGATTGCTAATGTGGTGCAAGTCATCACGAATAATGTAGCAGAGTATGTGGCAGCTGGGAGAATGCTTGAGATTAGACATCCATCACATCTTTTGGTCACCTTCTGCGGCCTATTGCCTTGAGCTTCTTTTGGAGGACATCGACAAACTTGTTTGGGTGGCACCAATTGTAGATGATGCAAGGAGCATCACAAAATATATCCACAATCACCCTTGGGTTCTTAATTTGATGAGAGAGCATACGCGAGGGAAGGAGTTGGTGAGATCGGGTGCCACAAGGTTTACAATGATTTTCCTAACGTTGCAAAGCATTTTGGATTCTTTGGGCTCTTTAAAATAAATGTTCGTGAGTCAAGCTTGGAATGACTCCACATATTCAAAGAAGCCCGAAGGAGAGAGAATTGCTACAATAGTCTTCGACCCCTTGTTTGCACAAAAAGCTACAGAGATCGTGAAGGTAACTTCAAAACTTTGATTTTAATTTTAAACTCAAGTTGAATATAAATATATATATTTTTTAATTTAACTTTAAGCCCTTCATTATAAGTTTCTAACTTTGATCTTTTTGTATTTTTAATCTAGGTGTTGGAGCCCTTGGTTAGAGTCCTTCGCTTGGTAGATGGGGATCAAAACCCAATGGGATACATTTATGAGGCCATGGATAGGGCCAAGGAGGCTATCAAAATTTATTACATGGGGGACAACCTCAAATTTGATCCCATATAGGAGATTGTTGATAGGAGGTGGAACAATCAACTCCACCAACCCATCCATGCAGCAGGGTACTTACTCAACCCTTCTTATCTCTTCTCAGAGAGCTTCTCTGATCTTAATGGAGAGGTTATGGAGGGGATCACAACATGTGTTCAGAGGATGGAATCTGAGGTTGTAGTGAGAGACCTCATCGTCAGCGAGTTGGATATCTACAGGGAAGCAAGGGGTAATCTCTTTTCTTCAGAGCTAGCTGTGAGAGAAGAACCACTCAGCCACTAGGTATAAAATTGGGAGTTTAACTTTTAAGTTTATTTCACATGCATCTTATAATTTGATAAATGTGTTTTGACTTTTGATTATTTGACTTTGTTTTCTAACTCTTCAATATATTATTTTTTTGCAAAGGTTTGGTGGAAAACTTGGGGTGGAAATACCCCACATCTACAAAAAATTTCCCTCCGCATACTATGTCATCCTTGTAGTGCGTCCAATTGTGAACACAATTGGAGCTTGTTCGAGGCCATTCACATGAAGAAGAGGAACAAGTTAGCACAAAAACTCCTCAATGACCTTGTCTTTGTGCAATACAACCTTCGGTTGCGCACAAAGAGAGTAGAAGAAAAATCACTGGATCCTATTGATTTAGATGAGATAGATCCTTACAGTGATTGCATAGGGCGTGATGAGCAACCTCCATTGTTTAGTGCGAACGAGATCCTTGACTTCAAGAGACGGGCAATGGAGGATGTGGGTGCATTAGGAGATGTAGGGTTGGAGGATATTCATGAGGATGCGGATGAGATTCAGCCAGAGCCTGAGCCACAACCTTCCATGCTAGCCGAGGAGCTAGCAGTAGTAGCACCGCCACCGTCACCACGCACACGCGGCAGGCCTAGATGAACCACCCCTTCCCTGGAAAGTCTAGCATGTTGTATTTAGTTTCTATTTAGTATTTGCTTCTAGTTCTAGTTTTATTGTTTTCATGTATTAGACTTTCAGGCTTTTAGCCATCGAGATTCCACATGAGAATGCGATTTTGTAATCAATTTGCATTAAAGTCAATCAAAATTAATAGAAAACACTTTTGTACTCATTTATGGACTCATTGGATTCATCTTGTCATTGAATTTTGTAGAAAAAATGTGTTTCTAATGAAATTTAAGCAATTTTTTAAGTTCCTGAGTTTTTTGCCGAGTTTTTGTTGACTCTCCAATTTTTAGCATGGCGAGTTTTTGTTTGGGGCGAGTCTTCCAACTATGGTCTAACATATTCTTTGGGAAGCATTATTATTGGTTTTGTCTTGGGACATTCTTTGAAAACCTCTGTTTATATACATCTTTTAGGTTGTAGGATCAATCAGCTGATAGGATCTATGCTAATTATTTACTGTTGTGACCAAGATACACCTTAAGCCCTTCTATTGAAGCTTCTTCCAATTTTCTTTAAGAATATGGATATATGTTGTGCTCCCAAATACTCTCAAATGCTTTACATTGGGCTTTCTTACTACCATGTTTTTTTGGTAGTCACTTTGCTTAATGCTTTTGTTGGTGCTCAGTTGAGTAAACACTAAATTATATTCACCGCTTGATTGCAAGTCCATGTCTATACCGTTAAGCATTCATTTCATCATATCTTGAATAATTTTGTTCTTCCATTCAGCAATGCCATTCTGTTGTGGTATGTAAGCAACTGTCAGTTGCTGGTTTATGTCTTGTTTCAAGTAGAAATTATCCAACTCTTTTGACATATGCTCCCCCCTTTGATTTGTGTGAGAGAATTGATGTGGTGTCCACTCTCTTTGCCACTGCAACTCCTAAAATATTGAAACGCTGAAAATATTTGAACATTTTCTCCAAGAAAAACATCCACACCTTTCAATAGTAATCATTGAATAGATCAATGTGGACAACGTCAAGGATTGCATTGGTTAGATTTGGGTACCAAATTTAGTTGTTGTTGATTATCAACAACACAAGTGGAGCAGATTTCGTCCACCTTGTGTGGAGTAGGCAGCCCATGAGCCATATTGTGCTCACCCAATCTGATATGGCAAGCAAAACTAATAGGACCAAAACTCCAATGCCACGACAAAAAAAATTCTCTGAATAGTGTTACCAAAATTGGTACCACTATAAAACTTCGATGTTAATCAAGTTTTCTATGTTCCCCAAGGACACATCCCTTGCCCATTTGAATGAGTACTTGTATTGGGGATGTTTCGGGGATGTAGGACAGGTTGGAACATTTCTGTATAATCCCTTGACCCTCAAATATGATTGGAAACATCCCGGAAATGGGGGGGAAACAACATAGACAATCAAGAATAGCTAGCCGTTCCATCCAAAAAAGTCAAAAGACAAAAAAAATTGCTCACATTCAATTAAAAGTTAAAAAAATGCCTTGTGCTATGGGCCCCTATGCTATGCTAAGCCCTAAGTGCACAAAACATAGCCCCTTTGTCCATTCCAAACTACATTATCGCCCCCCAAAAATATTGCAATGGCAGAGTTGAAGGAGGAAAAAAAGCATTTTTGATTGTTTGAAGAGCAGGGCTGCTTGAGCTATCAAAATTAGGACATGGTGCAGCATTAGTGAGTAGTGACCTCTAAGGAGAATTAGGGTAGTAGTAAAGGTGGTGACTTTGGAATGTCCCCGAGATGTATTGAGGACTCCTAGGAGTCTCCTAATTGTTCCAGAGACTTCTATCCTCAATAGGAAAAAGAAAAGTCCATATTTAAAAAAAAAAATCAAAAAGTGTTTTTATGATTATGTGCCACAAACCTTAACCCTAATGGCCTATGGGCCCAACCTAAACCCTAAACACTCACAAAAAACTTATAAATAGGTGTCTAAGCCTCATTCCAAATCACTTCCAAGTTTCGACAAGGCCGAAAGCTGCAAGAGTGAAAAAAGTTGTAAGGGGGGCATTAGGATTTAGGAATAGTGAGTAAGAGCAAGAGCGAGAGGAAATGCGAAGAGTGACATCAATCCATCATTGAATATACATATTATTCAAGCTTCAAGGAAGGCTTTGGCCCTTCATGTCTTTTTTTTTTCATTGTTCAATTTAGTAACTAATTACTGATTTTAATTGACAAATTTAGTAATTAATTTAGGCCTTAGGGGTTTTCAATTACATTGTTACAAATGACAATTGCAATTTTAGTTTTACAAATGAATAACGTTCAAATTTTTAATGTTTTAATTTTATAACAGCAATATTTAAGTGCTCAAATTTATTTGTTAAATTATTTATAAATGTTTCTTTTGCTAATTTTGTAGAAATATTTGATTAAAAATTAAAAATTAAAATTTACAAGTCAAATTAGGATCTTGTCTTTTGTGCTTCGTGTGACATGAAGTAAGAAAACAAAAGCAAAATCCTTGTTTGATGAAGGTTGAAGAACAAGGATTCAGATTTTTGTGTATTCTCCGCGTTTGTGCTTTGTGCGACTTGAATTGAGAAAAAAAAAAAGAAAATTGTTGTCTTAAGCATATGCATTAATTTGTTATTTAATGACATTATGATATTATGGCAACCATAAATTTCGTTTCTTGCAATGTCACTATGAGTTCTTTTCACATCATGAGTGATGAAAAGGATTATGAAGAGCTTATGCGGGTTTAATCAGAGACTTTGAGTACATATGTGGGGCTGGGCGGGGGAGGGGGGGGAGAGATGTGGGGAGGCGGGATGAAGCAAATAGTTCTATTGGTAGTGCATAATTTAGTTGCCCTTCCAAAATATTAGAGGATTTTGCTAAGGGTCCCTTTGATAAGAAGTTGCCTTTAAAACAATTTTCCACTAAAATAATGTAAAGGGATTTGGCGAGTCTCAACAGGAACTTAATGATTCAAATCTAGTTAGGTTTGTTGAGTCTATAGCCTTGACTTATAGACTCGATGATTTTGATAGTCAATACTCATGGGTCCTCACTATTAGACTTGATAGCCAAGATTGTGAAAAATTTAGAAAAATTAACTTGAAATAAAAAAATGAAAAAAAAACCATTAAGAATATTTATATATATTTTGAATGTTAAGTTTTGGTCAAGTTTTTCTAACGAGTTTGATTTTGGATAAAAAATCAGCCTATTGAGTTTATGCCAAGTCCAAGTTTCAACATGACACCTAAAACAAAAGGTGAGACAAGTCTAGGACTAGTCAACAAACATGGTGGTAGTAAAAGAAATAGTTTCAAAGTAGTTATAAGACTCTCTAGATCAATTATACCCTATTTTTGTTGATATGCATAGTGCATTGGATAATGTGATGAAAATCTAGATGAAAGTTGAGGAAAAAATAGAAAATTCAAGAATTGATGGTCAAAATTTATTTATCTAAAAAAAGCATAGCTTGGCCAATATAGTTGCCTTTATTGAGTTTAAAGCCATAGTATTGAAGGACTTTGTCAAAAACCACAAAGTTGACCTTTCAAGGGTTGGGAAATAAACACAGCAACAAGGGAATTCCTCACTCATAAATCAACAAGGTGTAAACTTAAAAACTAACCCTGATAAAACACACACTTATATTGAGGAAGGCAAGGGGGGTGAATCAATATAGATCAAACTTTTCTTTTCTCAACTTAATCAAGCATAGCAGTATTACCTCAAAATTTAATTATCCATAGCAATAACATACATGCAAGATCTAGCAATTAAGAACACATGAAGAACACACGATTTATAACATACATGCAAGATCTAGCAATTAAGAACACATGAAGAACACACGATTTTATGTGGAAACCCTTACAGGAAAATACCACAGCAAAATATTGCTTGCTTTTTACAAATTTCGTAGTCACCAACCCAGCAAGAGATGCTAATCTCTTCTAATAAGAGGCACCGACCTTTCAATCTCCTCAATTAGGAGGCTCCAACCTTAAAATGAATAATATGATAATTTGTTTGCAACTTCCTCTTAGGTCTGCCCTTAACAACTGCTCACAAATCTGCTATACACTCACTTATAAATCTGCAATATAGTCTTCAATATTTCTGCTCATAGAAACGCCATGATCTTGCTTTTATTTCTCTTTTCTTCTCACAAAGTTGATGCTAAAAACCTCTCATAAACCTGCTTACATATCTCTTTTAAATCTGCTCAAATATCTTTTTATTTTTTCTCTTCATATGAATAATAATCCTTAAAATTGATTGTCTTTCCCTCTCTTAGACTTTCATTTATACTTGTCCACACACATCTCTTCACCCAAGGGAGGTGACTCCTCCAAGGGGTCAGACCACTAGCAAGAATAATATTTATTTTATTGCCCAAGGTTGGGTGCACCTCTCTAGGGGGGACATCCCACAAAAATAATATTAATTTATTTTCAATTACAAAATCACCCAACATGGGGCGGCACCATGGGGAGGGTCGCCCTCATGTAAAATAAAAATAATCTTTTTATTTTCATTTATGTATCTTCCAAACTCCAAGGGGGACAACTAACATGAGAGTGAGTGAATTTTATTTTGGGGCCCTCCACACCACCAAAGCACCTTTGAGACCAATGACAATATTTTTTCCAACAATCTCCCCCTTTGTCATTGATGGCAACCCTGCAAAGAAATAATCTTGAAGTGCAATAGAACTATACTTCTCCCCCTGATAGAAATGCTCCCCCAGATTGAAATTCTCCCCCAGACTGAAATGCTCCCCCTTACTCTATTTCTCCCCCTTTGACATCAATGGCAAAGGCTTCTTGGGGCTGAAGGATAAGACAATGAATATCTCCCCTTAAACACATGCTTCTTTTGAAGCATTTAGTGATTGGATGAGAGTGATATCACTCCCAATTTCTCCCTTACGTACTCAAAAGTCTCTTTTGGAAGTGGCTTTGTAAAAATGTCCACAATCTGTGCTTTTGTAGCAACATACTCCAACTTCACCTGTTGATCAACCACTTTCTCTCTTAAAAAATGATCTTTGATCGGAATATGCTTCATCTTGGAGTGCATAACCGGATTCTTCGAGATGTTGATTGCAGTTGTATTATCACAAAATATGGAAATTGGATGCTCATAGTTAACCTTAATGTCCTTCAAGGTTTGCTTCATCCAAACGACTTGAGTGCAACAAGAAGCTGCTGCAATATATTGTGCTTCCACCGACGACAATGAGATTGACAATTGTTTCTTGCTTAGCCATGATACAAGACTATTGCCAAGAAAGAATGCACCTCCACTTGTGCTTTTTCTATCATCAATATTGCTAGCCTAATCTGCATCTGTGTATGCTATGAGGGTGAAATATTCACCTCTTAGATACCACAACCCAAAATCCATAGCACCCTTTAAATATTTGAATATTCTCCTTACCTCTTGCACATGAGTTTCCTTTGGTGTTTGCTTGAAACTATGCCACCAAACCAACTACTTGCATAGTATCAGGTCTTGTAGATGTCACATACAATAAACTTCCAATCATGGACTTGTATAGAGTTTGATTAGCATCAAGAGATTAATCATCCTTACTCAATTTGCATCCTATAACCTAGGAGTGTTCATTGGATTGCAATCCTCCATCCTGAATTTCCTCAACATCTCCTTAATATACTTGGTTTGTGAAATGAATATCCCCTTTGGGAAATTTGCAACCCAAGGAAGAAAGACAACTCACCAAGCATTGACATTTCAAACTCCTTTTGCATGTTCATGGAAAATTCTTGGCACATCTTGTCATTGCTACCTCCAAAAATGATATCATCCACATAGACTGCAACAATCAACAAATCGTCTCCTTCATCCTTGATGTACAAATTGCTATCTACAATACCTCTTCTGAAACCTGGCTACCGTAGATACTTGTCTAGTCTTGAGTACCAAGCCTTGGTGGGTTGTTTCAGCCCGTAAAGCGCCTTCTTTAGCTTGCAAGCATAGTCTTGATTTTTGGATAGAATGAACCCATCAGGCTGTTCAATATACACCTCTTCCTCCAAGTTTCCATTTAGAAAAGCTAACTTTACATCCATTTGGTAGACTTTGAAGTTCTTGAAACTGGCAAGGGCTAAAAGCATCTTGCTTATAGCCTCAAGATGAGCAACAGGGGCAAATGTCTCTTTGAAATCAATCCCCTCAACTTGAGCATATCCCTTGTATACAAGCTTGGCTTTGTTCCTGACAACTTGGCCATCCTCATTCAACTTATTTTTGAAAACCCATTTAGTACCGATGATAGTCTTATCCTTAGGTCTTGGGACAAGTACACAAGTTTCATTTTTCTCTATTTGATCCAACTCTTCTTCCATGGCTTTCACCCAGTGCTTGTCTTCTCAGGCTTCTTCAAAACTCTTGGGTTCCACTTTGGAGAGCAATGACAAGTTCACATGTTTAGATGTACTAGCCACTCTCCTCTTTGTTTGAATTTCTATATCTCTATCACCAATGATTAGATTTTTTAGATGATTCTTTTGAACAAATCTACATGGAGTCCTAGTGGTGCTCTTGATGGCATCTTTGATCTTTGGGTTTTTTTTGTTCAACTTCTCCATTTTCAACTTCTTCCTCTACTTCTTCGTTGACACTATCTTCTTCTTGATAATCAACTTCTTGTGGTATTTCTTTTTGCTGCAATAAGATAGAGCAACTCTTTCGCTTTTCAGCGGTTAGTGAGAACTAATAAGCCACTTATTCAGTGGGGTAAGTATCAACAAAATATCAAGAGTAGTTCACTGGTGGTATTGCCACTTAGTGTTACAATATTAGCTTATTTGAAAACTTCTAAATTCAAGATATGTATCTGCTGTTACAAGTATGGTCAAGAAAGAAATTGATAGAACATCCCCACATGTGTCAAAACATCAAAGAACTAACCACCTATCATGGAAGTAACAAATATACCTCAAAAATTGGCAAATAGATGGCTGGTGCAGGCCTGAAACCTTGCTGTTATAGTTTGGACAGCAAGATATAATCTCAAAAACTTCACCAAATCACTCCTACATGCACCCAAAATGAATGCAAGCTATAACCATGTTTCCAAACAGCTTTGAATGACTTATCACATCATCAAAATATTCATACTGAAAAACAAAAACTGAAACTTCAAAGCAACTCCAATGGTGACTCTTGGTTGGAATCACACCACAATCTAGCTAGAGAATATCTTGCAATTGTGAAACTAGAAATCTCTGAGGGATTTCATCCTTAATAATTGAAGAGAACGAAAGCCATTTTGGTAGCATAACATTATCATTCTTCAACATATCCAAATTGGCCCCCAACACCTTTTATAGCTTTTTATGAAAAACATTTTTTGCTTTTTCACAGTTTTTTCAAAAAACACATTTTTTTGCTTTTTTTTTCCAAAAAGTGCTTTTGCTTTTGTTGTTTTTCCCCAAAAAACACTTTTTCTTTAAATTAAATAATTCATTGTGCAAACATTTAATCACCTTTTCTGTCAAATTCCCTTTTAAAATAAAATAAAACCTTTTTCATGTGCAAAACCACCTTATTTCTCCTAGGCATCCAAATAGGGAATTAAAATACTTTTTTGAAAAGATATTACACTTAGGTTATCAAAAATAATGATAAAACATTATAACTTAAGTGAATAATTTAATTATTTCACCCCAAGTTGCAAAAATCTTGAAACACATCAGAATCCAAATTTGACCACACCAATATGATATTGGGGCAGTAGGTGAATAATAGAAGCCAATTTGGTGACTTACTATAAATAGACGTGCTCTACAAGATGTTTGGACAACACCCCGAAAGTTAAAAAACATTTTAGAAAGTGTCATTTAGATCAGTATTGTCTATAGAGCTCATTGCCAACAAAAGAAACCTTGTAACTTTGAAACTACGTCCTCCAAGAACTTTGGAGTTCTCCCAACTCTCTTGGAAACTTACAAAAAACCTCAAACATTGGCCAATGCTCGTGGAACAACATGGTGTAAAAATGGGGACATTACACAGCATAGTAATAACATTTTGGTTCTGTTGGTGTGTGTTTTGAATACCCACCGAACACTAGATATAAAATGCCCAAGGACACTTTATCCTCTCTTGAAAAGTGATTGCAAATACTAAGAAGATAGTGCAATAACTCCAATGATTCTTTGGTCAGGTCATGACATGTGGATAAGGCCAGTGGACATTGTGATTTGCTGGTAATCACAAGGGGACTTACGTTAAATTTGTTTGCAAGTTGAGGACTTAGATGGTTTTATCACTGAAGGCTCTTTCTGATGGGTATTTTAGATTTTCCAAAAAAAAAAGGCAAAAAGATAAGGGTTTAGAAGTCTAAGCTATGCCTAAGAACTCAAGAGACGACAGTGACTAGATAAAATTGGAATAACCGCACTTTGTTTCGCCTCCTTTAGGACAACTTACGCAAAGCGGGTGCAATCTTCAATGGGAGTGATAATGATTTTCATGTTTGAAATAACAAGTATCCAAATGGAAGTTAAGCATCCACAACTTAATAGCTCAGGCTAACTTTACACATTGAATACAAATCATCCATTCAACAAAATTATGAGCTTAATTTCATCCACCAGTGCTATCAAATCTATCATTCACTAACAAACATATAAATGAAATATTAATCTAACTTTACTCTAAGTGTTGAAGGAGAAATATGAAAACCTTGCACACTACTTGAAAACAAAAGTGGTTCTTAGCAAATCATGCACAAGAGCTTTTATTAATGGAAATAGTCTATCACAACAATCTTATACTACTCACTTCACAAATTGAAAATGACAGCATGCAAGTTTATACAGAGTTCCAAAAAATGAATAAATGGCTCGGATTAAAAATGAGCCGACGGCCAAGATTGAAACAAATAAACCCTAATTAGGGTTTCCCAAAATAACATGAGTGAACTTAGAGTTGACAAGGTGAGTTGGTGCTTGGAGCTATTTTCAAGGAATTCCATTCCTATCCTCCCGCGTTGCCGTGTGTTCGACGAATCTAGACACGATTAAGGCAACTTCTTCCATAGTGACCTACGAAAGCATTCCAATCCTGAAATCCAGTCCGTCCATACTCTCGGCGCACCTGACAAAGATGTCTTCCCATTCTGGCTCAGATCTCACGAAAGATTCCCGGATGTCAAGGAAGTTCACCACTTTAGCCCAGTTCTGCTTCAGGATAGGCCCAGTGATGGAAAAGAACTCTGCTTGCACCTTCTTTAAAGCCTCCGGTTGCAAGTCGTTCTCCCGAATAATCTCCTTGTCCAGGATGTCAGCCGCCATATTGAGGATCTTGGTATGGACTGCTCTAATCTGCTCTTCTACCTTAAACCCATCAGCGTTTACCCTTTCCAGGACCTCCCCTAGCGCTGTCAGAGCCCAATACCAGTTGTGGAAATCGTAGGCTGCTCCTACTACAATGACGCCTCCATCTATCAACTCTTGCTTTGGAATCCCTTTCAGAATCCTAAGGAAAGGAATTATCCTTTCCTGTACATCTGGAAGGCCATCCCACATTTCTGCCAAGGCCGTCAGTCTAGAGAGTAAATAAGTGGCCTGACCATAGACCAAGGTCAACTTCTCCATGAATGCATCGGCTTCTGTGCCTTTGAATGCTATACACTCTTTAGCCTCCCTAGCTGTGATCCTGTCTTCTTCCACATCCTTTGTCGCCTCCTGTGAAGAGTTTGGGAGAAGAGGAGCTGCCGTGTTATCCTGGTCGAGTGGCTTGATCAAATGCTGGATATACTCCTTCAAGCGCTCAATCTCTAGTTGGCACTCTTTCCTCTTTGCCACCTCTTTTGCCAACTTTGACTTGATAGTGGACACTGAATTGTTTAAATCTTCAACTTCCTGGCCCTTCGTGGTTGGACCCAAGTCAATGGTGGTGACAGCGTACTCATGTGGGGCTATGTCTTGTTGTGGCTTGTCCACTGTCGGTACCGCAATCTGCACGGTTCGATTGCCATCCTCACCCCTCTGTATGGTTGAGAAATTCTTGGCTGGCTTCCTGACTGAGGTTTGTGTAAGTCTGGCCAAGAATTCTGCAGTATCATCCTCTTCTGGCTCTTCTACTGGCACTTGTATCTTCATCCTTTCCTTCAGCCAGTCTGGGATTGTGTGCTGTTCCACGCCATCTTCTTCCGACATACCTTCTCCATCGGGAGCGTCCAAAATTCCTCGAAGGGCTGAAATCATTCCCTCTTGAAAGTCATCATTTTGGGCGCCCACATTGTCATCATCAGATCCCAATATCTCTGTGCCCGTGGGAGATGGTGGTTCATCATCGTCCGACTGAGGCTCCATATTGTCTTTTGGAATCGGAGAAGGATCTCTAATGTCAGCCAACGAAGCATCAACGGTAGCCAGGATCTCCTCAATGTTTGCAGATGCTGCAGAGCGTGAAGACTCTACCCTTGTTAGCTTCTGAGCCGACTCCTTGCCTGCAGCTATCTCCTTCCTTTTCCTGGAAGTAGTGGCCTCTATCATGTCAACACCCTGAGACGCCTCCGCATTAGAAGAATATGATTCCATCTCGCTCAGCATATCATAAGTCAGCATCACCTTCATCCGCCTTAGTTCTTGAATCTGTTGGTCAACCCACCATTGCGTGTATTTGACAACTAGTCTCATCAGTGTGTTCAAGTCAGCATGTTCAGGCTCTGACCATCTGACCGCAGGCAATGGCAAGCTCTCGTCAAGGTGCTGCTGTACTTGCTGTCCATCTTCTTCCAACTGATCCGACACTCGACAAAGCTCAGTCGCCCTGATCAAGCTAACAGGCAACCTAGACCACATCTTCCGTCTAACCTCAAACTCATCTGCAACGTCTGCCTAAAAGTCTTCTAATTCGACCCTATGCTTATATCTTCTCCCATCCACAGTCTTAATGTGATGATGTGGGTCGAAGTGATCCCTAGACGGATAAGTAGCAAAGGGGTAATGCTGCATTTCAAGCCTGGCGCTCTTAGTTGCCTGTGCCGACAAGCATGTCTCCAGCATGTTCCCTATAAAGAAAGGAAAGGTGATTGCCGCCTTCTGCTTCGTCCTCTGAAAGTTCTGGTACTCCTCCAACTGTTGCAGCACTTCAAGCAAGACCATCTTGTTTGTGGGAAAGATAGGTAGTCGGTACAGATTCCCAATGAATCCCTGGATCTTGATATATGTGTACCTCGGATACTGGATGAACCGTGATCCGTATTTGCCTATCAAACTTTTGGCTTCATGAGTCAGCCGTTGGTGTGTCCCTCCCCGAAGTATCCTCATAATGTACATGAGGAAGGCATCGTGAGCTCGCCTGAAATGGGACTTCTCGCTCAACTGCAGCTGTGGGTAGTAGTCGTAAGACTTCAGCTCATTTTCGCCGTTGCCGACTATGCCTTTGCAGATCAAGCCTGCATACCTGTACGTCCATGCCAACATGTAGATGACATAGGAACTCATATAAAAAGTCTTGGTCTTCTCCAGGTTAACCAACTGCTCATGGAGGCTGTTGCTTATCATGCGTGACCAGTTGAACATTTTGATCCCTTCTGTGATATCCTCAATAAAATAATACATCCAGGTCTCGAATGGTGCTCCCAAAGGGTTGCCAACTATCCGGTTTAGTAGGATAATAATATCCCCATAATCTTCCTTGAAGTCTGTGCGCAATAGCTTCTTCGACATCTTTTTGGCTGACGCTCTTGGCTTGTCCAGCCATGACTTATTGATATTGGCGGTACAGAGGTCCAACTTGTCGTCATATAGTCTCTTTGCATCCTCCTTGGTTTTGTAGACGGTCTTGGGATATGTGGGAATGCCAAAAGCCTCCTGTATGGCCAACTCTCCTAAATGAGCCAGTATTCTTCCATTAGCTGCAACAATCCGCCTTTCTTTAGCGTCATAGTGGAGGGCACATTCTACCATCAGCTCAGCACACTCAATTGCAGGCGGGAATCCGACAGCTTGAACAATCCCGTTTCTCATCATTCTTCGAGCGATACGTGTCGGCAGGAATCTGTCGTGCCCGTACATCCTTTGCTTGAATTATTTGAGGTCTATGTGCCCAAGGTTGGTGTCCGTAATATTTTTCCATTTTGATTTTATCTTGGACTCCGATTGCGACCCTTTGCTGGCGAACTTCATGAGCGCTTGTCTGGACGGCTCTCCTTGGTTGGTCATCCACCTGCAAGTGTGAAATACTTAACATTAATACGAGACCTTTAAAAACTCTAGTTATTTCGGGGTATTTACTTGATAAAATCGCACTTTCAGCTTGTTTAAAGCAAAATTTCTGTGAAAAAGCAAGCTGAAAGTAAATAAATTCGCCAAGCATTGAATAAATCTCGTGCCGGAATGAATATAGAAGATAGAAAAGGGTAGGAAAGTGTTGCCAACGAATTTCCAAACCTCCGAAATTATCCTCTGGCTGCAAATGAAATGAAATTTCTGAAAATATGATCACACAAGTGCGCCAATCTGCTGAGAAGTGCGACTTTCAGCAAAGAAATAATTTATTTCTTTCCAAAAAAATCACGTTCTTGCGTCAAATTACTTCTTCCACTGAAGAATAACAACACTAGCCTCAATATTTTACTCTCCAAAGATTACTTCTTGCAGATTTGAGAGAATAAAATTCTTCTCAGTCGAAATTGTGAAGAATGAGTTGCTGAAACTCATTTTATGGTTGAGAAGTGCGATTTTCTCAAGGAATCGCTTTCTTTTTCCTGAGTTTCTTTCAATTTTAGAAACGTTTTCTCTTCTCCGATTAGCAAGTTTCTAATTTTTCTCGTAGTCGTTGAGGCAAGTTTCTAATTTTCCCATGGCCCCACCTCTGCCTGAAATCTTTAGCTTTCTTTAAAAATTCACCCACGTGTTGGAGAAATATCAAAAGATATTAAATGAATTATCAAAATTAATTTCCCAACATGTTCAATCTTTGAATTATGGCAAATTCAATTTTACCTAAGGCAAAATAATTTAATCTTCCAAGTAATCTCCAGATTTTGAATTTTTTAATTAAAATTCCCTAAGTGTTGGGAAATAATTGAAGATATAAAAATATTAAAATTCCAACCCGTTTAAAACTGATACATGGCTAAATTCCAATTGTCTGCCTGGCCAAAATGTGCTTAATAACTCGTCTGCCAATTTTCAACTCTCCGGGCAGACTTTTGGCCTCTCTGGACGTTCACACTTAGCCAACAACTTCATTTTCTCTCTCCTTCTGGGTTGGGCGAACTTGGAGATTTTCCTGCCATTTTGCCATTTTTTTATCATGCCTTAGGAATTTATTCAAGCTGAGAGGGATGGTCTTCATGTTTGCCTTGCCTTACACTCTTCCTTCCTTGCCAAGGAATTTCATTCCATTACGTCGAGTGATTTTCGTGCTTGCTTAACCTCTTCTCTCTCTAGGCATTTCCATTTTCCATGCCTTAGAAAATTTTTACTTTCCTAAGTTGGACGAATTTCTTCACATTTCTTTGCTAATGGCGCATTTTATCCTTGCCTTGTCCAAGGGCAGACTTGGCACTAGTTCATTCCACTTACCTTTCTCCCTATGGCGGACTTGGGCTTCTTCCCTGCCATGGGCGCACTTTGGTTTTGCCTTCTACCTTGGGCGGACTTCACCCCTTGTCTTGCCACCTACTTGGCTTGGGCGGACTTTGGAGACTTGCTTCCATTGACTTTTGGGGCGGACTTTGACCTTGCTTTGCCAAGGGTGGACTTGGCCTCTTCTCTCGCCTTCCACTTCTTCCTTCCTAGGGCGGACTTGACCCTTGGTCTTGCCATTTTCTTCCAGGGCGGACTTCATGCTTCCTCAAGCCATGGGTGGACTTGGAGGTCTCTTGTGCCATGGCGGACTTCAGCCTTGGCTTGCTATTGCCTGTCTTTGGCATGCCAAAGGCAAGGGTGGACTTCATGCTTGGCCTGCCATTTCTTCTCATGGGCGCACTTTGCCAGACTTAGCCATTTTGCAGCCTTTTCACCATTTACCTTGATCTTCATGTTGACTTTTGGAGGCGTAATGACTTCATGCTCAGTGGGATCCAAAAATAGAAACTTTCCAAAAATAGAAACTTTCCAAAAATAGAAACTTTCTAAAAATAGAAAAAGCAAAAAGCATCCCTAAAAAATAGGAACTCCAGAATGGCCTAAAAATGCAAAAAAGCAAAAAGCAAAAAGTAGAATCCCTAAAAAATAGGAAGTGTCAGAAATGACCAAAAGCACAGGCGATCCTCGTCTTCCGGACCATCTAAGCCCTTCTATGACGTTTAGGCACACAAACGGGTTCAAAATCTTAACTTGGCCGGAGTGACTAAAAAATTTACTCAAATTTCAAACTCTAAACTGGTAACGCAAAGGGCGAAACCAAAAACTTGGGGGTCCCCATTTGCAATGGGGCGATGTGTGAAATAGGTCACAATAGGTTCGTACTTTGTTCCACCCGTAGAACAATCAATACAAACCATAGACACAAGTTGCAAACAAAATGAAAAATGCCACCAACACATTCAATCATCCAAGAGAAAACATAATACAAAAAATATTAAATGTCACAAAAGCACACGATGGCTTGGCATGACAAAAAACAAGGTGATCATAGGCATTTTGGATGGTCCACTCCATTGTTGCCCTGCATATTACACAATACTTGTGTAGGTCTTTCTGCCCCTCCAAGATCTTGCAACCTCAAATTGTCCATCAATAGCACATGCTCACATATAAAATAATTGAAATGACAATACATTTACATTAATCAACACATTTATATATACATTCATCTCCAAAAATGAAACTGAAATGAGACATCCATACACATGTTACAAATTTCCAAACTAGAGATCAATACAAATGAAAGTTTGTGAAATTAGGGGTCTTATATAAGGCCACTTATCTCTTCTTTGTGATTTTAGTGACTATACAAGGGACAAATGGAATCTTGATGATCCAAGAAGATATAATGGTGGTAGTCTTTGTAATGGTGGAACAACATCAAAAGTTGCAATACTAAAGATGACTAAGAGCTATGGTCTTGGACCTACAAATAAAGTGGAAAGACTAGAGTATGGATTAAAGATGTAACAAAGGTAGTCAATAATATCATTTAAGATCCAATAGCATTAGAGAAAAAATTAGAAAGACAACCCTTCATTAACTTGTCTTTTTTGTACTCAGTGTATGATGCATGTAAAATAGCCATAGTTGCCACGAGATTGGTACTGGTATTGGTACGGGAGACTAGTACTGGTAACGATACAACTTTTTTTTAAATAGGAGATGGGGGTACTTGGAGACGCCATCTTTTTTTAATATAAATAAAAATTAATAAATTAATAATTTATAGAAAATATCATGACATTATAAATTTTTTCACGTTATAATTTTTTAATACTTTTAAATTTCACAGGAGGCGCCAAAATTTCCGCCGAGAGATGTTGGGAGACTCCGAGGACGACACATCAAGTTTCCATGCTGTTGGAGGCGTTTTTGGGGAAGTCTCCGGTACCGGAAATGCATACCAGTCTCCGAGATGCGTCTCAGGGGGCAGGAGATGCGTCTCCTAGTAACACTGAAAATAGCTAACTCTAGGAAACAAGTAACACAAGGATATATCATAAAATCAATATAGAATTGTGATGTCTTAGCCTAATTGTTGTAGTGGTGTGGATTCTCGTTGCGTGTGTAGCCAGGGTTAGGACCCACCCACGATCGGGCAATCACATGTCCACGAGGGGGACTGCCTCTAGGCATATTGGTGGGATGAAAACCCCACTCTCAACTCCAATGGCACCACTCACCATTAGTCCAGGCTTTTGGCATAGTGGTTGCCTTGCTTGATATCAAAGTTGAGGTCTTGAGGTTGAGCCTTGTGGAGCATGGTGGGTTTTGATGTCCTAGCCTAAATGCTACAGTGGTGTGGATTCTTGTTGGGCGTGTACCTAGGGTTGGGACCCACCCACAATTGGGCAACCATGTGTCTATGAGGGGCTCGCCTCTAGGCACTCTGGTGGGACAAAAACCCTACTCTTGATGTTGGTGGGCACCATTCACCATCAATTTGGGCTTTTGATGTAGTGGTTGTCTTGCTTTGAGCATGTGATGTCCTAGCCTAAATGCTGTGGTGGTGCAAATTCTTGTTGGGTGTGTACCTAGGGTCGAGACCCACCCACGATCGGGCAACCACATGTCGACGAGGGAGCCCACCTCTAGGCACTTTGGTAGGATGAAAACCCCACTCTTAATGCCGGTGGGTGCCATTCACCATTAGTTTGGGCTTTTGGCATAGTGGTTACCTTGCTTGGTATCAGAGTCTAGGTCTTGAGGTCAAGCCTTGCGGAGCATGGTGGGTTGTGATGTCCCAACCTCGGGTACATGTCTAGTGGGAATTTGCACCACCATAGCATTTAGGTTGGGACATCATAGCCCACCATGCTCCATAGGGCTCAATCTTGAGACCTCAGCCCTAATACCAAGCAAGGCAACCACTACGCCAAAAGCCTAGATTGATGGTGAATGGTGTCCATCGGCATTGTGGGGTTTTTTGTTCCACCAGAGTGCCTAGAGGTTGGCCTCCTCATGGACATTTGGTTGCCCAATCGTGGGTGGGTCCCAACCTTGGCTACATGCCCAACGAGAATCCACACCACCACAACATTTAAGCTAGGACATCATAGAAACCTTTTTTTGTTTTTTGCATTCCTTCTTCACGTGTCCCCTTTTACCATAGTTCCAACACTTTTCTCTTCTCTGGGGTTTTAGAATGTCCTTTAGACTTTTAGATCTATTCTCCTTCCCCCCTTTTTCTTTGGACCTTCCTCGTACATGTAAAGCATCTTTCGAGTCTTTGTTGATGGTTTTTTTTTCTCATTTCCTCTTAAATAAAAGTAATAATAAGATTGTTCATTTTTGGCTCTACACCACTACCTTTAAGCAAGATTAGATTTTTCCAAGTATAAAGTAAAGAGCAAAGTAATAAGATGCATTTATCTTCCTCTTCGAACTTAACATCTGCAAAAGCAAGCTAACTTGAAATCAAATTAAAAAAAATCAAATGGTCTGCAATAGAATCACCATTGTTTATTTTCAATAAATATAACTATATTTTGACATATAACTTATTAGTAAGATTCTTAATGCCAGTGGGCACCGTTCACCATTAGTCACATCCTCTAAGTAAATAATGTTGCTAGCGATACATTACCACAATTAGAGCTATGTGTTGAGAATAAGCATCATGATGCATTGATGTGTTAGACAGTAGTTGGGATCAATAGTGAGAAATGGTGAGAGTGGTTGGAGTTGGGTGTTGAGGATACCCTATGACTCATACCACAAGTTAGGAATTAGGGTTTGGAAGGGAGGCATGCTGGTGAGAGGAAGTTTGACTCCCTAACAAAGGCTTGCAAGCGAGGGGGGTTTGATAGAGAGGTATGACAAGATGGACAAGTTTGATAGCTTGACAAGAGAAGGGAATGAAAGTGGGGGATGGTCATGAGGTATGCTTGAATGGGGAGTTCTGTGATGGAAGCATAGAAGAAAGTGGACTTGGGAGGAAAGTCATGTCAGGAAGGGAAACTTCATAACTCTGACAATATACATTGACTTAGAAAATTGGCCATGCCTCCATACTTAGATGTTTTTGGGATCTTAAGTAGATGCATGGGGATGAAGGGGAAGAACTTGTATATAAACTTGGATTAGGGGGAATGCTGGTCATAGGAAATAGGCATTTTGGACAACATAGATTATGGAAGAAGAGGATATGACATTCACAATGGAATCCATTTATAGAGTCACACCTTAAAAGTTTGTGTTTGGAAGAAGCCTTAGTTGAACCCCTAGAGCAATATAGAAAACCTGTAAAAGACAAGGGAATACCTAGGGATGGTTTTGTGGAAGAAAGGAGATTGCTTATCCTTGTTTTTGGATCAATTTCCACTTTAGAACAAGTGATTTCAATGAGAGGCCTTATGACTCATCAACGTTCTTGTCTTGTTGGAATTGCTATAAGTATTTGAAGGGATGTCCATCCCTTGCCCAAAAAATGCAAAAAGTACCTTCCTTAATACAAGCATAACAAATGTTGCACATTTGAGGAAAATTTGATGGCCTTTAAAGCCGCCCTCAAAATCTTAGATGTGAAGCACACATATTTGACTTGTATTATTCCATTTTACTCTTTAAGAATTTGTATACAGATGGTGTCTTAACCTTGTTGTAGGATCTATAAATTATTTGAGTACAAATGTAAGCCACTTATATTGCCCAATATGGTGATTGCTAATTCTAGTGTCCAATTTGAACAGTTATGGTTAAAACTTAAAAGTGAGCCAAATCAACCGATCAAGAATGTCAATTCAATATTTTAATTAATGTATAATAGAATATCTTGTAATTGGAGACCCAATGATACCTTAACTCTTCAAATGTATAACAAAATTCCTCTTATCATGTGCTTTGTTATACTTAAATTAATTTATTGGGTTTTCTTCTCCTCCTTAGCATTCATGTATGACTAGGCTAGCTTAGATGATTTCATTATCATCATTTTCTTCTTCATTTTTGACAACATTGCTTTGAAATTATTGATCTTGGAACCTTTAATTTCATTTATTCCCTTGTTAGTATGATCCAATTGTACCAACAATCTTTAGTGTCTTAGGGTTTGGCACAAATGTGATGCATCTTCTTTTGTGATCCTTTGCCATTCTTATAGGATCCCTTATGCTTCATGTTGGAATCATTGCTTTGGCTTTTGTTGGAAAACCTTATTTTTTGTTGGATGGGAGTGCCTTATCTACATTATCATCAACAATTTTTGTTGCTTCTTGTTAAAGTAAGGGAACTGCTTACTTAAGGAAGTGACAAACATTATATGGAGGAAGAGTGCTTGTGGGTTGTTCTTCTTTGATTTATTTTCAACTTCCAAGAGATGTTTCATGATGTCTATTAGTCACATCATGAATTCTTTTGAAACAAGACAATTTGAATAAATTGGTATTCGGTATATAGAAAAAGAAGCAAAATAGCTTCTTAAATAGATTACAAAAGAGATGTTTTCCAATCGGGAATAGAAACATCACCGAATCACAAAAAATAGAAAGAAAACAAAAAATAGCTAAGTAACGACAACTTTACAAGATTTGCACAAGATATTACAAGATATTGACTATTAAATAATAATTAAATATTATTTTAATACCCTCCCTTAATGGTCAATCTATCAACTACACCAAGATGCCCCCCTGAATTTTACAAACTTATCTGGACTTAGAGACTTGGTGAGAATATCTGCATTCTGATCTTCTGTCGGAACATACTGCAATACTACTGATCCATCTTCGACAAGCTGGCGAATGAAATGACAATGAAGTTCAACATGCTTTGTCCTTTCATGGAAGACTAGATTTTTGGCGAGTTTCAACACCCCTTGATTGTCACAGTACAAGGGGGAAGGCCTTGCTTGAGACATTTGCATGTCTGAAAGCACCCTTCGAAGCCAAACCGCTTCACAAGCTGCCTTAATAGTTCCCTGATATTCAACTTCAATCGAGGAAAGGGCCACTGTCTGTTGCTTCTTGCTGGTCCATGTAACTGCACTTGTACCCAATCTGAATACCCTGAAGTAGACTTTTTGTCATCAACAAAACTTGCCTAGTTTGAGTCTGTATAGCCAATCAACTTAGGATCTTTGCACCTTCCATACAAAATGCTTTCACATATTGCAGCACCCGCTTTGTTGCAACCCAATGTTCTGCTTTAGGGGCTGTCATGATGCGAGAGATGTAGGTCACTGGAAAATTGAGATGAGCTCTAGTAGTAGTGAGATAAATGAGGTTGCCTACTAGTTGCTTGAATGCAGATTCATTTTCCACAGGTGAATCTGATTTTCCTGATAGTTTGAGCCCTTTCTCCACAGGTGTTGATGCAGGTTTCCAGTCACTCATTCTGAACTTATCAAGAAAACTGCGAGCATACTTGGACTGAGAAATGAAGATGCTGTTAGCTATCTGCCAAACCTCAACACCAAGACAATAATGAAGAAGTCCCAAATCTGTCATGTCAAATGATTGATTGAGATTGTGTTTTATCTCCTCAATCAAATGTTCTGAGCTGCCAGTAATGATAAGGTCATCAACATAGACAACAAGCACAAGAATATCATCACTAGACCATTTGACATACAAATTTGAGTCAGAAGGGCTTCTTTGAAAACCATGATTAGTAAGGTACTTATCAATTTTCATGTACCATGCCCGTGGAGCCTGTTCAAGGCCATAGAGTGCTTTCACAAGTCTACAAACTTGATGTTCTTTACCAGGAACCTTGAAACTAGGAGGTTGTGTCATATAGACTTCTTCCTATAGATCACCATCTTAACGTCCATTTGATGGACTTTCCAACCAAACTGGGCTGCTGTAGTGAGGACAAGCCAAATAGTACTCATTTTGGTTGTAGGAGAAAAAGTCTCCTCATAGTCAATGCCCTCTATCTGTGAAAACCCTTTGGCTACCAGTTGAGCCTTATGCTTGTCGAGGGTTTCGTCAGCCTTGTACTTAACTTCATACACCCATTTGCAGCCGATGGGCTTCTTCCCAGGTGGAAGATCGAAGAGAACCCAAGTGTTGTTCTTTAGAAGGCTACAATGTTTAGCTTCCATAGCTTGTTCCCACTCAGGTATGCCTTTAGCCTCAAAATATGTTAGAGGCTCATAGATGCTGTGCAAATTGGCCATGAGAGCAAAATTAACTGTATACTGTTGCTTGCTCTTCTTTTGAGCTATTTCACCCTCAATCAACTCATCATCATGAAGATCACTAATGGTCTTGGCATACCATTTAGGCCGGAGAGTAGAAGGACCAATACTTGAATCAGGAGGAACATCACCAAGTTTGGCCGATACAAAATTAGCTGGATCAGGATCCAGATTGTCCTGAGGAGGGGCAGGTGGTGGAATATTCTGCTGAGGTGGCTACTCAATTGCAAAATCCCTCCCATCAGGTGGACTCAGGGGAAGACAAACACCCAATTCAGAAGCATTCAGAGGCTGTTCCTCAGGATGCATAGATGTAGAAGACTGGAAGAAAGGCCCAATAGTTTTATCAACCACAACATCACAACTGAAGATGAGACAATTTGTCTTGACATCAATCAACCTGTATGCTTTATGATTTTCACTATAACCAGTGAACATGAGTTTCTGGCTTTTGGAATCCAACTTAGTGCGCTTGGTATTCGGAATCCAAACATGAGTAGTAGAGCCAAAAACTTTCAAGTGGTTGATCTGAGTCTTACGGCCAAGTCTGGCTTCTTTAGTAGTCATCTTCTTAACTGCATGAGTTGGAGACTGGTTTAGAAGATAAACAACAATATAAACTGCTTCAACCTAGTATTTCTTAGGAACATGTCTATGCTCCAACATAGAACAAGCCATTTCAGTGATGGTGCGGTTCCTATGTTCAACGACACCATTCTGCTGTGGGGTGTATGATGTGGTGAGTTGGTGCTTAATGCCATGTGCAACACAAAATGTGGAGAAATCAGAAGAACAACATTCCCCCCATTATTAGACCGAAAAGTAACTAATGGAGAACTAGACTATTTTTCAACTAAGGCCTTATACTGTTGAAAAATACCAAACACATCTGATTTGTTTTTCAAAAAATACACCCACATTATTTTGCTGAAATCATCAACAAATAATAGAAAATACTTGCAACTGGTAACTGAAGAAGTATTCATTGGACCACATAAATCAGCATGAACCAACTGTAATACCTTGGAAGCTCGCCATGAATCACCATCTGAGAATAGAGTTCGATGTTGCTTTCCAGCCTGACAAGCATCGCAAACGCCATGGTTTTGAGTTTGAATTGCAGGTAGGGCACCAACCAAATCATCACGAGCTAACTGAGAGAGATACTACATGTTAAAGTGCCCATAACGCTGATGCCAAAGATTGCTGATGGATGTACTCTTGGCTACCATAGCGTGCTCTTGAGAATCACTAGAGTCAACAAGTCTATATAGACCATGATCCTCAAGTCCCTAACGATTGTAGTGTGAGTCTCTCTATCAACAATGTTGCATGTGTGCATGCTGAAAACAATATCCAGATGAGGAGAGTGAGTCATAATCTGACTAACAGAAAGTAGATTCAACTCCATGCTAGGTACGAAGTATGCATCGAGAAAAATTAAATTTCTCCCTCCAGAATGAATCTGCACGTTGACCTTTCCGACAATAGTATACTCCTTGCCTCCTCCAAAGATAACTAAATCTTTGAATGGCATGTACTCAATGAACCAATCCCGATGATGAGTGAAATGCTGAGAAGCACCTGAATTAATATACCAGGTAGAGGATTTAGCAGGATCTGTTGGACTCTTGGCCATGAAGGCATAGAACGCAGACTCCTTCTGCTCAGTGTGCTCTGCAACATTGGCTTTAGGCTTAGAATCTCCTTGCTTGTTCTGTTTAGAAGCCAAGCGTTTTCGGCAATCTTTCTTCATTTGACCATACTTGTGGCAATAATTACATTGAACATTCTTCTTTTTGGAAGAATCTGAAGATTGCGCTTGACTGTTCTATTGAGAGGGCTGTTTCTTGCCTTTATTCTTTTGAACGGCCTTGGCAGGAAATGCCTGCTCTGTAGAGGATGAACTAGCACTGCTACCGAACTATTGTTTCCAATGATCCTGCTACAGAAGTATGGTGCACAAATTTGAAAACTTCAAATCAACATTAGCTGAAGTACAAAGTGCTCGTAAGATTTTGGTAGACTTTTCAAAGTGATGACTACCATAATTTCTTCCTCCATTTTTCAACCAATCGCCTCAAGTTGATCATGGATGTCCTTGGTCTTGGTCAAGTGTGCCTGCAAAGATGTTTTCTCATGCATCATGATAGAAAACATGTTCTTAAAGAAGAACGCATGACTTTTGTTGGAAGTTTCATGAAGATCTTTCAGAAGATCCCAGATCTCTTTTATTGATTTACCAGATGGAACTTGAGGCAGCTAATCATCGGTGACAAATAGTTTAATGAGCATCACCACTTCACGATTTTGTTCATCAAACTTTTCTTAGTCTTTATCACTCGATGCAAGTCGAACTTTTTTACCCAAAATAATCTGATCAAGGCAACGATATTCAAAGATTGTCATCATGCAATGCTTCTAGGTGTTGTAGTTATGGCCATTGAACTTTTGACTGCCCTCGAGCATGATGTGCGACAAAGAGGCCATTACGGACAAAATCTAATAGAGAAAAAAAAATGGTACAAAATCCAAGGTTTCTTGAATCCAGCAATGAAGAGAAAACACTCTGATTGGAGAGCAGAGTGGTCCATGAGCAGTATATAGAGACAAACTGTGTCCAACACCCACGAATTTAGACTAAATAACCACGCCAAATACTAATTGCATAGGAAAAGAGCAGATTTGGGAGCAGAGTGGACGTGCAGAGAAATAGATTGCTCAGAAAATGTAGAAAGAAGAAAAAGTTTTTGGAAATCTGAAGATGTGCGCTCGGGAAATAGACAAATGTCGCATAGAGATTGGCAAAAAATCCCGTCAGAAACCCTTACGCAGCTAGAAAGAGAACAAATTTTGCGCACCAAAGAAACCAGAGAAAAAATGCGAATGCAAACTAGCCAGAAAAACCCTTTGATGAGCTTTAGAGGATTCGCAGAATTTGACACGAATCTACACAACCTCGCACAATTTCTGATAATTGTGTCTTTCAAGAGGTCCTACGCACACTGAGAAATCAAAAAACTTAATGCGAATATTAGAGGGTTGTGTGCACAAAAAAACATGTAGAAACACGCAGGTTGAAGAAGAAATTCCCAAATCGTGATTATACAGAAGTAGGTGACGATTTTTCAAAAGAAACAAATGCGATTTCTTCTTCTCATGAACCCTCAAAAATGTTATTTCTTCAGACGCGATGAACACCAGTAAAAATCTGTGATTTTTCAAAAATCATAGACACAATTTTCAGGCCACAAGAAAAAAACGGGATTTTTTTTACTAGTCAAGAGTTGAAAATCGGAAAAAAATGGTGCCAAAAAAAAAAAAAAACTCTTGCCTAGTCGATTTGCTCTGATACCATGAAACAAGACAATTTGAATAAATTGGTATTCAGTATATAGAAAAAGAAGCAAAATAGCTTCTTAAATAGATTACAAAAGAGATGTTTTCCAGTCAGGAATAGAAACATCACCGAATCACGGAAAATAGAAAGAAAACAAAAAACAGCTAAGTAACGGCAATGTTACAAGATATGTACAAGATATTACAGGATATTGACCATTAAATAATAATTTTATATTATTTTAATATCTTCAACTTTCTCATGTCCTTGGACATCTTTAGAGTTTAGAGCTTCTCTTTGAAGTAAAACACTTGTGATTGTTTATCACCTCATAAACAAAGTTCAATTTGTCGAGGGTAAATGAGCATTTTTGGCATCAAGGCCTTTTGATTTGCTTTGATCCTCATCAAATCTTCTCTCTTATTTGGACTTCCATTTTTTTTTCTTTTTTGCAAAGATCATATCCCATACATCTTTGTACATGAGGATGGCTTTCATTTTTGTATGTATGCTGGGTACTTTGATCCTTTGGAAACATAGATCTAACTCCTATCATGTTTTTAGGAAGTACATTCCTAAATTCTTAATGGGATGCAGGCAAGTCTTGGGGGTTGGCTGCAGAAATAGTGATGACAAGTGACGTTTGAAAAATGACTTTGTAAAGGAAAATGAAAAAAATAGTAATTGGAGAATAATTCATGATCATGGGAGATGACTGGCATCAAAAAAATGCATTTTTAGGCTAAAACATCTCCCACAGGTTGGATCTACATATTAGACCTATTCTCTCTTCATGATACTTCCATATACTCTCCAAATCAGGCTCACAAAGCACCCTATGCTCTGAAGCCTCTGAAAACTTATAAGATACAAGTATTAAAGTCTTGGATGGGTTGATTTGCATTAACCTTAAGAGTTCTAATACAATTTGGAAGGTAGATAAGGCTGGAAGACCCATACAACAACTACCTTCCAGAAACTATTGACAAATAATTTGTGGACATTAATTGGATATTCTAGATATTTCTAGCAATTGTATATTTGTAGACTTTCCTCCCTTGACAAGCTTTATGCAACATTTTTTAATAGTTGCACATTTTTTCAATTAGATGAATTTCCATTAGTCATAAGATTTTCACTTGTCCCCACAAAAATTACACACATCTACATCTTTAAACATTCTAGGCAAGTCTAATGTCTGTGTCATATGTCATAATCCTACAGGTTCTTCAAGCCAGAGATGTTCAGTTTTTTTTAGGATATTTTGTGAGAAGTGTAAGAAAATCTGGCAGCTCTAAAAATCCTGAACAATATGAAGAAACTTCTGTCATGCATAGAATGCCTGCTGGGGAAGAAGGCACATTTTTATTGGATCTTCAACCTGCAGAAAGGGGTTTGCAAGGTCAGATTCTGGAAGCAGATTTAGTACTTTGGACTGTGGGATCCAAACCTCAGATTCCCTCTATTGATTCATCTCTCAAGGACCAAGCATTTCCTTTAAATGGCATGGGACAGGTAGAGATTGAAGAAACCCTTAAAGTAAAGGGTCATCATCGAACATTTGCAGTTGGAGACTCAGCAGGTTTGAGGGACTCCTCTGGAAGACTTCTTCCATCCACGGCACAGGTATGTTGCCATTTGTAATTTAAAAAAAATTAAGTTGTTGCAATGAGTATCATGTGTTAATACAATCAGTAAATGTTCAGTTGGCATTATCTTTTTATATGCAATCATCTTGTTTTACAGGTAGCATTTCAGCAGGCAGATTTTGCTGCTTGGAATCTTTGGGCAGCAATCAATAACAGGCCTCTTCTACCATTCAGGTATTATCTACTTTTTATCATAGTACCTTTTTCTTGGGTATTGATTCCACAGTCCTTTGTTAGAACTATGCTAAAACATTTTGAGGAGATTTTCTAGAAAAGAATGAATGTCTATTGAATTGAACAACTATTAATTATCTCTTAAGGATTTGACTCCAAATTTATTTTCTCATTTCAACTCTAAATAAGATTTGGATGAGTTAATTCATGAGATCATGTTGAGTAGCCATACAATAAAAAGAAGGTAGCCATGATTTTCAGGTATAAGCTATGCCAAGTTGTAATGAAAATCATAGTTTGTTTTTAGTTCAGCTAAGATGATTTCTTCTTATTATTTTCACCAGAAATTTGGTATGTGAAGATTTTTTGGCATGGCTAGTCATAGCAAATCCTACATTCTAGGAGCCTGGTAAAGACATTTGAAAAATATAATACAAGCTAGTGTCAAGTAACATAGAAATGACAAGAAAAAGGTGACAACCCTGCCAAATAGTTAAGCGCTTGGATTTTTTAGCATTGCTATTAGTTATTTTGTGAGGATTAACAGAATAGGCTGTGTTATTACTAGTTAAGAGGATAACCCGTAGTTGTAGGGCCTCAAATGCTTACCAGGTCAGATTATCTACTTGCACTTCAAATTATTGTATTAGGGGCCAGGTATAACTACACAAATTGAATATTATACACTGCTTACATGTATGGTTTTGCACACCTTTTAATGATAATTGTTTGGATTTTATTGCTGCCTCTGATGCATGTATGTGTGTTTGTTGCAACTAACTTTCATACCCCAGCTTGCTTCCACTAGCATACCAGCACCTAAGGAAGAAGAAAAAAAAAGAAGTCTTGATGGGGCTGGTATAAGCTGAAGAGCACTCTAGGTTGAGGTACCATCTAGATCAACTTTGCTTCCTCTGTCCCCAATATGTTAATGTTTTGATTTGTCTTTTGCAAGACACAAAATAGAACAATGTGTGAGGACTCTCTTTAAATTTGGAGGGGAAGCTCCTTGGAAGGATAAGATAACCCTAAAACTAAGCTATGAACAACATATGCCATTATTAACACTGCAATTTTTTCAAGGGAGGTTGCATGAAATAAATAACAGAAATGAAATTCTTTCCAATCTTTTTCATCTCAAGGATTGAGCACAAGACTTGAAAATTTGTTATCCCACAAATGAGGTTTTTATATAATTAGAAAAGTTACAATTAGATGAAATAATCAACTAAACTAAAACAACTAATACTTTCCAACTGGCTAGAAACAGAGACCAGCAGATCTACATATATGAGAATGGGTAAAAATACTACTTCTAACACATCCACAATGAAAAATATTAAGAAAATGAATCGCCTAAAGGTACACAAAGCTACCCCTATGAAGTATTTCTTTTACATTTGATCCTTAGTTGAGCGACAACATCAATACAAAAAGCTTGACAACATTGTTCAGTTTCAATTTAATCAAAAGAATTACAAACACAGATAAATAGCTTGAATAACAATTTTGACAGCATAAGTGTAGCATCAGTCATCATTTTTTCAAATGTCTTGTGCTCAAAGCATTAATTTATAGGTTACAAAGAATATAGATTTTGGGCATTTAAAATTATAATTGATTATCCCTAAAAATCAATTGTTTAAAGGGCAAATGCTTAAAGTTATGAAAAAATAGGAAAGAAAGGAACTTTAAAACAAAATTAATTTTAAAGAACTAACAAAATAAAACAGCCTAAAAATAGGCTTTTAGCTCTATCTAGAAATAGAACATTGGAATTAATCACTACTAGACATAGTTGTTGGTAAAAATAGCAATGTTGCACATGAATGACCTTTGTGGATTTGAAAGTTATAGGCACTCCAAAATTAATGGATTTTCTGAAAGACTGAAATCCCCAGAGTGCCATGAGACGTCTTGCATCCCCTTGATGACCCAAAGTTGCTGCTATTTGTTGAATAAAAAATAATTAATCATGTCAAACCTTAACTGTCTAATCCAATCAACAGACTACGAACAACCATTGTTGAAAGGTTTTATCATGACTAAAAACCATTGTTAAATGTTCAAATGAAGACATGTTAAAACCTTTCACTAGGAGGTAGTGAAGATATGATAACTTCCGTCAAAATTATGAATTGTCGATTATTACTGCCAAACTTGCATTGAACTCCTTTTATTTATGCCCTGGCCACCTACAATAGACAATGCGGTGAGTACTGATTACCTTCCATTTTCATTACCCTATCATCCTTGGCATGTTGCTTTCATTTGGCAGCCAACTACATATGTGATGGGTATTAAAATATTAAATGTAATATTAATGGTCATCTTAGCTTTAGTTAGTCGTAAGCTTACTTTAGTTAACTTAGTTGGTTTTTAGTAACTTTTGTTTACGCTTAAATTATTTTAGCATCTTTTTGCTTTTTGTTTTAGTTTGCTTCAGTTAACAATGGTTTCTTTTTAGAAACATCTTCTTGTAAGTTTCTTTATAAGGAGTTTTTATCTCCTCTTGTAAACATGCAATTATGAATATCAATAATCATTTCATGGTATCAGAGCTTAGGCTCAGTCTTTTTTGGCAAAATTTTTAGAAATAAAAATTTCTTAGATGTTTTTAGCCGATTATTTTTAAAATAAAAATTGAAGAAATTTTAGTGACTCGATATTTTCAAAAATTAAAGGGTTTTTTATCAAAAAAAATCGTGGGGTTTTCAGATCATTGGTTTATGAGAAAAACGTGCTGGTTAGTGGGATTTTTTAAAGAAAATCGCGTT
Organism: Sequoiadendron giganteum; assembly: GCA_007115665.2. Classification (NCBI taxonomy): domain Eukaryota; kingdom Viridiplantae; phylum Streptophyta; class Pinopsida; order Cupressales; family Cupressaceae; genus Sequoiadendron; species Sequoiadendron giganteum. Next base: position 219,921,924 of record CM021101.1, read on the forward strand.
TTTTTTAGGTGTTCATGAAGATTTTTGGGCGTGGATTTTCGTGTTTGTGATACTTGAAAATCATGGAGTTTTTTTGCTCAGATTTGTGACGAATTTTCGTCAGAAAATCATGCCATTTTTTAGACCTATTTTTTTTTGCAGGCATTCTGCGGTTCATGGACCCGTTTTCTTCCGCTCGTGGCCTGTAACTCGTGCGTGACTACGACTGGTATTTTTGGCGTTGGACTGAAGAGAGATCACGGATTTTTTAAGTTCTGGTTTTCGCTATTTTTTGAAGGTCTTTTGCAGTTTCTTTCTGGAGTTTCCCTGCGTGACTGGCCAAAAATATATTGCGATTTTTTGAGGCATGATTTGTGGTTGTGTCTTCTTTGCTGGCTTTTTGCCCACACACTTCAAGGGTTTTTTGACACTTTTCTGCGAAAATTATCCGGTTTCTAGACTTGTGATTTTTGATTTGAGGGTTTTGCTGGAGTTTGTGGTGTTTTCCTGCCTTTTCTTGTGGCGCCCAAGGTTTTTTACAACGCCTAGGGTGTTAGAATTTATTACTTGACATATATAGTTAAATAAATAAATTAACATGCTATTGTTAATTTAATAAATAAATTTGGTTTTGGAAGTTATATTCTCGTAATTAGTTTCATACGAGAATAATGGCCTTATAAAGCCAATACTCTGTAATAGATTTTAGTGTAATGCAGTGTTCCACGGCGTTTCGGGGACGAGGATGCGAGGACGGGGGATCTAAGTTTGGGGGCAGCAAGAGGACGGTGGAGGAAGGGGGTTGGGACGGGGCGTTGAAATACATGTACTTGAAAAAATAGTTATAAAATGATGTATAAATATAAGAATTATACATCTTGGAGATAACTAGGAGTCCCCTAGACGTCTTGAGGACACCCCAACGTCCTTAAAGTCCTAGCGACGTCTTAGAGACAGCGAAGCTGATGGTGGGATGGTGGCGCTGGTGGTGGGTTTGTGGGGGGAACGTCCTCCCCCCCCTTCCCCCCCAAGGCCCCAAGTCTTTGAGATGCCCCCATTTAGGAAACACATGGATTTTTGGGGGGGACGCATCCTCGTGGAACATTGGTGTACACTGTAATGTGAATGACTGAATTTTAATTCGAGAGCAATCTTGTTTTTTTCTCTCTCATTTCAATATGGTATCAGAGCGGGTTTCCTCTTGGACCTCTCTCTGATCTCTCTCCATTCATTTGTTTTTCTCATTGCAGTACCATTGTGGTTACAATGGTACTGTAGTGAAGACCACGTGCAACTGCTATTGTTTTCTACCATTCTTGCATTTGTCAATAGGTGAGCAATGTAGACCATGTGCAAAATTTTTTTGACTCCATCATTTGTCTGCATTTCTTCTCTTTCTCTCGACCGTGTTCATTCTTGCCATTGTTTTACACTTCACTTTGTTCATTGTTGTCATTCCAAATATTTAAAATTTAAAAATTTTATCCCCTAATCTATTGCAGAAGTGTGTGTGGACGTCTAACTATGCAGGGTCCGCATTGCCTTTGTGGTAGCATCGTGTGTAATGTTTCTTACTCGGCCTTTCCCTAGAACTCGCTTGTTTGCCCTAGATTTCGCTTGTGGATTAGGGTTAGGGTTTCTTCTTTCCAAATGAATGTTCTCCTAATTCAATAACCTTAGATTTGAATCATGTGTTCACCATATTAACAACATATTTGTTAGCATTAATATCTAGATATCCAAATTACATAGTCACAAAAGTAATAATGAAGATAGAGGAGGAGTGGCATGGTTAGATCCGCCCAAAGCAATCCATCTAAGCCCAAGGGCACAAGCGTCCCATCAAGACAACCCACCCCTTGGCCCCGAGCTGAATGTCAAAACGAAGACCATTCCATCCTCGAAGTGGCGTGCTTAGTGGAAACACTTGTACTTGATTTCTCTACCCATGCCATCACCTCAGAAGACACTTAACCTACTAGGGGAAGCCATCAGAGCTTATAAGTGGTTCCGGGCCTACCACCCCTCCATGGTTGTAGTGGATTGTTAAGTGGAGTTTTTAGGCACCACTTTTCTCAGGCCCTTCCTCCCTAGTAGGCTTGCAAACACTCAGAAGACAATCTTTTAGCAATCAAATACATTTGCATTCATTACTGACTCTTTATGTTAATATCAACATCATTATCATCATGATAATACTAAAGAAAGCATTACACCAATAATTAGATTAACAATATTTGTTTCTTATATTCAAAATATGCTAAATATTATTGCTAAGTGAGTACATCACCTTAGCTGCTGTATCTCTCCACTTTTTTGATTCCCTACTCGCCTCCTTCAACCTTATACTGGATTGATCATAGGATGAGGACAATTCATAAATATACATAATCTACTTATGTTTATATTAAAGAGTCGTCATTACTTATTAGGCTTAATAATTGCTGCAAGTATTACTATTGTATATTCACAAGTGATTCACATATCTACTTACCCATACATATATCATCTCTCTCTCTATATATATACATATGATTTTATAATTTATATATTCTATATAAATTTATATATATATATATATATATATAGATATAGATATTATTATTTCCAACTGATTTCTATTTACAATAATTTCTTGGTATGAATATATCTATATATATATAAATATAAAATTACGTCTTGATATTGGTATATTTAACTTACTGTTAATGTATACTTGATCCCCTTTCACTGCTGTTGCCTCTCTAATATTTACAATCTGCAGGAGTTCCTTTATTTCCAGCCATGTTTACTTATTTCTAGCCACCATTTCTTATCTCTATCAAGCTATCAATCTCCAAAACTTCCTTTTATTGATGCCTTTTTTCCTTTTACGTAAGTAAGACAAGTATCTCCTTTTTGAGTAAGACAAATTTTGTCTTATTTGGCTGCTCTCTCCCTTTTCCTTCCTATTTCCCGTTCAATGCCTTTCTTTTGGCTGCTTGTGGATTTAAATACTCGTTTGGTTGGATGAAGGGTTGCATCCCTTCCATGTTGGCAGCCATTGAATAGTCATGTCTTTTGTATCATTGCCTTTTGGGAACTAATCCACGGGTTATGAAATACCATTGTTGTCATACAATCGTGGTAGTTTTGACTTTTGGATTTATATATTTGTTTTGTTTCTTTTCTTTTATATTAGTCTTTACTTACTATGATAGTAATAACAGATTTTATATTCATGTATACTTTTATTTATTAATATTCATATTTTAATATTTATAATATTGTATTCCATAGTGATAATAATAATATTATCTCCGATAATTATACATAATAATATTTAAATTGTGATTATTTATATTTAAGTTTCTGATATTTATTTTATTTGTATTTAAATACTTATGTTTTGAGGTTACAGTTTTGGGGACATGACATCATGATATCATATCACCGTTTTGATACAAGGTCCGCAATAAACTCTATCGGGTATGCTGATCGGCCTTTGGAGATAATAAACGAGTCAAAAATTTGTTGAAATAGGATCGCAAGGAACACTTTACAGCTCTTGGCATTTTGAACCATCCATGGATGAGAGAAGAGGGCACGCTGGAGAAAGCGAATAAGGTGAAATTTCTGTGTTGAAAAGAAGCGTTTAGGGCACAAAAGGAAGAATTTATTTCTTTACGAGTTTTTTCCTTTTATTTCTAAAAATTTAAGGACACATTTTATTCAACACAAAATGGATAAATTAAGCCTTTATGAAAAGTTTGATGGAAATGGTTTTCACAGTTGGCAAATACAGATACAATTATTGTTAATTGAAAGAGATCTCTGGGAAATTGTTGATAGTACAGTCACAAAGCCAATAGATGCAGATGAACTTAAAAGATGAAAGGTAAAAGTTAAGAAAGCATTGGCTATAATTGGTCTCCGTTTATCTAAACCTTATTTACATCATGAAGATTTTAAAAAATCTTCTAAGGACATCTGTGAAACATTAAATACTTTGTTTGGATCAAAAGCTGATAGTGCAGAAATAACTATAAAACAAAAGTTGTATGGTTTGAAAATGGAAGAAGGTGAAGATATAGTGTCTCACATCAGTAAATTTTGTTCCTTGATAAATAAATTGGCTGGTATAAATGAAGAAATAAAGGAAAATGATGCTAAAGCCATACTTTTAAATAGTATGCCAAATAGTATGTCTCACAAGGTATTCACCTTAAGCAAAATCAATCCAAGTCTAGAAAGTATTATATCCACATTGTTTGATGAAAGAAACAAACATGTTTCAGAAGAAGAAGTTGCATTGATTGCACAAAACAAGGCTAGTACTTCTTACAAAAAATCAAAACATATGACGAAGTTCAAACATGCAAGTGGCACATGTTTCTATTGTAAAAAGACATGACATGTAGTATTGAATTGCAAACATAGCGCACGGGATCTTCTTGATGGAAAGTTACAAGATAATGCTTTGATAATTGAAGGAAAGGACCACACTTCAAGTGATGAAGAAATTCCACATGAAAGTGACGAAGAATATGTGTACTAATTTCTAGTTTTCCTCTATGTCAGTACTAAGGGGGGGTGTTAGAATTTAGTACTTGACATATATAGTTAAATAAATAAATTAACATGCTATTGTTAATTTAATAAATAAATTTGGTTTTGGAAGTTATATTCCCGTAATTAGTTTCATACGGGAATAATGGCCTTATAAAGCCAATACTATGTAATAGATTTTAGTGTAATGTGAATGATTGAATTTTAATTTGAGAGCAATCTCATTTTTTTCTCTCTCATTTCAATATAGGGCTTACTTGATTTTCTAGATTTTTTTCTTGAATTTTATTGAGACTCGTGGAGTTTTCTGAGTATTTTCAATGGACTTGATTTTCTAGTTTTTCATGGTAGTGTGAAGGTTAAGTTTTTTGAGCTAGTTTTTGACAATTTTTTTGGGAAAAATAAAAATTTTTGCAAGAGTTTTTCGAAATATTTTTCTAAAAAAAATTTATAAGAAGAGTTTGTAAAAAAATTTCTATAAAAATTTTGCTGAAGTTTTTTGAGGATTTTTTCTAAAAAAATCTTAACTTTTTCAGAGTTTTCGAAGGTTTTTCTGAAAAATCTTATAGTTTCTGAACCTCTCTTTTAGACGATTTTTGAAAAATCGTGTGTTGTGCCAGCTGATTGTCTAGAGTTTGTGCCAGTTGATCACAGAGTTACCTTGTCTTTCATGCTTTGGAAAACGAGAGGGATGGCATCTTTGTCCAATGTTATGTTGGAAAACATGTAGAGGTTCAATGGAAAGAATTACAACACATGGAGGCAGAGGATGCTTACCATATTTGAGTACCGATGTCTGGATGAGCTTGTTCTAGGTATTGATGTTTGTCCCACTACTAATGGGAAGGATCAGGACAAGTATGATGGAGGTAATAGGGAGGCAGTTATGCTTCTAAAATTATCTGTTACTGATGAGATGTTACCAGAAATACCATTTGGTAAGTTTGTTGCGGAGATCTGGAAGCATTTGAAAGATCTTCATGAGACCTTAGACAAGGGAAGGGCTTTCTTCCTGAAGAATATGTTGTTCTCTATGATCATAGATGAAAAACGCGCAAATAAATTGCGCAACTCGCGAGTAATCGCGTGCAGTAATGGAGGGCGAGTTAATCACCCAAATACTCGCAGCCGAGTATTTTAAAAAATCGCCGCACTTTTTTGTGTATATTGTGCCAAAATGCGCACGTTTTAGGGGAAAGAATCGTTGTTAATGAGGTATAAAATTGAGCAAAAGAAAAACGTGAGTTTTTATTTCATTTCAAACCCTTCAAAAACGCGATTTGCAGATCCAAAAGCGACGCGACTAGGGCATGATTTCACTGCAACCTTGGACGTGATTTCATTGCAACTATAACGTGATTTTTCAAGAAGAAATGAGGGCAAGAATGAAAAATTGACGAGGGCACTAGGGTACGCATGAATCAGCTATTTTTTCTCCATTTTTCTCTGTGTTTTTTCTCTACGTTTTTTTTTCGTTTTCTTTTTGCATTTTTTCTTTTGTTTTTTGTAGAGTTTGTTAAAAAAATCAAAGTTTTACTTCTTTTTCATTTTTTTGACCATAAGTTTTAAAAATAAAATAAATTTTAATGTCTTTGATAAAAAAATTCAATTTTTCAAATAATTATATAGTTATATAATTATATTAATTATTTTTTACAAATTTTGTTTTTACAAATCAATAAATAAAAAATAAATTAATTAAAAAACTTACCGAAAACAACTTATTAAAATAAGAAATTAATTATTTGAAAATTTTAAACATTCTTTAAGTTATATTAATTAAAAAATTTAAATATTTTGGGTAAGTTTTTAATTATTAAATTTTTAATTAAACTAGTTAAAGAATGTTTAAAATTTTCAAATAATTAATTTTTTATTTTAATAAGTTGTTTCCGGTAAGTTTTTTAATTAAATTATTTTTTATTTATTGATTTGTAAAACAAAATTTGTAAACAATAATTAATATAAGTATATGAAAATTTGAAATTTTTTAATTTAATTTATTTTTAAAACTTATCATTAGTAAGTATTTTTAGAATATTTTAAAAATTTGTGTATTTTCAAATGTTTGATAAATTTGCCGAGTTATTGCCGAGTTTTTCCTCGAGTTTTTGCCGAGTCCCGAGTTTTTAAATTTTTTGGACCTGTCGAGTTATTGCCGAGTTCGAGTTTTTCAACTATGTCTATAATGATGGATGACCAAGTGTCTTTGTAGGAGCACTTGATGAAAATAAAAAATATTCGCGATCAACTGGAGGCCATTGGTCGTAAGATGGAAGAGGAGGATATGGTGGTGATCACTTTGAAAAGTTTGCCACATTCCTATGAGCACTTCATCGAAATTCTCAACATTACATCCACCAATGTTGACTTGAAGTTTGATGAGCTGTGCAACAAGCTTTTGTAGCAAGATAGGTGGAGGAAGCAATTTGGGAGCAATAGTGAGTCTCCCAGTGTTGAACAAGCATTTATTGCCAGGGACGTTGGCAAAGGCAAGTCCACTTAGCAGAAAGGATGGGGCGATTTAGAGGAGGGCTCCAAGAAGTATATTACTTGCCATTACTGTGGGAAGATTGGTCATATCTTAAAGTTTTGCAGAAAGCGGTTGGTTGATGAGAAGACCAACTAGGAAGTGTCTCAACAAAGTACTCAAGTGGCAGAGTATACTAAGTAGGAGTTTGCATATAATGCATTTTGATGACCAACACACCATTTGAATGTGGGTAGACTTAGTTTTTTGTTTGTAGGATGACCATTAAGGGAGGGTATTAAAATATTAAATGTAATATTAATGGTCATCTTAGCTTTAGTTAGTCGTAAGTTTACTTTAGTTAACTTAGTTGGTTTTTAGTAACTTTTGTTTATGCTTTAGTTGTTTTAGCATCTTCCTACTTTCTGTTTTAGTTTGCTTCAGTTAAAGATGGTTTATATTTAGAAACATCGTCTTGTAAGTTTCTTTATAAGGAGTTTTCATCTCCTCTTGTAAACATGCAATTATGAATATCAATAATCATTTCAATGGGTGCAATTTTACCTTGTCGGCCGACTGACTTGCCTTCATTCACACAATTTTGTGCTCAAAATTATAAATTATAAGAAAAGTGATACTCATAATTGGCAATAAATAGAATATTTAGATACCTCATTCATAATTTGCAAAAGTGAAAATACTCAAGTCTCAAAATGTCATTACACAATGAAAATTCAAAATTGCAATGAATATTTAATAGTCTTCATATTCTTCATCAAAAGCATCAAGGTCAACATTTGGTTCAATTTCATTTGAATCAAAATCAATTGGAGTGCCACTCCCACTAGTTGTGTCACGTGCAAAAGTTGCCTCATATATAGAGACTTTGGCAAGTTGTGCAACTATAGCATCTAAATTAGGACACTCAGGACTTAGATCCCAATTCTTTGTCACGACCTCTGTAGTGGCCTACCCTGTTCTGAGATTTTGCATACAATTTTTTTTCGAATTTCACCAATGGGTTGACTCAGGCATTTTGTCAAATAGTTTGGCTGAATGTTGTTCTGAGTTTCTTTTCCAGTTTAAGTGCAATATTGACAATTGTTTCTTATAACATTCAATATAGAAAACTTCACCAATACAGATACAAGGAATATAAACATTACATTGCCAACACCAATTTTAAATGTCACATATATTTCATTTGTCTCAAACATTTACACTCCATGATATTGATCATAAATTTCACGAGTAAATAGCAAGATGACTGAAAGTAATTAAATCCAAATTCTAACTTGAATATTTCGAACCAGCACCACATATGCGATAAATCTCCAAATCTATGTATAAGTCCTCAACTCCTTGCATCCAACTACGGTTTTATCATTCTGCCGTCATTTATAGACAAGTCATACGAACCAAAGCATATCTAAGGGATTCATCTCACAATATAGTCTCACGAATACTCTACAAGCTGCTCCCGATAGGAGTTCAAAACTCCAACAAGAACCTTGGCCGACTATTCAATATTAGCCAATCATCCTGTATTTTCCCTACTAGCGACAGTAGTAATAAAGCCAAGCTAATAGGAGTCGATATTAATTCTCTATTGAGCGCCTCCACCTGACCGCTTTATTAATAACTCACAAGCTTAAAAGACATTTCCAACGACTTCTGGATTGAGTGGGTGTTCTTAGATAGACGTCTTCAATTTCGAACGATGACTCTGACAATCCCTACTCTCCCTTCCTTATCCATGTCACACCTCTAATCCTTCAAAAGTGTCATAGCCACGTCTCTTTGAATACGATTCTTTATCCATGCTGCTTCCTAGCTTATATTGAATCCGCCCCTTTAATATGAAGCGGCTCCTTGGGTATTCATGTGGACTCTTTCCTGAAGCCTTTGAAATTTTCACATCTCATATTTTATTCATGCTACTCCTATATATATTTTATTCATTTCCTTTAATAGTTGTGTCCTCTTCAATAGTGTCGATTCCTCTAAATAACGGCTTCAAAGATTTGCACGTTTGGGCAGGCACACAGTTATAATATAATTCGAACACCTATCATATGAGTGGTAATCCTCTAAAGAGTTGAGGAAGTTCACGCGACTATACTATGCCCATTACCTTCTCAAAAGATCAAATCTTGGACTATGCAATATTCATAATACTGAAGCGTCTGTTGGTATATAAACCTCTCCTCTTAAGCTGTCCGTAGCACATAAGTCTCAAGGTGTCTGTGTCATTCTCACACCTGACTGTTCGCATTCCTTCATAATACATCCAAATAATAATCTCCTGTTTATTTTCCAACACCCGAATGTTTATTTTCCAACACCCGAATCCTTCAAAAAGACTCCTCAATATGGCGTGCATTGGACTTTAGGCAATAAACTCCCTCTTTACTAATCTAGATATCTTCAATAGGGAAGTGCTTCATTCAATAGCTCGATGCAATTAATTTAAAATTCAAATATGATATGCCTTAAACTATATCGATTCAATTCCTAAGTTTTACGACAACTTCTTATTTGATAGAAATAGCTTCATTTATAAAGATTCTTTGAAGTTGGGTGGAATTCTTCTCATGGAGAGGCGACAGTCACTTCAAAGACTTCTGTCGACTTCAATGTTGGCTACGATACTTCTTAATAGCTATTAGCCTCAGCTAATATTACAGGAATCTATTTAGCTCAAATAATATAACTCTTACTACTACAAGCTTCCTATTCAACGCATTATAATATTAATCTTGTGCTTCATAACCAATCATAAGTTGTTTTTGTGCCTCTTTCAATCATTTCTTCCTAACACAAGAAACCAATCAATTAAAACCAACTGCAAAATCTGAGTGACTTTGCTAGTACAGAAATTGGATTTTTGTCCAATTCTAAGAACATGAGGTTTTTTATCCTCAAGTTACGAGAAAGGCAAGCTTTCCAAAACCATAATCAACCAAGCCTCATTGCCATGAGCTTTCTTAATTCTTTTATTCTTTTTCCTTGACCTTTCGTTTTCTGCTTGCTTGACTATTCAAATTTCTTCTCTTTTAATTTCCAAATTGTGACTTAATTTTGAATCTGCATTTAATAAGACACTTTAAATATAATATTATTTAATTAATAATATTTCCTTTTGAATTAACATTTGGAGGAAAATATTAAGTAATTAAAATAAAATTATATTTTCTCTGTGTGATAAAAAATGGGACATTACAACCTCATTGTATTAGGTGTCTTATGTGACAAGAGATGAAGATTATAGTGTACATAGACCAAATCCTTTGTCTTTTTGTACCCAAATGGTTGTGCTTAACTGAGTGGATGAAGGAGTATGTACTCCAATTCTTCTCAATTGAAGAATAATTTGGAACATGTTGAATTTGCATACAACATTTAATATTTAAATTTATAAAGTCAAAACATCAATTATAAACTTACACTATGCTAAAATATTATTGCATAATAGCATTGAATGAAAAATGAGAAAAATAAAAAGATAAATACTTGGGAGATAATTTTTAATTGTAAGAGGTTGCAGGAAAATGAAGCCTTGACCCTGTAGATACCACCAATCATGAGCATTTGTCCTATATTTTTCTCGAAGGCAGAAACATCATATTTTTTGAAGATATGAAGTGGCCAAATTCACTCAAGACAATATTTTGGATATCTTAACATGAAAATATCTTTCTAAATGTATCCTTGTAGCCAACAATTTCCTGTGAAGAACCCTACAGGTTTTAACTCTGCCTCTGATGCTAAAATGTATTGTTCTTGCGTTTTTCACTTGTTTTTAAAGATTTTTGCCAGGAAATGCATAAAACACCAAACAAATGCAAATAGAGAGATGCTGAAAGCAAATATAATATTATATGAGTTGTGAAATTACATTGAAAACATTCATACCCGGAAAGAATCCTCTGATGATGAAACCCTTATTTCTGTGTCTCTCTGTAAATTTGATGAAGTACAAATAGAACTCCCGAATGAATCTCTCACAAGCAATGATTCAGCTGATCTTTCACAGCCTCACGATTGCAGAAAACTGAAGAATTGCCTCTCCAATGGTAGAAAACTACTGAAACCCTTGTCTTAGGCACAAGCTCCAAGAAGCCAGAAGAAAAATCAATGTCAAAATGATCAAATATGTGAATGAGGTTGACTTGCCCTTTTCCTTCTTAAATTCTCTCCAAGAGGCATGATTTCCAATGAGATTATTTTAATACTTTTAAAATGTATTTTAATGTTTGATATCCTTTTTTAATTAATTTCTCAACTTGGGCGTACCATTTAGCAAAATTATTATAATCTCACTTTATTAAATTTAAGTGGCTCACTTTATAAAGTTAAAATATAACTTTATAATATCCCCTTTATTAATTAAATATAATTTAACCACTTAAATATTAATATCTCCCTCAATATTCAGTATTTTGACGTGTCATCTGAAGCTAGGGTCAACACCGTAAAAAACCCATGTGTCCAGGTGCCCTGACTAAAAATAGTATCACTGCTAGATTGACTTACTATAAATAGTAAGTTCCTCAAACTAAGCCAAACACTGATTTGCAAAGGCCTGGAATTGAACCCAATATTGAACTGAAGAAATGGAAATGACAATAACCTCCATTAACTACCACTGAAACCCTCTATCCAAACATATTAGCCTACAAGGGTCCAAGTAATAGGCTAACCCATCAAACTCTGATGCTCACGAAAATGGGGACATTATAGTCCGCTCTCTCTGAAATTGCTTGTCCCCAAGCAATCACGACTGCAAAGAAACTCCACTCCTCGGAAGGCCCAAAAGAAGAACTGTGAGATGTCCCACACATCTCTAACTGACTCCTGTAGCACAAACATAAACACAACTGCGCAAGATATCCTTGGATCCCAAACCTAGAATGGAAGTCTGCCATGTCTGATACCCTCTGACTTCCTCTGCGCAAAACTGATCTCAACTTCACCATGCTGAAAATGGTGAAGTAAACCCATGGGACCCATCCAAACTGCAACACTAACTCTGTCACCACCTGGATCCCAATATAAACGGAACTCACATCCTTCGTATTGCTGCTAAGCACCTCATTGGAAGGCTTAACTGACAAGGTGAAAGTTGTTGATATGACAATATCTTCACACACTTCCACTTCCAATGTAACTGTATCACCATCCAACTCACGATCCTGGGATTCTATGCCAACACATGAACCTTCTAGCTTGTTTTCTAAGGTCTGATCTGAAAAATCAGACTCACCATGACATGAATCTACATCACACATTGCACCATTAGTACCCAAATCTTGAGTACCTTCATGTGACAACTCAATAGAAACATCATCCACCTAATGCTCCATATAGTGCTCTAAGTCTAGATGATCTTTGACCTTATCTGGAAGTGCTTTGTATTCCTCATAAGCAACCATTACCTCATCAACAAATTTAGAAGCCATAATTTTGAAATTTTTGAATTTTTAACTCTGAAGATTTTGTGAACAGTTTGCTTGTGTCTTCTTTAAACTGCTGTTTGTGCCTTCTTTTTTGAATGATGCAAATGATGTTGAAGTCATCAACTAACAAGCTGAATGTCTAACTGATCACTGGAGTTTGATTGTTCACAAATGATGAAGCACTCAACATGCTCCAATCCTCCACGTTTAAGCTTCCAGTAGATAGCAACTCCAATGCCCAGCAGATGTAATCTCAATCTGGATTATGAATAGCTGCGTCCTAGTTTCAACCAACAATTGTCGACTTCCAAAAATGCCTTCAGGAGCTGTGGTAGATATATTTTGTCTTTATTATTAAAGACGTCCTCCAGAATTGTTTGTAGCTGCTCTCCCAAAGTAACGCCCAGGCTGATAATATTATTGGGCCTTCCCCAATACTGACGTTTTGGACTTTTTCTGTGGATTGGCTATTCCAATGACATCTTCTCCCTTTATTCTATTAATTTGTCTCTATTCAATTAGCACCTGATCTCTTCCAGTTGTATGGCGTCCTCTTCAAACATTACTTGTCTTATGTGAATATGTGACTCTTTAGACTTTGTGCGAAATTATGTACTCGGCTTCCTAATTTCTATTCAAACCGCTCCCTTCAGAATATGCGATTCTTACTTGGCATCGCGCAGAATATATCTTGACCATTTGACTCAAAACTTGTCACATAGAAATACCACTTTCGTATATAATCGATCTTTTGTCTTATTCTGGATGAGTCTACACTGCCCCAAGCAGCTCCCGACAGGACCCCAAGCGACTCTTTTGCTCTTAGTTTTGTCTTTTATTATGTGGTTAAGAAATCACCAATCTCATAATATCGGCTCATGAAATCAAAGACGTTTGTCTTTTTGCAACCTTTGTCCTATCTCCAGTAAAGATGACTCTGCCACAATTATGCAATTTTCATCAAATAAACAATAGCCTTCAGCAAAGCCACAATTTGACAAGCAAACTAATAAGAATCGACCCAGAAGCTTGAATCATTTTCTTTGTCTTGCTGCATTTGTCTAGATGATGCCTCCACATAAAATATTGTTTATTTTCAACAACAGTCATTCTCATAAAAAAAATGATTTGCTCCAGCAAGCACATGGGCACCTCAAATAATATAATATATTCTGAAATTTTGTGGATTATTTAAATGGCTTGAAATTTCCTTGCTAGATATTCCTTTGTAAACAAGCAACAATTACTTTGAAATCCACAACCCTAGATAATCTAGAAATTGTCTTTTTGAAACCAACACACGATGGCGGGATTCAAGCTCTAATACCACTGTGATGAACCCTGCAGGTTCTAACTCTGCCTCTGATGCTAAAATGTATTGTTCTTGCGTTTTTCACTTGTTTTGATTGATTTTTGACAAATAATAAAGAAGTGCGCTAGGCAAGAAATAATACTAAAATTGAATAAACAATAATAATGGAGTAACTGCAATTGTATTAAGTAACTGACAATTGCTACAAGTAAATCTTATTCAACAAAACATACCCGAAGGTCCTCAGCTTAATTAAATAAGAAACTTCTGGATCAAGCCAGGCAATACAGAAAGCTGACAAATCAAATCACCCAACTCTAGATACTGATTTCTCCACACTGGAAACTGGATCAAATGACCTGATAGTTCTAGGCATCCATGATGAAGCCACTAGATGCAAAAAAAGGGAGGCATTTTAACCCCTAGCTCACACACCTCAGCCTTGAAGTTGCCTGTAACCTTGTGAAGAAGCACGACCAGCAATAAATAGTGTACGACCAACTTATTTGGTGTCAACAACTGCTAAATGAAGGCGCCTCAAACCAGTATGCCCCTTCCTTATTGAAAAACTGCTAAATAACTGAATAGTAAATTTGTTGCAAGCACAAATGGACTTCAGAATGAAGCCCTCTCAAAAGCAATGATTCAATTGGTCTTTCACAGCTTCAAGATTGGAGAACACTAAAGAATTTCCATTCTCCAATGGTGAAAATACTCTGAAACCCTTGTCTCAAGCACAAACTTCAAAGAAGCTAAAAAGAGTCAATGTCAAATGCTCATGAATGAATCAGGTCGACTTGCCTTTTCCTTCTTACATTCTCTCCAAGAGGCACAATTTCCAATGAGATCATTTTAATACATTTAAATGTTTGATACCCCTTTTTAAGAAATCTCTCAACTTGGGCGTACCATTTAGCAATTATTATAATCTCACTTTATTAAATGTAAGTGGCTCACTTTTATAAAGTTAAAATATAACTTTATAATATCCCCTTTATTAATTAAATATAACTTAACCACTTAAATATTAATATCTCCCTCAATATTCAGTATTTTGATGTGTCGTCTGAAGCTAGGGTCAACACTATAAAAACCCCATGTGTCCAGGTGCCTTGACTAAAATAGCATCATTGCCAGATTGACTTACTATAAATAGTAAGTCCCTCAAACTAAGCCAAACACTGATCTGCAAAGGCCTAGAACTGAACCCAATACTGAATTGAAGAAATGGAAATGACAATAACCTCCATTAGTTGCCACTGATACCCTCTATCCAAACATATTAGCTTACAAGGGTCCAAGTAATAGGCTAACCCATCGAACTCTGATGCTCACAAAAATGGGGACATTACATTTCCTCATCCCTATATGATGGCACTCTCCTCGGCAATGAAAGTATCTCTTTGCTATGATACTTTGGCAAAAAATCAAATGCTCAGAGATGTGTAAGGGGGTGGTCATCTTGTTCCAATGGTCAACGATAATTTTTTGCACAATTTTGAAAAATGTTTTTGATTGGTCATTACCCTTGGCATCTATTATTATTCTTATCTTCTCTGCCATAGAGTTCATGCCATTATAAATTTCACCCAAACATGGGTGATTAGTACCAACATACCTAATCATGCTAATGACGGGCTCAATGAAATTCAAAACATATTCCACATGATCCTACCACCCATCTAGGATCAATGCTTTTACTTTTTGGGCTTTTTTGTACTTGACTGCCTTTATACACTCCATAGGTCGTTGATGACCATAGGACTCAAGGCCTCTCGCGCCTTCACAAGTCGTCTTAAGACGATTGCGTGCGATGCAAATTAAGTTTTGGCATCACGTATCAATAATAAAAAATCAAAAATAAAAACTATATTAAAAAATAAAATTTAAATTACCTTCAACAACTCCGACTTGGAGAAGGTCCCGAAGATGCCTTGTGACATATGATGATTGGTCACACACATTTGGATTTCCTTGCGCTATGTGTATATTTTTTTAACCCACTCAATTTGTGTGCCAATCTTTTGCAATATCAAATTGAGTGAGTGGACTATACATGGTGTCCAACAAATGTGATTGTATGTACCCTCCACTATAGACCCAACTGCCCTACAATTTTTTGCGTTGTTCATTATGACTTGGACAACATTTATAGAGCCCACTATTTCAATGGATTGTATGAGGATATTGGCAATGAAATTTGCATCTTTTGCTTGCTCCTCACAATCCATTGCCTTCAAAAATGTTGCCCTTTGAGGGGACACTACTATAACATTGATTAGTGGTCTATTTTTGCAATCTTTCTATCCATAAAAAATGGACACACTTGTTTCAAGCCATGTATCCTTGATTACTCAATGATGCCTCTATTGGAGCTTTCTCCTTCACCAATAAGGTGGTTCACACCTTTTCATACCTAGGATTAACATAATCAAAAGGTGTATTGGAAAGGGTCATTACCATATCCCACCAATAAGGTGATCTAACAAGGTTCAAAGGAAGCCCATTGCCATAAATGCAACAAGCAATGCTCTAATTTGCAATCTCCCTCACTTCATTTTTGAAAGCCTTCTCCAATGAGCCTCTTTTTTTGCAAAACTGAAACATTCTATTCTCTAAAAGATGGTGGCATTGGCATGAAAGAATGTCGGCCAGCGAATTGTGATAAGCCACTAGGAGGTTTGTGCAAGCTTTTCTTGACAAGAGGATGTGTAAGAGACTTTAATCTATTACTTGCCAGGTTGGCATTCTCTTGCTCTTTAATATAAGCCAATATTTGTTGTTTTGACAACCCTTTTTTATTTGGCCCGACAAACTTTTGTTCACTATAAAGGAATAGCGCAAAAGTGAGATTTCACTCAAAAGTACGAGATCTTATGCTCTTTTCCACATTGGCTACAATGTCAAAGATAACCCCCACCACTAGGAAGTTTTGAATCGTTGTCATATGTCGCCAAAGAGGTTATGAGGCATGAAATCTAAATGAACTCTCTACATTTGGGGCAACTTAACTAGAAATACCAATTACAAATTTACAAATAAAATTTAAAAAAATTGCAAATTAACAACATTACAATTGTAATTTAAAAAAACAAAAAAAAAACAGCATTGTAACCACTTATTATGCATAAAAGTTAAAAAAATCTAAAATTATCAATTTTAAAAAAGAAAAAAGAAAAAAAAAAAAAAACTAAAAAGTCTTCAAAAAAATATTGAAAACTTAAAAAAAATCATCTTTGATGTGTAAATCTTCTTTGTATAGCTATTTGTAACCTATTCGTGTAGGTTTAACTCCTTGTAGCCCTCACCTTCAAAAAAAAAATGAAGCAACCTTTAAAACCTAGCAATGGCAGCTTGGACGAAAAAAAAACAGTTTTTAACTTCTTGTGTTTGTGAAATGAGTTGCAAACTTGTTAAAATGCACTTTTGAGAACGAGCAATGATATTTTTTGTTTTTCTTGTTTTAAAAAATGTTTTATGGGCTTTTAAAGGCCCATGTCCCGTGGGTTCTCCCAGGTACACCCAAGGTATTGCCTAGGTGCCTCCTATTCTGTGTGGGTCCTTTTGTGAAGAACCGATAGAGAACCTGGGGTGTTCAATTTGTATAGAAAACTAGGGGTGGACCGATAAAGAACTTGCACCCCTACTAGACCCACATAGGTATGGCAGGCAAAAATGAAGGACTTGGTAACAAAGACTGCTGATTGAAATTATTTACATACATATTTTTTTTGAAGGTTTCAGCTGATATAAATGCAAAATAGTGTGTGTTTCCAATTGTGGTGTTGCATTGTTCATTGTATACATCTATGCAGTTCGCTATTAGAGTAGTAAGATTTTGTAAATGTGGATGACGATGTTGCCAAAACATTAGTTTCATTTCTAACATTGCATTTATTAGATCTATGTGGCTTGCCACTAGAAAGTTAGCATCCTAAACCATTGTATGCTTTCATCTTGCCCATATTTGGATCTTGGTGATCAAAAAGTGTGAAGGTTATGTATTTCATCAAACATTTGTAAAAATTTAAAAAATATAGCTTGGAACATTACATGTAACATCCTCAAGTTCATTCTTTTGATAGAAAAAATAGTCTTTTTAATTTAATGATTTTATATGATTTATAATGACTCCATAGCTTGTGTTCTATTAATAATAACAAGCCATAAAAAACCACAACTATGGGGGGGCTTGTAAGTGAAATTGTGGTCCTAAGTGTTGGAAGCTCGATGCTTCAACCCCTCGGTCAGCGCTGACTGCATGATTCACGACATGCTTAACCGCCTCTCGTGGATCTTATTTGATGCTTGTATCGGGCATTGACAGGTCAACCTTTTGGTGCAACGGCAAGGCCAACACTAAGTATTCTTCCATTTGAGATTTGAATCATGAGCTCCTCATCATTACCTAGTAGTAGACCTAAAACTTTGGACCTTTTGTTATACTTGTATATGTACATTGACAATGAAAGCAATTAAATTTTGTTAATGTGTGCCGATTTTCATGTGAATTCTCAATCCAGTTCTAATGTTATGTGATAGCTTGTGTTTTGTTAATAATAAAAAGCTATTAAAAATCAATATCTATGGCAGGACTTGTACGTGGAATTGTAATCCTTCTAAGTATTTTTTGTCATGGGAGATTTGAATTATAAGTTCCCCATCATACCTTGTAGCAAACCTAAGCCTTTGGGCCTTTTGTTATTCTTGTTGTATATGCAAATTGACACTAAAAGCAATGATTTGTTTTAATTAGTGTGTTGACTCTCATGTGAATTCTCAATCTAATTTTGATGTTAAGTGATATGGTTCTATAATGAATATGATGAATAGTTTACATATGAATAATTTATATTTCCTATATTTTTAAAATTTCATTATTCTTTAATCATCATCCCTTGCCATTCCCAAAAAAAGGGCCTCCTGTCCCTTGTCATCCAAAAAACGCATTTGCACATATCATGCTATCCCCATCCTACACCATGGAGCATAACTCAAACATACTCCAATTGCATTGTTATTCTTGTTGTATATGCAAATTGACACTAAAAGCAATGATTTGTTTTAATTAGTGTGTTGACTCTCATGTGAATTCTCAATCTAATTTTGATGTAAGTGATATGGTTCTATAATGAATAAGATAAATAGTTTACATAGGAATAATTTGTATTTCCTATATTTTAAAAATTTCCTTATTCTTTAATCATCATCCCTTGCCATTCCCCAAAAAAGGGCCTCCTGTCCCTTGTCATCCAAAAAATGCATTTGCACATATCATGCTATCCCCATCCTACACCATGGAGCATAACTCAAACATACTCCAATTGCATTCACATCTAGAAGTGCTAAAGGGCTAGCACAAAATGCAAATTGCTAGGCTTCAAAGATTTGGTGTTTTAACACCATAATCTTTCCACCTAATTCTAGGTAGAGGACATTTATAACTAAGTATTCTAGAATTGCACTTAATAAATCAGCCTATTATGTACAAGATACTAAACTTTTGAATGATGCAATTTGTTTTTATTTGTCAACTTGGTCATTCTCCTTTGAATGCATAGAGGTGAAGGAAACAATCTCTTCTCTACACCCTTATAGATCTACAAGTAGTCAAGAATTGGGTCTCTAAGGGTTTTGTCGGGATCCATGCCATTCCTAACCTCCTCATTGACTTTAAAGGAATCATAGAAGAAAAACTGAAGCTCAAGTAATAGGCCATTGAATGTATGTGTTGTTGGAGCTGCTTCTTTCACCTTTGAGCAATTACATGCTAAATGTGTTTATATTTTCTTTGATTTTTCCAATAGTAATGATAGATTGCCCCATCACCTTGCGAATGGTCTCATACAGATAATCTATTGGGTGTTTTCCTTGTCCATTAAGTGTACAACCCTTACCAAAGGTTTCATTTCCCAATACAAAACAACATGGATTTGTAAAATTAAAATTAATAAAATTTTGAATGATACCAAAAAAGGAAAAAAAAAGAAAATGATAAATCAAAGAGTTAAAAATTTGTAAGTTTTACAAAGTAATAGAGTTGATTACTTTATAAGTGTTTAATTGTTAATTATAAAGTTACCTTCAGGATAGTCGTCCATGCTCATGGCAAACACATCAGCATAAATATTTTTCACAACCTTTTCCCCTACTCCAATTGTTGTGTGCCCATAAATATCTATTTAAGAGATATTAGTGAGATTGCAATATTCTGTAATGTGATGAAGTTGTGGTGAATTGTGTGACTTTTGATTGCACAAGCTCCTTGTCTTTGGTGTGCTTTCTCATTAAGTTGAGGGCTCAACAGTGATCATTGATGTATTTGCTGATGTCTCTCACTTCTTTAATTGTGGTTTTCACCTATCCAATTTTGTGTATGTCTTCAAGTAGAAGATTAATGCAATGGGTGACCAAAAACTGGTAGCATTTCTCCTCAAGAAGTTTCCCTGCTACTATATATGGTACATCTCGGTTGCAACTTGGACAAGATTCTCAACAACCACCATTGTGACCACCTCCTCCAACATATTGTTCAAAGTCTTAGCATATTTCACCTAGCAGTAGGCATCAATAGACATAAACTGCACCAACCAGGCACCTAAAAACACTAGAAAGTTGATCAATGTGTGTTTCTTGCCATTGATCTATCCATCTAACAAAAGTACAACTCTTTTTGTGTTAAATTCCTTTTTAATGTAGTATCACCTCAGTATTTTTCATGGCTTTCTTCAACAAGGGCCCACTCAAATTATGCAATCTTAGTGCCTTGAACTCTTTCCTAGTAATAGTCAACACATTGACTAGGGACTCCTAGTATTGGCTCCTTGCGACATTGAATGTTATGTTATAATACCAAAACTTTGGGGTGGCCATTGTTGCTTCATGTTACTTCTCTTGGTTCCAAGTAATACCTTTAAGTGAAGGTTGTGCACTAGGAGTATTGCAAGGAATAAAGAAGCTCTGTGAATGTAACTGATTAGACCTGCAGTGAATGAACCTCACATTTGTGAGCTGAGACAAGACCCTACTAATTTAGTATCTAAATTTGGGGGAGATTCATCACAAGTGCAATTGCCTCAGCAATTGTCCTCTTTTCTTTCTCGCTCTTTATAGCTAGCAAGGAGAGCTTTTGTCTGTTGTGTAACCTTAGGTTCCAATATAATACACAACTGCACATCTCAACCAGAGATTTGCACAAGGTAATTTTTTAGGAATTGATGTCTCCTCTCATTTGAAAACCACAATAATTATAAGCCATCATTCCTGGCTCCAAATTTAGTTTGCCATTCTTCCAAGTGAAGATTTTTAACTGAATACTCTACTATAACCAGCTGAAGAAACCATCTCTATATCACTACAAAGTTGTAAATGTAGCTAAAATTGAAAAGCAATTCTAATTAAAGAAAATGTAAACTCTAGCTCTGAAAGAAAAAAGAAAATGGAAAAATAATATTTGAACCCTAGAACATGACTAAAATGAAAGAAAAAACAGCAAACTTTAAAAAAGAAGTCATATACCTTCCAAATCTGTTGAAGATCACTCCAAGGCCACTAAAAAACATTCAAATGATAGTCAGAGGGGCAGAGCACAAAAGAAAAATAGAAAAAGGTGGGAAAAAAAGAGGTGGTTTTTGACATGTTTTTCATGTTGTTATTTTTGGTTGGAGGGCGCGTTTTCCTTGTGGTCTTGCAAGAACTAGCCAAGTCTTATCGAGAAACTGAACGAGTGCTTGCTCAAAACTCAGTATTTGCTGAGTTTTTAATCTGTTTTGAAAATAAGCTATCCTAGAGGAATCAAAACAAACCAAGTAGCTAGTGTCCTAGTCTGTGCAACTTATGTAAGCTGTGGTTAGCTTGTTAGATGGTTCTGTGAAAAAGATAGGACAAAGTAATGGGAATTGTATGGTTGAATCAAGATTTGGAGATCACTTATGCTAAACCTATTGGGTGAACACACCTGTACATATAAATAAATTTAGTAATTGAAGACTTGGTTTTCTTTTGGAGTATATCCGATTCTAGCTTTTTTCTAAATAAATAAAGCTCCATTTTTGTACATGTTTCATCATCATTGTCAAGTTAAAAATAGACATTCAATTTGTCCACTAATTTTTAAACCTTTTGATTGTATCAGGTTTCAAAATCTAGGAGAGTTGATGACTCTTGGAAAGAATGATGCAGTATGTACCTTGACCTTTCCAGAGGGCTTAGTCTTAGAAGACCGCATAGGTTATGCAGGTATAAGCTTTGGACTGCTGTGCATTAGGCTATACAAACAGTCTTCAATTACTACCAGTGCAGTAGTGCTTATCTATTAAACATGCTAAAAAAAACGCTATCCAACATTTTTCTGGTTATTGCAGCGAGGAAACTGGCATACCTGTATCGAATGCCTACTAACGAACAAAGAATTAAAGTTGGTCTTAGCTGGTTGGCAAAATCTGCAGTTGATTCCATTGCATCTTTGCAAAGTACAATTGCACAAGCTTTGAAGAGCTAAAACAATACTAGATTTGTTTGAAATTATAGCTGTGTTTAGGTAGTAGAATGTATGGTTGAATTTGGACTATACTTTTGGGCAACAGGAATTATGATGACAACAAAAATAAATTAGAAAGAATTATTGTTATTGTATCCCGTTTAAATGAAAGCCTCTAATTATTTTTATGGTCTTCCTTACCTTTTTAGTCTTCATTAAAAATAGTTCATTATCAATTTCAAAAATAAGAAGATATTCTGAGTTTGTTATTTTTAATTTTTCACTAATCTTATTATCCTTTATTTATAGTTTGGAGTTGCCTATTGTTAGTCTATCTCGTCATGTGAGAGAAGTGAACGTTGAAAGATAAAGTATAACGATTTTAATAGTCTGTCAAATTAATAGTTACATGTAATATTTTAATTATTGGCTTTGAGATAATTTGTAATAAAACTTACAAATCATGCAAAGTGGTCATGAAGTCTAGACAATGTATTTCACCTATTTTCATGTAGCAGTTTTGTAAATAATATAAATAAATATATTTTTGTAGTTTTATTGATTGTAAATCTTATGCTTACATGTTGCTGAAACTACTATTCATCAAGTGTTCTTGTCATCCAAAATTTGATATTCGCTCAATAAAATGTATCATGTCTATTTTATTGATAAATATTTATTAAGATGTTTTGTTTTGTGTGTTGAGAGTTAAATTGATATTGTCGAATTTACAATCTTTGTATTGTCAATTAGCTCGAAATTGTAGATTGTGGTCTTGTATTGAGTTTTGCATTTAATTTACAACAAGGTTTGTGTTAATTTTTTTCATTTATTTGAACACAAGCATGAAACTATAGAGATTTCTTTCAATCAAAAAATTCATTTTATTTATTATGCCAAAGGTGTTCCCTATCTAGATAAAGCCCAATTGATTTTTGAGATCGACGGCTCAGACTATTCTAGATAAGATGCAAGAAGATGAAAATAATCTGGGCCATTCGTTTTTGTCATTTAAATTTCTCGGGGAATGAACCTCTATGCGTTCCTTGGTGGTTTGAATGCATGTCATTCATGTTGGTTTGATTTGCAATTACTGACATCCATGTTTCCATGTGATTGTTTTTCCTCATTGTGGCATTCCCTAGTTTCTTTCAAAGCACACAACAAGGAGGGGCAGAAGTGGTTCAATAGAAAGACAATTGTGAAAATCTCAGTTCACTCATTCTCCATTTTTTTGTTTGTCGTCTTTCATTTATGGGAGAAACTAAAATGCAATGATTTGTTTTGTGTTTGCATTACAAAGTGACATTTAAATATTTAGGATTTTCATTCACTGTATCTTAGATTTGTTATTCATGTTCATTATTCTATTTGCTTAAACTTAAAAAATAAATGATTTAGATTATAAAATATAGCCTTCTTAACTATTTTTAATATAATATTATAAAATAAAGTTATATAATATAAATGCTACATTTAAATATTTTTAAGTATAGTATAATAATATTGCATATTTAGATGCCAATAGTGGCATGGTTTGATGGTTAAGTTGTGTTGTTATTATTGCCATCAAGGTTCAAACCCCATTGAGGTGTAATTGTTGAGAATATATATTGGGGATGAGGTCTCCATTTGTGACCTCACCGGTTCATAGCTCCAAGTCAAAAGGGTTTACCCCTCTTAAAAAAATATATATTACATATTTAGATCATACATTTAATTTATATATAAATTTATTATTCAATTATTATTTAATTTATATTTAAAATATATAATATAATTAGTATTTATCATTATATACAATATTTTATATAATATAAATTATTATGTTTTATATTTTATATAATATTACTTTTTTTAGATGATATTTTTTAAAAAAATAGTTTTATTTTACACCAAAGGCATTCCATATTTGAATTAGATCGATTGACTTCTGAGGTTGACAATCCATGTTTACAAAGAGACATGCAAGACTATTGCAACATTTGGAGCCGTTGGATCATTTTTTGTTGGTTTTAGACATCAATTTTTTTTTGTTTTATTTCTTCGTTCATTGTATTTTTCTCTCTTTCTATCTCTTTATATAGATCTTTGTGTGCCTCTCTCTCTCTCTCTCTCTCTCTCTCTCTCTCTCTCTTTGTTTATCTATCTTCTCCCTTTTTGTACCTCCCTCTCCTTATATCCCTCCATTTATATCTTTGTTTCTCTCTCTCTAACTCTCTCTCTCTTTTTTATATCTACCTCTCTTTCTCTTCCTTTATCTCATTTGCTCCCCCTCACTTTATCTCTCTTCCTTTATTTCTCTTTTTTTCCCTTTGCCTCTCCATATCTTCTCTATCTCCATCTCCCATCTCCCTTCTCTTTTCCTCCCTCTCTCTACCTCTCACTATATATCACTTGCTACATCTTTATCTTTCTCTCCATCTCCCCCTCGCTCATTTTCTCTCCTTCTATATTTATTTCTCCCTCTCCCTCCTCTCTCCTTCCATCTCCCCCTTTATATTTATCCCTCTCTCACCTCTTCTATCTTTCCCAAGTTATATCTATCTCTCTGTCTCTCCTATCTATCCCAATCCCTCTTTATATTTCCCTCTCTCTCTCCATATCTCTCCCTCACTCAGACACACAATCCATGTTTCTCCCTCCCTATCTCTCTCTTCCTCTCTCTAGCTCTATCTCCTTATCTCTCTCTATCTCTCTCCCTATCCCTCTCTATCTCTCTATTTCTCCCTATATCTATATCACTCCCTTTCTCCCTCTCATCTATTAATTTCTCTCCATCTCTCTCCCGCTCCTCTCTCCCCCTCTATCTTATTCACTCCATCTCTCGCACTCTATATATCTATATCTTTGTTTCTCTCTCTATCTCCTTCTCACTCCTCTTTATCTCTTTCTATCCATATCTTTCTCTATCTCCCTATCTCTCTATCTCTCTATCTCTTTTCCTATCCCTCTTTATCTCTCTATTTCACCCTATATATATATATATATATATATATATATATATATATCTCTCCCTCTCCCTCTCTATTTATTATCTCTAACTCTCTATTGGAAGTTTGCTCGTCATTGATGAGATTGTTGGCAACATGAGCATGAGCATATATGGTGTTGTCATTGATGTCAACATTGATGTACTGTTGTTTGATGAGCGCGAGT
The DNA here is from genome assembly GCA_007115665.2 of Sequoiadendron giganteum. Classification (NCBI taxonomy): domain Eukaryota; kingdom Viridiplantae; phylum Streptophyta; class Pinopsida; order Cupressales; family Cupressaceae; genus Sequoiadendron; species Sequoiadendron giganteum. The sequence goes on from CM021101.1 coordinate 219,947,330, forward strand.
GATTGTGGTGATGACAATCCATTATACATGTGCAAGAGTTCTGATCCGGAGTAGAACAAATGTGTTGGATATTTGTTTAAGTCCCAGAGTACAGTTTTCAATGTATAGTGAACCAGTTTTGAGGTCCGCATTGCTCCGCCATGCAGAATCAAGTTATGCAGTTCTAAGGCAATTTTGGTGTATGTTGGAGGAACCTAGATCCAAAGTTTCATGTCTTGATGTCCTTCAGTGTCGAAGATAATGATGACAGAGTATCAAATTCGATAGTGATAGTGTTACTGATGCAGAGTACACGATTGGAATGCTCTGCATTCCTCTGTCGAAGAATATTTGGTTATGCAATTTTTTGGGAGTGCTTACAGGTGTCAAAAGTATGAGTGGTCCAAGTGGGAAGTGTTTTGGTGGTTTGCATGTTGTGTTGTGGATGAACAAATGGTTCATGTCACCAGTTTTTACTATCGGGTGCCAACCTAAAGATTTTTTGGTTGTGTGAAGTTAAAATATGAATTGAGAGAACATAAGGGAGTAATTATAGGTTCTTGCTGACCTATTTTGATGCATTACAATTTTTGAGGCATGTGTTGTTGGATCTTGAGCTAGCAGGTTGATGTATTACATGTTTCATCTAATTAGGTCGACCTAATTGATGATGTATGCGTTTGCGAATGTAATGCATATAAATGTAAGTTCATTTCGGTATTGTAGAGATGAGATGTGTGTGTTGTTGATAGGAATTCCTAAGCATAGTAGAAGAAGACTAAGGATGAGTCAGAAAGTGCAGACAAGGAGAAGGATGATGGGAAAGCTGAAGAATGCATTGGTGATGAAAAGAAGGATGAAGAAAGTGTGAATACAGTTGGTGAGTCCTTTGAGCCTCCAAAGACTCCTTGAAAAGTTTATTAGATATACAACTCCAATTCCAAACAGTAGTATCAACATAGTTGCTACAAATCCCAATGCAACAAAGCTAAGTTGACATGAATAAGATATCCCCCTTGCACAAACTGCAACTTGGTGATGCATTTCATGCCTCCGCAAGAAAGGAGATTTTGTACTCACCAAAAGAGTGTTGAGATGATTGATGAGGTGGTGAAAGTGTTGCAAGAAAGCTTCCCTGATGCAAATGTTGACAATTCCTTATCTAGTGTACAAAAACAGAGGTTACTCCTTGACCCATTCAAAGAATATTTTGTTGGTTTAGAGGAGAAATTGGAAAAGGAGGTAAATAAGAAGGTAAATGAGAGAAGGTTGGAAGATGTTTCAAACAAGTGTGCTACTTCATATGGTAAGTTGCAGAACAACCTTAAGGATATTCAAAATTATGTTGAGGAAGCAAAGATTTTATTTCAATTTTGTTTGAAATGGCTCAGCTCCAAAAAGAACATAAAGGATGAGATGGACTCCATTGAGTCTCAAATTGATAAGGCCTTTGGAGCATATGATCCGGCTAATGATGTAGATGGAACTACAAGGTTGGCAATAAAGAATCTGCATGAACAGTTTTTTCAATTGTGGGAACAAAAGGAAAAGGTTATAGTGTAGTTTGATCAGCTGAGAGACTTGGTAAATGCTAGATTTACATCCCTAACCGGTGCTTTGGCTAATGCAAAGAAGGTAGTAAGGTTAAATCTAGTACCCAATACTCTGAATGAAGGTGAAGAACTCCTTATGCAGTTTGAAACTCAGTGCCACATGCTTGGCATTGTCAAGAAGGGTTGAGAAGATGGAAGAAGGATTGGGAGGCAATCCTTGCAAAATTGGAGTCATACAAAATCATTTTGCCTTCTTCTAGTTGATTGTGTACATTTCTATTTTGTTTATGCATTTTCATATTTCATTGTATATATGCAAAAGATAGTGTATAGTATAGCATTGCAAGTTTTGGTCTTTTTGGATGGATAGCATTGAGAGGGGGAGTTACTCTCATGTGTATATGCATATATATATCAATTAGGAGAGTATGCATGTATGCTTGAAAAATGTGCCCTTTGCCATTGATGTCAAAGGGGGGGAGTAGTTGAGAAAACAATTGGTTGGAGAGTATTTGGAGAAAAGTTTTTGGCATGTTGCCATCAATGACAAAGGGGGAGATTGTTGGAAGTTTTCTTGTCATTGATGAGACTATAAGCAACATGAGAATGAACATATATGGTGTTGTCATTGATGTCAACATTGATGTACTGCTATTTGATGAGCATGAATGATTGTGGTGCTGACAATCCATTATGCAGGTGCAAGAGTTTTGATTTGGAGCAAAACATATGTGTTGGATATTTGTTTAAGTCTTGGAGTATAGTTTTCAGTGTACAATGAACCAATTTTGAGGTCCGCATAATCCACCATGTAGAATCAGGTTATGCGGTTCTAAGGAAATTTCGGTGTATGTTAGAGGAATCTAGATCCAAAGTTTCATGTCTTGATGTTCTTTGGTGTCGAAGTTAATGATGGCAGAGTATCAGATTTGAAAGTGACAGTGTTATTGATGCAAAATAGATGATTGGAATGCGACTGTGGAAGAATATTTGGTTATGTAGTTTTTTGGGAGTGCTTACAGGTGTCAAAAGTATGAGTGGTACAAGTGGGAATTATTTTGGTGGTTCGCACATTGTTTCGTGGATGAACAAATGGTTCATGTCACCAATTTTTACTATTCAGGGTCGACCTAAAGTGTTTGGGGTTGTGCAAAGTTAAAATATGAATTGAGCAAACTTAAGGGAGTAATTATAGGTCCTTACTGACCTATTTTGATGCATTGTACAAGTTTTGAGGTGTGTGTGGTTGGACCTTGAGCCGACATGTTGATGTATTACATGTTTCATCTAATTAGGACGACCTAATGTATGATGTAGGTGTTTGTGAATGTAATGCATATAAATGTAAGTTCATTTCAGTGTTGTAGAGATGAGATGTGTGTGTTGTTGATGTGAATTCCTAAGCAGAGTATGGGAATGTGATGCAAAGAAGAGTAAACTGGGTGTAAGTGTTGATAAACATGAAGTGTGTTATGTCAGTATATTGAGCTTGAGTGGAACTATCTCCAACATATTGTAGATGTATTGTATTAGTTCAAATCTTGGCAGTGAGCCATCGTTTCTTCTTTCTCTCTTATTCTTTGGATAGTGAGTCCACCTGGCAGTGAGCCTTTTTGTAATATCTTGTAATTGGTTATAATATATTGTGAGCTAATCCTCACCATGGTTTTTCCCTTCTTAGGTTTTCCACATAAATCTGGTGTTCTTGTGTTATGTGATGTAGTGCATGCTTTAATTGTCTCTTTCCATTTCTGCAAGATTGAATGAAATATTTTGAATATATATTTAAGTGGTTTCAAAGAAAACCGATTCACCCCCCTCTTAGTATTTTGGGTGTTCAACACTCTCCCTCTATCTCTATTGTGTTATCTCTCCATCTCTCTACCCCTATATCTATCCCTCTCTCTACCTCTTTATATATATATATATATATATCACTTCCTATCTCTATCGTGTTATCTCTCCATCTCTCTCCCTATCTCTACTCTCTCCCTCTTTTTATATTACAAACATAACATGACCCTATTGGTAGTGTAGACTGATTATTTTTTATTCAGAGGTTTTATTTTATTGATGTATGGATCCATGTACGTGGATGTATAGTTGATTTGAAGCTATCACTTCTCAATTGAGACCTTTGTTGCATAAAATATCATTTTCTAAACGGTCTACAAATTGACCTCATGTACTACACAACTGTATGCAAAAACTAAATCATTTTTTTCCAAATTGACCTTCCACACTTCTTTAGCATACCCATTTCACACCAAGGTGCAATTGCTAGTTTATTAAGTGTTGAAATATTGAAATGCCTTCCATTGTGGATTAAAAAAATATATTTTATTTAGTTTTTTTAATTGCATACTCAAAATCACTCTGAAAAACATTGTAAATAAGTGATTACATATTGTGTAATTTAGGTTAGTTTTATGGTTTAAAATGAGCTCCCCCTTTTACTTTGAAAGGCAAATCTATTACAAACCTATTCTTTTTATGTCACATTGAAAGGTGTGAATTAAAATGTTAAAAGTTTTTAGTGATTTTGTTGGGGGAAAAATAATTTATCATTTAAGCTTGGCACAAAATTTTTATAGCTCACAAACAATTTTCAACTATTAAATAAGTAATTCTTATAATCAATTATTAATTAGAAGGCTAGTTGCATTCACAAAAATCATTCACCTCCATTGCTACTATGTGGAAATCAAATAGCTCATTGATATTAACAAAATCATCTATAGCTTGTAGAAGTCACCTGTAATCAAATACCTATCACATAAAGAGAAAAAAATAATGGAATTGTTGTAATAGCCTAAGCTCTATTGATGCAAAAAAACATGAATAATGATATAATATACAATGATTTACCTTTGATAAAATATTTTAAAAATGTGAGTATTAAAGTAAATCATGACATGTGTCTTAATCCTATGACTTGAGATAAAAAAATCACATGACCTAAGTAAGCTAGTGTAAAAAAAGATCTAATTAATTAAGAAATTATCTTTTATTTTAACACCCCCATTAAATGCAACTTAGAGAAAAGCTAAACAAATGCATAAAAAACTAAAATTGGGTCTTGACAACTAGGTTTGATGAAGCACTCATGTACAAATGAAAAAATATATCACAACTATAAAAAAGAAGAAAAATTTGTGGGAAAAAAACTCATCTCCAAAAAAGATATGTAAAATGTGAAGGACTCAAGTAGACCCCCTAAGGACAACTTATTTCACCCCAAGCATCAATCACAATTAAAGATAATGAGGTGACACCAAAGGTTTAATGAAGATGTTTGCAACATGTTCCTTGATAGAAAAATACTCTAAGGAGAGATTACCATCGTGGATGAGTTGTCAAATAAAATGCATTTGTATCTTGATGTGCTTCATCCTTTGATGCTCAATTGGGTTACATGCAATGTGGATGACACTAAATGGTTATCACATCAAAGAAGTCTAGGAATATCAAGTGGTAGATCAAACTCTATTATAATCTATTGAAGCCACATAGCCTTCTTAATGGTAATAATTGCATCTTGATACTCAACTTCAGTGATGATAATGAAATAGCAGTTTTCTTCTTGCAAGATCAAGCAACTGGATTGGAACCAAGACAAGGAAAAAATGAAAGTGGTTTTTTGGTGTGTCCACATCACATGTCCAATCTGAGTTGGTGAAGCCTACTATCTCTTAAACTTGTAGTGTGTATTGAATGCCAAAGTGTTGTAGTTCCCCTAATATACCTCAAAATGTGTTTGGCTTCCTTCCAGTGACTCTTATGAGGACCATGGGAAAATCAATAGACAAGCCCAATATCAAAGTTGATGTCAAGATGTGTATTTGTCAAATACAAGAGACTATCCACCAACTGTCTATATAAAGTAGCATCAACACTAGGCTTCGTACAAGTGGCAGTCAATGTGACACCTGACTGAAATTGTGTAGGATATAGCTTATAACTACCCATGCAAAACAATGAAGCATATCAATGGCATACTTTTGTTGATGAATGGAGATACCATGAAAAATAGAATAAATTATACACCAAAAAACAAGTGTAGAAGCCTAAGATATGTCATGTTAAAGTGCTCTATCAATGAATATTGTAAATCCAAAAGCATGGAGGAGGAGCTACTGGTAAGAATCAAATCATCTACATACAAGACTAGTATCAAAAGATCAACTCCATGTCTCTAAATATAGACTATGATCACAATTGCAATGTGTGAAACTAGATGCAAGAGGAAACCATTGATCTTATCATACCAAGCCCTAGGGGCTTGTTTGAGATCATAAAAAGAATGTAATAGCCTACAAGAAAGGGAAGATCTCGACGTGAATCTTGGAGGTTGATCCATGTAGATCTTCTCATGAAGATTATTGTGCAAGAATGGACTCTTTACATCCATTTGGTAAATAGGCCAACTCTAAGAGGCAAGTAGAGAAAGAACAAGGAAAACTAAATACATCTTGGTTATAGTGGAAAATGTATAGATGTATTTAATACCATCAACCTACAAGAAATACTTAGCAACATGTTCCTTGTATTTCTTAGTAGAACCATCTACTACATACTTGGTGTGGTACACCCACTTACACCAAACCATCTTTCTCCTTGAAGAAAGATAAACCAAATCCCATGTGTGATTCTTCATTAATGAAGAATATTTCTCATCCACAGCTTGATCCCATTCTCAAAAAATTGGAACCTTTGAAAGACTTTGAAAATCAATAGATATAGCATGACTCAAAAGAGTGGTGTTAAAAGATTGAAAATGAGTGTGATAAGAAGTCATAGGATCACAAGCTAAAGATCTAGCCTCCTAAATAGTATTGTGAGCTCACTTAGGAAAAACAAAAGTGGGATGTCATAGGAGGTGGTAGTACAAAACTATCATAACCATCATTTGAAGTATCCTCCTAAGATAAGGAAGGAAAACTAGGTAGTGAGGAAGAAGAAGTGGATGGAAAATATTGAATGTGGGAAGAACTCATCAAACTAGACATCTTTGTGAAAGTAGGAATCTCTTGTGGTAGGATCAAACAACCAACAAGCCTTCACATCCTCAAAATAGCTAAAAAAATGAATGGTTGAGTCTTCTTCTCCATTGCTTTATGTTGGCCATTCAATATGAACACCCAAGCCTCACTACCAAATACCTTGAAGAAAGAAACATTAGGCTTGAAAATTCTGAATGTAATTAGCACAATTGATTGCCTAAGCTCAAAAGTATGGAACCGTAGAAAGAGATTGAAGCATACAATTGGCCATCTCCCTAAGTGATTTGTTCTTGAATTTGACAACACCATTTTACTAAGTATAAGGAATCAAAATTTGATGATGAATACCATGCTCAGTGTAATAGTCCTAAAATTATTGGTTCACATATTCCCCCCATTATTTGTGTGAAGTTGTCGAATAGAAGAATTGGATTGTTTCTCCATGAGCACCTTGGATCAAGAAGGAATTTTCCCAAGTTTTATCGTGATAACAAATAACCTCTCAACAAACATATTTCAACCTTCACTACTGTGTGTGAATTTTTGAACTTATCTATGAAAAAGCATCCATATAACACATGTAAAATACTTAAACCATGAAATTAAAACATTTACTTCATGCCCATATTCCACCTCTAATTGAGCTAAGAAACTTACATTCAAAACTAAAAGCTAAAACAAGTCTCTTACTGAAAGACTCTTGTTGCACACAAAGTGTGGTTGTGCTCAAATTTTTTGATGACAGATAAGATGTTGGTGCTCAAACTAGGGGAATCATATTGTATTTATGAAGTTCTATGAAAATAGCTTAGATTAAAGACTATTTATAGATTTGAGGGATGTTGGAGTGAGGGTTAGGATTAATTAGAGAGATTAATTGATGAGTTTTCTTAAGCGGTTTGGATCCATGAGAAGCTTCCAAGTGGCACCTTGTAATTGATGCACAAAATGAGCTCTATGGTCTAATAAATTTGAATGGTGTAGGTCTTGGAAAATTATGGATGGTGAGGATAAAAAATAACTTTTTTGGAAGACCAAAAAGTTTTTTATAGAGTTATATGAATGACTAGGATTTTCTAGATTGAATGGATGGACAAAATTTGATGAGAGGACTCTATGGAGAACTGGTAAGCATGTGCTATGTACATGCATGAAATATACAAGTTTGACTTGGCTTAAAGATGTTTAATATTGTGTTAGCTAACTAATTAATTTTAGCCAACTAATGGTTTGAGGGGAGAAAAGGTGAATTAAATAAATTATTTATTTATTAGAATATTGAGATATGAAGGTCTCATCAAGTGTAACATTATTTGAGTATTCCATTATAAAGTTATAATAAAATTTGTATGTGCATGGGATTTGGGATATTAATTTAATACTACACTAGTATTTATTTTCAAACTCGGAGTTAATATATTAATATTAAGTCTAAATGCAATAACCATGGAAACTTGTCTCTTTAGTAGGCATATTCCATAAACATTAACTTAAAATTTCGGTGTGTCAAAACTTATCCTAAAATAGAACTTAAGTTGATTAAATTATATATTGAAAGATGAAAAATATTTATGAAAAATGCTCTATATTTTTTCAAGAATTATTATATTTGCTTATCACCAATAAAACCAATTTTCTTCCTAGGCCCCTTTTTTAATTAGCATATGTATTTTGATGCACTTAGAATTTTTTTTGTTCCTAAGGGTAATTTGATTTGAAACCATTTGATCCTAATTTAAAACAATAATTGGCGCATCTCTAAAGATTTGATAATCTAACAACTCAATAATGTTACAACATTTTCCAACATATCTATGTAAATGGAAGGCCTTGTTGGTATTTGATCTACAAAACATAAAGGAAAAATTATCTTATGCAAGTTGGGATACTTGATAGGTTTTTGTGGCTCCATAGTGTTTTTAATTTGAAAAAATTATTGTATTGTGTCATTGGACAATGATATATAGATTTCAAGGATGGGCCCCTTTGTATTTTATTGTGATCCTATGAACCAATAAAATAAAAATTATGTGATGTTAGTTTAGCTGCATGACACTTTTGTGCATCTCTAACATGTTGCCAATATAAGAATTTTATTATGTTGTGCCAATAGTGTAGGAAAAGAAAGATGTAGTACCTACTAGGTGCAACTACCCCTTATAATCTTTTACATTTTATTTGCATCTAATGAATATCACATCATTTGAAATCATCTCCACTTGTTAGTAACAAATAAAAACACCATTTACTAATACATCCAACGTAGTCTAGTAGCCCCCTTTCTAACATATTTTTCTTCTCACATCAGTTTGGTGGAACCCTTGCTTCAAACTAGAACATCAAGAAATTTTTTTTAATAAAAAATGCCATTCAGTTTTTGACACTTGTCTCATAAATATGCCTATTCTAAAACTTTTAACTTAAAATGTGGATCTATCAAAACATCAACCTAGAATACAATTGAAGTAATTGATCATCATTTATTAAATGATGCAAAATATTTATAATTTTTTTTCTATATTTCTTTACTTGCATAAATGTTTCCACTAAAAAATTCCAAGAGATTTAATCCTTTTTATTTAGCATCAAAATATTTTTGCTAGCCACAATATGAAATTTTCTTATACTATTAGATAATTTGCTTAATAATTCATTTTACTTTTTGAATTTAAATAAAACTTTACCAAAAAATTATCTTATTATAAAAAAAAACATATATTATACACTAGAAAAAATAACTATTGTTAGAAAATATCAATAAATTTGTCATGAAAATGTTTTTTTTTCTCAAAATAGATATACTTTACCTAACAAATTAATGCAATGGTCTAGGATTTACCAAAAAATTATATAATTTTTAGGCAGGTGGATAAATTTTTTGATTAATGGGGAAAAAGAGGTTTCTTAAATTTATCACTAATTCAAAGGTCATTAAAATAGTTTTTCATGGAAAGCGGTCATTTTAGATGTATTGTAAATACTTGGGTGTCAAATAAAATAAATTTTTAATGAAATGTCCAATTAACTATAAATAACATATTTAGAATGTCAACTAAACAAATAGAAATGAGTAAGAATTGGGAATATTTAGATTGTCTCATAAATCAAGTAAGAATTGGGAATATTCAACTATAAAAATTTTCATAGATATTTCATGATACTCCATTATTCAAGTAAGTTAGAAAAAAAAAGAGAAATATGTTGCAAGGTGTGTGCCCTTGGTCTCCTTGTGTTGTGCAATGCGGTGCTTGGGTTTGTGACATGGCTTAACCTAGACGGTTGTTGTTGCACCAAAAGATTGACCTGTTAATGCTTGATACAACTGTCAGAGTTAATGAATCCATGAGAGGCGATTAAGCCATGTCATGAACCCGAGTGCTATGCTGCACAATACAAGGAGACCAAGGGCACACACCTTGCAACAATCCCTCTAAGGCAAGTGAGGGGTTTGCACCCATGACCTAGGCTTTGATACCAATTGTTGCACATACATTTTTTCGTTACACCAAATGATTGACCTATTAATGTTTGATACAACCGTCAGAGTTAATGAATCCATGGGAGGTGGTTAAGCCATGTCACAAACCTGAGCGTTGTGTTGCACAACACAAGGAGACCAAGGGCACACACCTTGCAACCAAATATTATGTGAGGTTATTTTGTTTTGATTAGAGGTAAAAAACGGGATTTGAAGGGGCTCGAAACCCTAAACAGAAGAAGACAGTTGATACACAAAAGATCATCAGTAAGCATAATCAACCTAACAACAACAAGTTTCTAAAAAGAAAACTCATAGACCACCAGCAGCCCAACAAAAACCACTTAATAGATTAACATGACAACAAAAAGCTGCAAAATACACACAAGTAAGGGCTCGAAGCCCATAAACAACTTGGTTTTATTCGGGACCAGAAACCCCACCCAAGTTTTGACTGTAAAAACCACCTGAAACACTCAGGCAACAAAACTGCATAGCAACAACCAACCTTCTGCTCAGAAACAACAGAACAAAACCCAACAAAAGAAAAAGAAATCTAATGGTACAAACCACCATTAAACCCAACCTCCTAATAAAAAAACACAAGCACACAAGAAGAGAAACACCCCTTGAAGCACTCAAGCACACCACAAACCAAATCCAAGTCCACCTCAAGAGGATTGAGCTACCCTCTATAGGAGAGGAAACTGTGAGAACCCAAAACACCAAGAGCACACCTCTCCAACAACCTCAGGCTCCACCTCGATAGGAGAAGCTTCCACCTCAATAGGAGCACATCTAGAAGAAACCAAAAAAGAGGACTTCCATCCACATCCACCACACCCACCTCCAACTCAATAGGAAATGACTCCTGACCAACAAGAGCTACCTTCTCCTCAACAAAAGACATAGTGCACAAGAAATGGAAGAAATTCATAGCTCTAGAAGACTGGGGAACCACACCGTCCTTTGGCTGAGTATGCAAGGGGCTCCAAAAGAGATAGCTCACCCAAACCAACATGAAACCCTAAGGGAGCAAGGGGAAAAGGAATTCCACTCCACCATCTCCCAACAAACATCACTGAAACATCATCATCAAAAACACTTTCCTTAGAAGAGAAAACCCATAATGGGTACCCAAAAACTCTGTAAGAAAGTCCATGAGACAAGACCAGACTCCAAGAGCCCAACAACTCAAGCAAGCCACACCTAGCACAAAGCGAACCAAAGAGAAGGACACCAAGGAACCATGTTCCGCAAGAGAACACCCGCCAAAAACACATCCACATCTTCAACAGGCTCCAAGGACGGTACTAGCGGGCAATCCATGACGCTATTCCAAGAAAGGAACCCGCCACCACGAGAGCCATCTCAAGCTTGGGATCAAAGGTCCAAGAAAAGGAGCATATGACGAAAAGAATAGGCCAACCTCCAATCCCATCAAATAGCCCCCAATGCCCAAGAAGCCAAATGCTTCCAACGAGCCCAACACCACCACAGAAACAAGAGCTTCTCCCAACATCCACATAAGCCCAGGGTTAACCAAAGGAACCAAGGGCACCGCTAGCCAAGAAACATCTTCGTAGGAAATAAATAGGCGAGAAATGCCATTAGGAAGCACAAAGACCCCACGAAGAGCCACAAAGAAGTAAAAGGAATTCCCCCTGAAGGGGCTAACCCAAGGTAGGCACTAGGGCAGATGAAAACCGCACCCATCACCAATAGGAAACTCCCTCACAAACCCAAAAGAGGGCCACACAACAGATCTTGGATCACACCCAAGAACCCCATGTCCAAGCCCGCACAACAACAAAAGAACTTATTGCTGCCACCAAAGCGCATTACCACAAGCAGAGACCTCAAACCCAACCACAACACCAATCCAAGGAGGAAATCTGAGCACCCTCCCAACTGCGCCATCGTCTTCATCAGAGTCTCCCTCCTCCCCGCCTTCATCGGATTTCAAAACTCCCCTCCCGTTGCTTCCAATGCTCCCGCTCTCCATAATATAAAAGATAACAATATTAAAGAATATTAAAATTTAGGTTATTATGTTGTAAAGGTTGAGATGTAAAATTGATAGGAATATTAAAGATAACAATAAATTAAATTCAAGGTCTCTCCAAGCTAGCCTCCTAAAGGAGAATTACTGGAGATGGAATTCCTTAATATGACTTTTCAAGTCTTATTTCCATTACAAGCTCTCATAATCTAGTTGATGTAAGGCACGATTACCTATCTATTCATATCAATAAGCCTTAGGCTGTCAAAGTGTTTGGGAAAACAACATAGATCCTAAACCGCTCTATGAAAACCCTTTTACTATTCAAAATAGCCAAAAGAAAATTATGGAAGAGAATTTATATATTTTAGTAGGATGTCTTACATGGAACACAATAAGAGAAGTAATAGAACTGAATAGGAACAAGAAATTTAGAGCATATTTAGATTTTTTTAGCCAACAAAGAAAATGAGTAATTAAGTATGCCAAATTCTTCTCAACTACCTACCACATATCTCTAAAGAATGAAAAATAAATATTGAAATGAAAATGGAATCAATTGAAATAGAAAAAATATCTCATGGTCAATACATTTATGCCCAACGATTTGAATCCAACTAGGAGTTAGAGAAAAAAATATCTATAAATCTTGATTTTAATCACTAAATACTAGAACCAAAATGAAAGAAAAAAGTCTCAATACATATAAAATATTTCTTAATTTTATTTTCATTTTAAAGAAGGGAGAGGAAGGAACCATCAATAACATGACCATTGAAAATTTGATGGGTATCATTTCCTATAATTAAGATCCTTTTTACATACCTCTATGATATGTCATAAGCAAGTAGCTATCCAAAGCCTTAAATTTCCAACACACAAAGTGAAGGTGTGAGAGGATAACTTGGGTGAATAAATTTGATGAGAAAAAAATATTATATTTGATACCATTAATAAATTGGGAGGAAGAAACATAAAAAAAATTCTTAAATGAATGAAGAAAAGTGGTATCGAATACAAAAGTATGGAGCATGGACAAAATGATTGGAATTTAATCTTATTCTAGAATTTCTCAAATTTTGATTAAAAGGAAAAACTTTTTGGTTAAATTTCATAGCAAATTTAATACCTTCTAAGATAAAAAATAATTTTTTCTAAGATAAATCTACTCTATAAGAATTTAATTTACTTGTGGTAGACAACTAGGAGGAGTATATGTAGTATATTAAGTATAAGAGCCTTGGCAATGATCTTGTTGGAGACATTGATAGAGTGATAGGTCTACAATTGCATATATCAACTTGATATTTCACCACAAAAGAATCATTTTTTGATTCAATCACAACTTGAAGCTCTTGATTCACAATACTTGAGAACTATTTGAGATTCCATTGGTGATAGAAAACATATTCCTAATAGAGGGGCAGGTGACCCAAATTAATGTGAACCTCACAATGTAGGGTTTATAACTTTAGTTACATAACTCTTATCAAATTATGACTTAATGATTATATGATTTTGTGTTCATTGATTTCCTTTTTGGTGTCATGTTTTGTTGAACAACCTTTTGTTCTTTATTTCTCAATTTAAATGACTTTGGGATGTGATCCCATTTCATTCATATTTTTTGATAATGGGTTAATCTCTTTCCTATTAATTTATATATTGATCTATTACCTCAAAATAGGGATTGAAATATTAAATATTCTATCATACATAAAATTCCATTAACTTTTAATCCCTACTTATTAGAAAAAACAAATAATATCACAATATTCAAAAAAGTTATGTGACTTTTATTAAGTGTAATGCCCCACCACGTAACCCTAGAGGAAGATGCAATAACTATGAAAGCGTACAATTTTCTTTTCTTTTAAAGTGCAATAATAACATGATTGGTGCACTAACTATCGCAACTATCCTCTAAGGCATGAGACTAAGGTTACATATGAATCCCATAACATAAACATTACTCATTCAAAGCAAATAACTAATTACTAAACACGAATTAAAGTACATACATTTAAATCATTAAGATTACATCACAAAGAATAGAATTACTTCAAGATCCAAAGATTACGTTAATTTTTAAATAAGGTTTACAATACTCATTCCCAGAATGAGGAAGATCATACATAAGAGTTACAAATTACATGAGTCCTCCTTGAATACAATTGAGGAGAAAATTAAATACAAATGAACTGAAATAATATATTAAATGAAAGGAACATATCAAAGGTATCCACGAGCTCTCCAACTGGAAGATCTCGCCATCACGAATAGAAGTAAGGGGACCCAACGAAGTAAGGTGCACTTTCCACCCAACCAAGTGGTACCTGAAGGCCCACCCCTCGTGCTAGGAGACAGTAACAAGGTTCCCTAGGCAAGACCATCTACCACCAGACAAAGGCTAACACATAATTGAACTTAACAAATACTAGAACACCACTAACTCATTGGATACAATACTTCTAGAGCTAAATAATTAAATAAATCTATGAACCATCCATATTGCTGACATAGGAGTGTCTGCACAAAGATGCATGGGTTACCCTAACATATCTTCCCAGACCCCGATCCCCATATAGAATCACTCTCCTAATGTCAAGATGTGGAAAAAATCCACAACCAAAGGTAACTAGAGCACACTATGGATAATCAATCCCCATCCAAAGATAAATGACTTCACGTCCCCGTTCGTGGAAACTGGGTGATTAACCGAATAAATACAATACACACTACCCAAGGGTAATTAAAGGGATGAAACCAAGAAACATAACAACCCCAAATAAAAATATTACAACTGGAAGACTTACTGACATGACTAACTAGTTTCCCCACTGAAGTGAACAAAAGAAATCATAAGCACATCAAAGAGACACAATAGTAAATTGTTCACAATAATCTAATTCTAATACCAATTTACTTACAAGAAATAAAGCAATTAAATATAATTATATTTTCCCAATTTTCACATTGCAAGCTTACACAGATGCAGATTGGGCAGGGTGCAGAGATGACAGGAAGAGCACAAGTGGTGGTGCTTTCTTCCTTGGTGGTCGATTGATCTCTTGGTACAATAAAAAGAAAGAATCTATTTCATTGTCTATAGTTGAAGCAGGATATATAGTTGCTACCTCATGTTGCTCCCAAGTTATCTAGATGAAACAAACTCTAAAAGATATTCAGGTAGAATATTCAGAACCTATTTTCATTATGTGTGATAATTCTAGTGCAATCAATATTTCTAAGAATCTAGTTATGCACTCAAGAACCAAATACATAGCTTTTAAGTAACATTTCTTGAGAGAGAAAAGTGAGTGAAAAAGAAGTTAAACTTGAATATGTGAATACTAGTGAGCAAATAGCTGATATCCTTACCAAACCATTGCCCAAAGAGACATTTGAGTATTTGAGAATGATGTTGGGAGTTGTATCTCCCTCTTCTAATGCTTAGTTGGATTTGAAAGTTTGTGATTCAGGGGGAGCTTATTATACTTCATCTTACATCCCTGAATTTGTTCTACTCCAAGGGGGTAGAAGTGTCAAGTTTGAAGTTCCAAAGGTTGGTTCTTCAAGGAGAGATGGTTGTTGCTCGTATCATACACCTATACACTTTCTATCTCTAAATGTAGTTTCTATTGTTCAAGATTATTGTTTCCCCTTACATGTTATTGCCATCCTTCATACTGGAACATGCCTTTCTATTTGGTTAGTGCAGATCTGAATCTTCTTATGATCATGACAAGGGAGATAATCTGAAAGTAGTAATGTTTAGTCTATATCTATTCAGTTTTTGTGTTGCTATAGGTGCACAATTATGACAACATAGTGGTCTCCAATTTGAAAGCGGTCTTTATGACACCCTTTTCCATTGTTGTCAAAGGGGGAGAATATTGTGTGGGAGAGATTACTTGTTGAGGGGGAGAAGATCAACTGGATGAAGGGGAGAAACTTTGGTTGATAGCATAGCAATCAATTGGTTGACATCAATGCCAAAGGGGGAGATTGTTGGCATTGAGATTGTTGGTTGGCATTAGACTTCCATTGATGTCAAATCATGGTGTAGAACCCATAGTATGTAGGTACAAGAAAACAAGCATAGCTACAGGAAGTTCACAAAGATAGGAAATTCATGCTGCAAGAACCTCACAATTTGTAGCTACAATAGTGTGCAACTCATGTTGTAGGAACCTCACAGCGACATGAACTTCACAGTTCAGATAAATCAAATCAAAGTCAATACTAGTCAATATTTAAATATACAATAGTCAACTTTACAACTTGGACCGATTAGAGAATACTAACATGGAAAACACATGGCAGAGCATATGTGGAAGAATGACGACTTAGTGATTATGTGGAAGTTTGGTCGATTAATTGTTTTTTATCTGATAAGGTTTTTTGGATGCGTAGAGTTCTGTTTTGCATGGCTAAAGGAGGTTGGTCTTTATTATGTTATTATTCAGATGCTATGATAGCTACAAGATAATGTGCAGTAGATTTAACCTTAAGTCAAAGTTTTTGTTTGTCATTTTTTGCAAAATAAGGTATGATGATTTTACCCTAAGTTGACACATCATAATTTTTTGTCTTCTCTTCCATTCAGCAGAGCGGTCATCCTTGATTGATGCATATCAGATTTTCGCTTGTTAAAATCTTTTTTCCTTGTCTTTAAACTATATTGATATGGTTTGAATAAAATCATATTTTATTCATTCTTTGCTTAGTGGTGAAGTTTTCTTTTTGTAGCAACGCTATATGAAAAGCATATTCAAATATTTTTGTTACCTCTTTCTGATTTTGTTCAGTAGAGGCGATGCCCTAGATAAAATTATTTATTGAAGATTAGATATTGAAATCAGATTTGCAAGCTGCAATTAAACGGGGCAAATCAATGCAAAAGAAATCTGATATTTATTTTGTTTAAAATATAGAAGAGGCACATTTAAATTAATGGCAGTCAATCTAAATAGTAGAAGTAGTATCGAATCTTTTAGTTGCTCAAGAAGAGCATTAAAAACTTGTAGATGGAATAACATAAGGATAAGATATATCCAATTAAAAATATACTGTTACAGGAATGTCAGAAAGTTGCAGAAATATTTGTTTAAGGATGGCTATAGGATTTTGATTGTTGTACAGGAGTGATATATAAAAAAGGTAGTTATTCATTCTTGAGTAGTACACAAATGTGTGTGTATGAAGAGAGTGAGAGGGTACGAGTGAAAAAGAGAGAGAAGATAACTCTGTAAAAATAGAGTATGCATTTATGAGTGTTGAATGTTTTATTTTTGCAGAAGTGTGTGAAGGCATGTGATAGTTTTGTAGAGACTTATTGTGTGGATGTAGATCACAGAAGTCTTACAGAGTTAGTAATACTTGCAGAGTTAGTTGATGATTAAAGACTGGAAGTTGTTTGAGGATAGGAAAAACAACAAAGACTTTTAAGTGCAAAAATCTATCTGAGTTACAAAACTTCATTTGTAACATGATACTCAATTTGTAATCATAAATCTCTTATTGTATAATCATCTGAGTGGGTGCTCAGATTAGGGGTAGAAGCTCCTTTGAGTTGGTTCTCATGAACTTGGAATTGTTGCTCCTTTGGGTTGGTGCCCATAAATTGTAATCAAAAACCATTTTCATTGTGAGCCTGGATTAGAGTAGTAGTCTCTAGCAGCTATTCTCACCAAGGTTTTTCCCATCTTTGGTTTTCCTCGTATATCATATGTTGTGGATGCATTTTGTGAGTTTGGCTTGGTTTCCTTTCTCTAGTTCTTAGTTTATGCTTTCAGTGCAGTTTGTTATATTGCTTAGAAAGTTAAAATTTACAACCCATTGATTCACCCCCACTCTCAGTGGTCTTTGTGTTCCTTCACTTCTACATTTGATTTGCATCTAATGAATATCATATAATTTGAAATCATCTCCACTTGTTAGCAAAAAATAAAATTTCACCATTGACTAATGCATCCAACGTAGTCTGGTAGCCCCCTTTCTAACATATTGTTCTTCTCACATTAGCTTGGTGGAACCCATGCTTCAAACTAGAACATCAAGAATTTTTTTTAATAAAAAATGTCAATAAATTTTTGACACTTATCTCATAAATAGGCCTATTCTAAAAAAATTAACTTAAAATGCGGTCTATCAAAATATCAACCTAAAATACAATGAAGCAATTGATCATCATATATTAAATAATGCAAAATATTTATTATTTTTTCTATATTTCTTTACTTGTATAAATGTTTCCATTAAAAAAATCCAAGAGATTCAATCCTTTTTATTTAGCATCAAAATATGTTTGCTAGCCACAATAGGAAATTTTCTTAAACTATTAGATAATTTGATCAATAATTTATTTTACTTTTTAAATTTAATTTTAAAACTTTACCAAAAAAAATTATCTTATTTTTTAAGAAACATATATTATACACTAACAAAAGCAACTATTGTTAGAAAATATCAACAAATTTGTCATTTTTTTAATTTTTTTTCTCAAAATAGATATACATTTACCGAAATAATGTAATGGTCTAGGATTTACCAAAAAATTATGTAATTTTTAGGGAGTTGGTTAAATTTTTTGATTAATGGAGTAAAAAAGTTTCTAAAATTTATCACTAATTCAAAGGTCATTAAAATAGTTTTTCATGGAAAGTGGTTATTTTAGATGTGTTGTAAATATTTGAGTGTCAAATAAAATTAAATTTTAATGAAAGATCCAATTAACTATAAAGAATATATTTAGATTGTCAACTAAACAAATAAAAATGGGTAAAATGGAAAGTAATGTGTAGAACAATTTTTTATTAATTGTCTCATCAATCAAGTAAGAATTATGAATATTCAACTATAAATTGTGTCATAGATATTTCATGATACTTCATTAAGTTAGAAATAAAAGTGAAATATTATGTGAGGTTATTATGTTGTAAAGGTTGAGAAGATAGGAATATTAAAGATAGCAATGAATTTAAATTGAAAGTCTTTCCAAGCTAGCCACCTACAAATTAATTAGTGGAGATGAAATTTCTTAATATGAAATTTCTAGGTCTTATTTCCATTACAAGCTCTCATAATCTAGTTGATGTAAGGCATGATTACCTATCTATTTAAATCAATAGCCTTAAGTTGTCAAAGTATTTAGGAAAACAATATAGATCCTAAACCACTCTATCAAGACCCTTTTATTAGTCAAAATTAGTCTAAAGAAATTATGGAAGATAATTTATATATTTTAGTAGGATGTCTTATAAGGAACACAATAAGAGAAGTAATAGAATTGAATAGGAACAAGAAATTTAGAGCATATTTAGATTTTTTAGCCAACAAAGAAAATGATTAATTAAGTATGCCAAATTCTTCTCAAGTATACCTACCACATATCTTAAATAATGGAAAATAAATATTGAAATGAAAATGGAATAATTGAAATGGAAAAATATCTCATGGTAAATACATTTATGCCCAAAGATTTGAATCCAACTAGGAGTCAAAGAAAAAAATATCTATAAATCTTGGTTTTAATCCACTAAATACTAGAACCAAAATGAAAGAAAAAAGTCTCAGTACAAATATTTCTTAATTTTATTTTCATTTTTAATAAGGGTGAGGAAGGAACCATCAATAACTTGACCATTAAATAGTTGATGGGGATCATTGCCTAGAATTAAGATCCCTTTTGCATGCCTCTATAATATGTCATAAGCAAGTAGGTATCCAAAGCCTTAAATTTCCAACACACAAAGTGAAGGTGCAAGAGGATAACTTGGGTGAATAAATTTTATGAGAAAAAAATTCTTATATTTGATACCATTAATATATTGGTAGGAAGAAACATAAAAAAAATTCTAAATGAATGAAGAAAAGTAGTATCGAATATAAAATTATGGAGCATGGACAAAATTATTGGAAATTTAATCTTATTCTAAACTTTCTCAAATTCAATTTGATAAAAAAAAAACTTTTTGGTTAGATTTCATAGCAAATTTAATACCTTCTAAGATTAAAAAAAATGTTTTCTAAGATAAATCTACTCTATAAGAATCCAATTTATTTGTGGTAGACAACTAGAAGGAGGATATGTAGCATATTAAGTATAAGAGCATTAGAAATGATCTTGTAGGAGATATTGATAGAGTGATAGGTCTATAATTGCATATCAACTTGATATTTCACTAAAAAGGAATCATTTTTTGATTCAATCACAACTTGAAGCTCTTGATTGACAATACTTGAGAATTAGTTGAGATTCCATTGATGATGAAAAAATGTATTCCTAATAGAAGGGTGGGTGACCCAAATGAATGAGAACCTCACAATGTAGGTTTTATAACTTTAGTGCTTAACTCTTATCAAATTATGACTTAATGATTATATGATTTTGTGTTCATTGATTTCCTTTTTGGTGTCATATTTTTTTTGAACCTTTTATTCTTTATTTCTCAATTTAAATGACTTTGGGATGTGATCCCATTTCATTCATTTTTTTTTATAATGGGTTAATCTCTTTCCTATTAATTTATATATTGATCTATTACATCAAAATAGGGATTTATATGTTAAATATTCTATCATACATAAAATTCCATTAACTTTTAATCCCTACTTTTTAGACAAAATAAATAATATCACAATATTAAAAAATGTTATGTGACTTTTATTAAGGATAAATGAGCATGATATATTTTTAGAATATGCTTTACTATTATATACAATAGGAAATTATTATTATTTATTGATAAAGGACACAATAAATGTGCATATAGAATAACAAATTTTATAAAAGGTAACCCATTTTTACCTATAATGATGAAAAAAGGCCCCCTTAACTTGGCCTTGATTTAGTGTTGTAATATGCCTAACATATTCACATTAGGTCTTGGGCCCTTGTGAACTAAATCAGCTTATTGGTGCCTTTTTGAAGTGTTGTAACACACTTTCACACTTTTTTAGGGTTTTCATTAATAATTGGGCTTTATTATACTTTAATTGGCCTTAATTTATATATAATCGAGGGTAATCCTGACAAAATCATTTAAAACATCAAGATCCCAAAAACCCACCTCAAAAAGCTAAGGTGGGACTCATTCACCATTATGGGCGAATGAGTCCCCTTAGGTGGGACCCATTCGCCTAGGGTGGAAAATGAGTCCCATTTAACTCAAAATCAAAATTAATTTAAATCTTTGGTGGGATTTTATTTTCCTAGATCTTATTTCGGCTTGTAGTGTTGTAATTTTGAGAAGTCTTGCATAATTAAGTATAAATACAAGTTTCTTTCACTCATTTTACACCTAGCAAGTTGAATGAGCATTCATATATCAAGTTTGAGTTCACAAGAGCATTCAAGGGAAGATTATCAAGCATTTTAGAGCAACATTCAAGCATAATCATCATGTCAAGGAATTCATACATCATGTTTGTTTTTGAGCTAACAATTGTGATGTAGTGTTTATGATTCAATCAAGCATTTCATTCAAGATCTATCTCCTTCAAAAAAGAGTCAAGATCTACATCCATTGGATCAATCTCATACATGTTTGTAGCCTCTTATTGCTAGGGTTTGGTGCGTGCAACATCATATCTTGTTCATTCATCATTCTCTATTCATATTTCATTCTATTTCAAAGTTTAATTACCAACAAGGGGTTTGAACAAGGAAAACCCCTATCCACTAACCCAACAAAATTTTCCCCTCTCCTTTGTTTGTGATTTGCAGGTCTAAGTTGTAGATTTCCTAAGAAGCAAGATTAGAGAAAAAATTTCAAGTCATACAAAGTTGTCATCAAGCCTTGGAGAAGACCTATAGGTTGCAAATCAGGGATTTGGATTCGGAAACCAATCAGGAAGGACAAAATAGACCGAGAAGAGAAAGATTAGCCTATGAAACTTCAAAAAATCCTAACTGGACTGATTCACCACTTCTGGCGAATGAGTCTCAGTCCCAGTCAAATTTCAATTTTTCGCAAATTCGGATACCCTTTTGGCAGATTCTTATTCTCGCATAGTTTGCTAGAATTTGGATTGATTCTCCCTACTTGGAAAATGAGTCCTAATCAACAATAAAAGAAAAATTTCAAGTGTTTTAGACCTCCTTCCAACCATCTTAATATTTCCAGGTGCACATCTTCCTTTTTGTAGTTTTATGTGTTGTCTCATTTGCATTTCTAGGTCATTTAGTGTTGCTTTACATTCAATTAGGGTTTAGTGTTGCATATTGTATTCCATTATATTTTCCAAGTCTAAACTTGGTGGTGAAGCCCTTGTTATTTTTCATTCAATCCCTAGGACAACCTTATTGCAAGGTCTATTTCTCCTTTGCATTGAGATCTCTAGGGTTACCCTTGAATGAAATTGGAAAAGTGGGTGTGCTCTATGTCCTAAAACCATATGCTAGCACCATACAACATTCTCATCATTTCATTTTGGTGAACTGATGGGGGAAGAACATGCCATTATTTTAACTATTATTTTCTTTAACCTTTTTCATCTTTCCTAGTATTTCCTGTCGCTCTTGTCATTTTCCGTTAATGAACTGGAGATATTCTATGAAATAGAAGGAAAGGTAAAAACTAGTGAAAAATACTGATTTCTTTGACTGTTGCTAACTATATTTGTGACTTTGGTGACAAGAAATGTTTAAGTGGTTGATAGCAACTGCAAGGCATGAAGGGAATCAGTGGAAGGAAGACTAGGCCGGTTCAAGTCATTTTGTCACTTTGGCTATACTTGTGTCGAGATTAGCAAATCTGTTTTGAGTTTTTATGTTGTTTCAAGATACTGTCAAAAAGACTTTAAGCTATTTTTTATTATCTTTCGATGGTTGTTGGTTGTAAGCCACAAACAACTATAACACTTATTTTATTTCATCTGCAAGACTGTTATGAGTATAGGAAGCTATGATATATATATATGTGTGTGTGTGTGTGTGTGTGTGTGTGTGTGTGTATACCGAAAACTAGAATATATAGACATAATAGAAATCAAATATTGGTGATTAAATCTATGTTCATAATTTGTTACTGCAATCTGAATGAATGATAGTTAGTGTGGAGTAATTTTGTGTTTGTGAGCTTCATCACTCAATTGTCGGCGAAGGCAAGGCCCACTTCCTCGGTTGTTGGTGATCTCTTCATTTCTGTGTGTGGTAATGTGTGTTGCTTCGTAATTATTCATTTTTTCATATGGTTTATTATGTTATCATATTCTTATTCATTTACTTGATCTCTATGAATGTATTCAATCTTTGTGGCTTGTTCAATACTTATCAGTTTGCATAATCGATTAACTATAATTAAAGAATCAAATAGTTACTTAAGATTGAAAGCATATTTATGTTCAATAAGAATAGTTAATTTTGTCTATCTTATTTCCAGAAAGGTTTTTGTTCTGTTAGATATTTTCAATTCTTCTTTGTTGTGTGCTAGTGATTGGTTCCTTGTTGCAGAGTTATTTCTTTGCGGGTTCCTATCACATATGTGACAGGAAGTCTTTAAACCAGATTTCTGCTAAAAAATAGATTGCATTAGTTTGCATCCATCAAACCTTAGTTTATCATTTTCAGCCCTTCAACATACTACCACAACATGGTTCAAAAGCCTACATTCCCAAATTGACACTTTAAGATGAACCGAGAAAGCCATTTCTAAAGATTAAATCAAACCCATTTCAAGAATAATTTGAGACCACAATTTAATTCATTAATTTTGGCACCATTGCCGAGGAACGGTGTTAAAGACCTACATTTCCAGTAAACTGAGTTAGGAGCATTGCGCTAAGGAGAAAGTCCGCATGATAGTTGACCTCGTTTGGATAACTACCCTTAGTTTGCTTTTTCATAAGTCATTTAGGTGCATGAATAGTAGTAGAGATAGTAGAGGAAGATTCATTAGGAAAGAAAAGGGAAGTAGTTCACAACTGGAAAAGCCCAAAAATAAATAAAAACCATCCATTGAGGGTCCACAACCCGAAAAAGTGCAAGACAAGTCAAAATCACCCATTGAAGGAAGTAGTTCAACTCAAGAGAAATTTAAAACTAAGTTACAATCATTAGAATTACCCGAACCTGATCTTGAGAAGTGTGCTATTGAGACCACTATTTTTTAGATGCCCATAGGTACTAATCCAAGCTCTTCCGAAATATTATGAAAAAGGTCAAAAAGATATTTTGGGAAGCTTATGGGCTGGAAGCTGGTCCATTCTCAGAAGAAACCTCCTTTAAAACCTACTTTACCCCTTGGGCGTTAAACATCATGGATCTCAATAACAACAACAAAAACAAAAATAATAACAATCATAATAGGGAATTGACCAGCAATAATCCGGTTACTTTTGAGTTTCCAATCACACATCCCGAACAAGATGCTCCCATGAAGAACATTCCTCATTCTTCTTTTCCCATTTTTCGTGGTCTTTCAATGGAGGATCCTAATATGTTTTTGTTTGAATTTGATGTGTTGTGTCATAGCTATGATTATCAAAGTGACACAAAAAAGCTCAAGTTGTTCCCAGCCACATTAAGGGATGTCACCCTAAGATGGTTTATGAACCTTAGGAACATCAAAATGTGGGAAGTCATGAAAGAATTATTCTTGACCAAGAACCAAGAATATTGTAAAACAAAGGAGGTTTGGGATGAAATTTTCCACATGACTCAAAAGGAAGACAAGTCCGTGGAGGACTACCTTGAATGCTTTATGTTTAGTCTTCAGTGGTCTCACCAATAGGGACTAAATGATGATTCTATTAAAATGTTATTTCTTAGAGGGATAAGAGATGATGTTATGGAAGCATTAAATTTAATAGGAAAAGGGGATATCTCCAAAATGGAATTTGATGATATCTATGATATTTGCAGGAACTACTCAAGGTCTCAACATTTGGGAAGGAGCTATCCAAGTAAGCCTTATACCACAGGCAATGCGATAGGTATAATGAAGCAAGAAATAGGCAATTTACTTGAGGATCTTAAAACAAATTTGTTGAGTCATATGGGGAAACAGATAGACACTCTTTATACGTGTAGGAAGCAAGAGGAATCTGAGAAGGCCTTGGTCGTATTTTGTCCAACGTGTCGCAAGAGACACTATAGTGAGGATTTCCCATACAATAGGACAAACATCTCATCCCTAGAAGAAGTTAGTAAGATTTCTACCTTGAGGCCTTTTCCTATAGGTGTGCCTGAAATGGAATATTGTGAGGAACCCATCTATTACATGGCCCCTAGGTGACCTTTTCCACCTCGAGTAATGCACCCTAGCATGATGAATGATTATCTTTCCCCTGGACCTAGCCAAACCAATTCTTATCAACCAAGATGGTATAGGGGTTGGCAACAACCCCCATACCCCCAATGGATGATACAATATCAAGATACTTCACAACCATGGAAACATGCATGGAGGACACAATCACCACAACCGTCACCATACCAACAACAACCATTTCCATCACAATCACAATTTCCACCTCCTCCTATGATCAACCCATACCAGCAGTCACAATAACTTCTTCCAGCCTTGCCATCATCGGCCGCTTAGCCTATCAATCCAACAAACCATCCAACACAACACTACAACAAAACATGCAATTAGCGTTGAATTTTAGTGTATTTAAAACCATCAATTGGAGTCATCTCATGACGTGAAAGTCGGTGCAAAAGCATTTTTTCATTTCTTTGCCAGATTTAGCACCGTCTTTAACATCCTGTTTAGCGTTGGATTTAAAACCGAAAATTTGGTACCGGTTATACCGTCCTCTTTAGCGTCGGATTTAATGACGAAAATTTGGTGTCGATTATGCCATCCTCTTTAGCATCGGAAATAGCACCAGAAAATGGTGTTGTAAATAGCGCCTATATTGGTGCCGAAATTGGCTTCTGGTTTTGCTTCCATGTCTGCTCCCATTTTTTCTTCTAGTTTTGCTTCCATTTTTGCTCCCATTTTTGCTCCCACTTTTTCTTCCGGTTGTGCTTCTAGTTTTGCTTCCACTTTTGCTTCCGGTTTTGCTTCCAATTTTTCTTCGAGTATTGCTTCCAATTCTACTTCCAATTTTTCTTCTAGTTTTGCTTTCGGTTTTGCTTCCACTTATGCTTCCAATTTTGCTTCTAGTTTGGCTTCCAGGCTTGCTTCTAGTTTTGCTTCCAATTTTGCTTCCGATTTTGCTTCCAGTTTTGCTTCTAGTTTGCTTCGAATTTTTCTTCCAATTTTGCTTCCAATTTTGCTTCCAGTTTTGCTTCCAGTTTTGCTTCAAATTTTTCTCCCAATTTTGCTTCAAATTTTTCTCCCAATTTTGCTTCTAGGTTTGCTTCCATTTTTGCTTCCAATTTTGTTTCTGGTTTTGCTTCCAATTTTGTTTCTGGTTTTGCTTCCAAATTTGTTTCCAGTTTTTCTTCCTCCGTTCCTTCCAATTTTGCTTCCATTTTTGCTTCCGATTTTGCTTCCAATTTTTCTTTCGATTTTGCTTCCAATTTTGCTTCTGGTTTTGCTTATGATTTTGCTTCCGGTTTTGCTTCCAATTTTGCTTCTGCTTTGCTTCTAGTTTGGCTTCCATTGTTGCTTCCTTTTTTGCTTCTAAAAATGCTTCTTGTTTTTCTTCCATTTATTAATTTAATATGTTTTAATTCAATTTAATTAGTTAAATATATGATGCCTCTTAAATAACTCATATTATTATAGAGTAAGTAATTTAATTATTTAACTCATATGGTTAAATAACAAGATAATTACGTATGAAAAGAGACAAGATAGTTATTTTATTTTTTTGCTAGTTAAATCATTGCTAAGGGGTAGTACCCTGTATTTCTGTACAAAATAATTTACATGAGTTCTCGACCAAAATTTACTTGCAGGGCTTTGACAAAATGGCCATGTGTTTCAGAAACCTTTACCCTACCTACCCATGCTGATACATTTTCAGTTACAAAATGGCCTGGTTCTAGACTCAGGCAATGCCAATTGGGACTGACTCCTACCCACTACTGCTTTCCCCTGTTTCAACTTATCATATGTATACAAAAATATAACTTTTACTAGGCTAGGAATTTTTCAATCTTCATCATCATCTATCTTTGTCTGCTTCCTATAGGAAATGTAGTCCACAATCACTGGGCAGTCAGCATCACAATTCTGGTGGGCCAGACCTTTGGCTTTTTCCCCTGGGTCCCTATCGTTGTCCTTGCACCACTATTCTCCTGAACCAAAGTCCTAGTGTCATCGTCCCCTGACACAATATTTTCTGCCAGCCCTTCATCCTTGACACACCGGATTGCCCAGCCTCTAGGACAATTTGTCATCAGATTGGCTGCTCTGAGCAGGAAGAAGACGTTTCAGTCACGCTCATCCCACAACTTCTTAAAAAACTCTGGGTCGATGGTTCGAATCAGAGGGAATTTCATGACATCCCTACCATGCATCCAAAGCATGTAGTAGCTATGGGGCATCGATATTTTTTTATTCTCATCTACATTGT
The DNA here is from genome assembly GCA_007115665.2 of Sequoiadendron giganteum. Classification (NCBI taxonomy): domain Eukaryota; kingdom Viridiplantae; phylum Streptophyta; class Pinopsida; order Cupressales; family Cupressaceae; genus Sequoiadendron; species Sequoiadendron giganteum. The sequence goes on from CM021101.1 coordinate 219,974,825, forward strand.
CGAGGGCTGTGTCGATATCCCCCAACCAAGCATGGACAAAGACCATCTATGTGAGATTCTTCCCCATATCTTTCGACACACCCATATGCAGTAACACTGCCAGGAACATGGCCAAGATTTTTGAGTTCGACATGAACCTGTGATAGGCCCTCATGAATTATGGCCCCAAAATTTTCTTGGTCACCCAGAGAATCAGTGGATGAGATGATGCCAGTAAAGCCTGCAGTCTCTTGTCTGTGATCTCACCTTTGAAAGATTGTTGTTGCTTCTCAATGTTCAAGAATAATGGAGTCTCCATTATTCTTGTTGCTACAACTTTCCACACCTTTCCGCTGCTCGGAATTGCACTAGTTCCTCTTCCTTCAGCTCCGCCATCTGCTTTTTCTCACACCTGCTTCTGGAATAATCCTTTGCGTTTGTCAGAAATAACACCAGTTGATGCCTTTTATAGACGGTAACCTAATTACTTCATTTTTATGTGTTTTTCATGCCTTTGAGGTGTGTTTGCTTGAAATAACAAGAAAATTATTATAACAAGTGAGTCAAATATCTAGAATTTAATTGAATTTGACAAAATCCATCCTGAGCAGTAAATTAAAATCATCATACGTAATAAATATCCATCCAAAATTAATTATCGACCACTTTTAATATATATAAATTGACAAGTCAATAATGATAAGATCATCATCATGTATAACTAAAACAAGTAAAAGTCAAATATGCCAGTAGATCAATAACATGTCAAAATGATACATGTTCAACAGTCGACATAAGTCAAAATGATACATGTACAAATGATATAAGTAAACATGATAAATTATGTAACTCAAATTGATACAAGTCAAGATGATACATGTCCAAATGATATAAGTGAAAATGATAAATGTCAATATGATACAACTCAATAATATGGTATTGTAGGTCGTGAAAATGATACATATGATAGTAACCATGAAAAGAGACATCATAACAATATATCAGCAATGATCTATGATGCAGTGTATATGATCATGAATGTCACTGGGTACTACCAGCAACTACCTCATCATCATCACCACTATCATCATCATCATCATAACGATATACCAAAAATGATCCATGATATAGTCTATATGATCATGAATGTTGTTGGGTACTAGCAGCAACTTCCCTATCATCATCATCACCATTGTGATCATCATCATCATCATCATCATCATCATCATCATCATAACGATATACCAAAAATGATCCATGATATAGTCTATATGATCATGAATGTTGTTGGGTACTAGCAGCAACTGCCCTATCATCATCATCACCATCGTGATCATCATCATCATCATCATCATCATCATCATCATCATCATCATCATCATCGTCGTCGTCGTCGTCGTCGTCGTCGTCGTCGTCGTCGTCGTCGTCGTCGTCGTCGTCGTCGTCGTCATTGTCATTGGCCTTGGTGTCCTCCATATCTACGTCATCATCATCCTCTGCCATGTGATCTGTACCAGTAGAACCAATAATTTTTGGATCTATATCATGATGATGATCATCTTGATCTTCTAGAAGACCTGTGTTCTGCAAAAAAAACACATTTAAAATGAAAAGTTATTATTTATTTCATGCAATAATTTATTTTTCTGTTATATATCTAATATTGAAACATATGAGATGAAACCATAATCAAATTACATCATATCAAAGTGCACATACCAGAATAAAATTTTAAAAAAGTTAAAGCTAATATGTGATTCCAATGATGTAAAACATGCAACAATTCTAATAAATGTTAGTAAAGATCATAAAAAAAATTGTTATACAATTTAACTATCAACTGTAAATTCTATTGCATAACCTTAAGTGCCAACCCTTTGCAAAAGAATGAGGAGACTACATGAAGATGGACATGGCTCTTCCAAGCCATCCACAGAGATGGTTTCATACACAAATGTGGAAGATATCCCTGTTTCTAGAGAGCTCATGATTCGGGTTGATACGAAAAATGATGTTGTTCTGGTACCCATGTATGGCATCATGGTTCCATTTCATGTAGCCACCATCAAGAGTGTTAGAAGCCAACAGGATGGAGGGAATTCTTATATAAGGATAATTTTCAATGTTCCAGGTACCGGCTTTAATGCCAACTACATGCCAACATTGAAATTCCCTAGCAGTATTTATGTTAAGGAAATTTCCTTTAGATCCAAGGATTCAAAGCACATCAACGATGTGGTACAAATGATTAAATCCCATAGATGATCTGTAGCAATGACAAAGTCAGGAAAGGTAGAGAGAGCTACACTAGTGACTTAGGAGAAACTTCAGCTTTCAAAAACAAAGGCAATTAGGTTGGCAGACTTGTGGATCAGGCCAACATTTGGTGGAAGAGGAAGAAAGATGACTGGAACTACGAAGGTCCACCATAATGAATTTTGGTATTCAACCATGAGAGCAGAAGAGAGAGTTGATATCATGTATCGAAACATTAAGCATACATTCTTCCATCCAGTGGAGAAGGAGATGATTACTTTGCTTCATTTTCATTTGCATACCCATATCATGGCGTGGGAACCAAGAAGACTAAGGATGTCCAATTTGATGTGGAGGTAATGGATGTGGTCCAAAATTTAGGAGGGGCAAGAAGTTTAATGTATGATCTTGGTGAAATTGAGGAAGAACAACAAGAGAGGGACAGGAAAAATAAAATCAATGCAGAGTTTCAAGGATTTTTCAAGCAAGCAAGAGAGTTATGGGAGCAGCCTCATCTAAAATATTTTGAACTAGAGTTTGATAAACCATTTAGAGAGCTTCATTTTCATGGAAGAGGAAGAAATATGATTACATTTCTTCATTTGAATTTGCATAACCATATCATGGCGTGGGAATCAAGAAGACCAAGGATGCCCAGTTTTATGTGGAGGTAATGGATGTGGTCCAAACATTAGGAGGGGCAAGAAGGTCAATGTATGATCTTGATGAAATTGAGGAAGAAAAACAAGAGAGGGACATGAAAAATAAAATCAATGCAGAGTTTCAAGTATTTTTCAAGCGAGTAAGAGAGCTATGGGAGCATCCTCATCTAAATTATTTTGAACTAGAGTTTGATATACCATTTAGAGAGGTTGGTTTTAATGGAAGAGGAAGAAACATGATTACTTTTCTTCATTTTCATTTGCATAACCATATCATGGCGTGGGAACCAAGAAGACCAAGGATGTCCAGCTTTATGTGGAGGTAATGGATGTGGTCCAAAATTTAGGAGGGGAAAGAAGGTCAATGTATGATCCTAATGAAATTGAGGAAGAATAGAAAGAGAGGGACAAGAAAAATAAAATCAATGCAGATTTTCAAGGATTTGTCAAGCGAGTAAGAGAAATGGCTGAACTCCATTGACGACATTCCTCAATTTTTGCTTGATGGCATCAAGGATCTGTTGAACTCCATGGATATAAAGTATTATGAAAGGAGAATGAACTTGAACTGGCGGCCAATTTTGAAGACTATTACTAATGATCCAGATAAATTTATTGAAGATGGTGGTTGGGAAGTTTTGAATATGGAAGCTAGTGATTCTGATTTTGATAATTCAGAAGAGTCAGATCAAGGATATGAACCCTCTGATGTAGAATAGGAATCAAAATTATATTTCATGTAGCCACCATCAAGAGTGTTAGAAGCCAGCAATATGGAGGGAATTTTTATATAAGGATTATTTTCAATGTTCCAGGTACTGACTTTAATGCCAACTACATGCCAACATTGAAATTCCCTAGCAGTATTTATGTTAAGTAAATTTCCTTTAGATCCAAGGATTCAAAGCACATAAACCATGTGGTACAAATGATTAAATCCCACAAGAAATATGTGGCAATGCAAGATTCTGAAAAGCTAGAGAGAGCTACATTGGTGACTCAGGAGAAACTTCAGCTTTCAAAAACAAAGGCAATTAGGCTGCCAGACTTGTGGATCAGGCCAACATTTGGTGGAAGAGGAAGAAAGATGAGTGGAATTTTTAAGGGCCACCATAATGGATTTAGGTATTCAATCATGAGAGAAAAAGAGAGAGGTGATATCATGTATCAAAACATTAAGCATGCATTCTTCCAGCCAGCGGAGAAGGAGATGATTACTTTGCTTCATTTTCATTTTCATAACCATATCATTGTGTGGGAACCAAGAAGACCAAGGATGTCTAGTTTTATGTGGAGGTAATGGATGTGGTCCAAAATTTAGGAGGGGCAAGAAGGTCAATGTATGATCGTAATGAAATTGAGGAAGAACAACAAGAGAGGGACATGAAAAATAAAATCAATGTAGAGTTTCAAGGATTTGTCAAGCGAGTAAGAGAGAAATGAGAGCAACCTCATCTAAAATATTTGGAACTAGAGTTTGATATACCATTTAGAGAGCTTGGTTTTCATGGAAGAAGAAATATGATTAATTTTCTTCATTTTCATTTGCATAACCATATCATGGCATGGGAGCCAAGAAGACCAAGGATGTCCAGTTTTATGTGGAGGTAATGGATGTGGTCCAAAATTTAGGAGGGGAAAGAAGGTCAATGTATGATCCTAATGAAATTGAGAAATAACAGAAAGAGAGGGACATGAAAAATAAAATCAATGCAGATTTTCAAGGATTTGTCAAGCGAGTAAGAGAAATGGTTGAACTCCATTGACGCCATTCCTCAATCTTCACTTGATGGCATCAAGGAATGGCTGAACTCCATGGATATAAAGTATTATGAAAGGAGAATAAACTTGAACTGGAGGCCAATTTTGAAGACTATTACTAATGATCTAGATAAATTTATTGAAGATGGTGGTTGGGAATTTTTGAATATGGAAGCTAGTGATTCTGATTTTGATAATTTAGAAGAGTCAGATCAAGGATATGAACCCTCTGATGTAAAAGAGGAATCATAATCATATTTCATGTAGCCACCATCAAGAGTGTTAGAAGCCAACAAGATGGAGGGAATTCTTATATACGAATAATTTTCAATGTTCCAGGTACTGACTTTAATGCCAACTACATGCCAACATTGAAATTCCCTAGCAGTATTTATGTTAAGGAAATTTCCTTTAGATCCAAGGATTCAAAGCACATCAACCATGTTGTACAAATGATTAAATCCCACAAATGATCTATAGCAATGAAAGAATCTGAAAAGGCAGAGAGAGCTACACTTGTGACTCAGGAGAAACTTTAGCTTTCAAAAACAAAGGCAATTAGGCTAGCAGACTTGTGGATTAGGCTAACATTTGGTGGAAGAGGAAGAAAGATGTCTGGAACTCTGGAGGGCCACCATAATGGATTTCGGTATTCAACCATGAGAGAAGAAGATAGAGGTGATATCATGTATCAAAACATTAAGCATGCATTCTTCTAGCCAGTGAAGAAGGAGATGATTACTTTCCTTCATTTTCATTTGCATAACCATATCATGGCATGGGAACCAAGAAGACCAAGGATGTCCAGTTTTATGTGGAGGTAATGGATGTGGTCCAAACCTTAGGAGGGGAAAGAAGGTCAATGTATGATCTTGATGAAATTTAGGAAGATCAAGAAGAGAGTGACAGGAAAAATAAAATCAATGTAGAGTTTCAAGGTGTTGGGATTAGAAAAATCTGCCATTTTCCACTAGCCTCTACCTCACCTACCTTCCATATACCACACAAATACACCACTTTAATTTTATGATGAATACAAATTGTAGAAATTTATTTGACCAGATTCATATTATAGCCTCCATTACACCCATAAAATAGAAATCTCGTAGTCATTCCCCCATTCCTAGCGAAATTCAATACCATCGGCCTAACAATGCTTCATCAGCGGAACCCCCATCACAACCCCACCAATGGCCTGATGAAAATAGCTCACAACCTAGTATCAGAGTAACAATACCCTATCGGGTTGACTCCTAAGGTGCTCTCCCCGATATATCGATAGAATCAACAAAAGTAAACACATCATTGTAACAGATAAACATTGGTGGAACAAATTATGGCATTCCCCCGATGGGCCGATATAACCATGAATAGTTATTCAAGACATTTTGTAATTTGATTATACTATTTTTAATTGACCTTTTCATGTATATAATCATATCATGTTCATGGAAGTTAATATAAGGCAGCTATGGAGGTAGTTCAAAGAGATGGCCCTGAACTTTTTCCTCATCTTACAAAGTCTGCAGGAATAGGAATAGGGATCGAATTTTGAGAATCTGGTTTAAGTTTGAATTGAAGAAATGACAAAATTGTGAAGGTTGGAATGGATTTTAATGAATCACTTGGGTTTCATAATTTGCAGTTGCAGACTGGTAACCCCAAAACACAAAATTATTCATTGCTCCTTGCTAACACTCTAGTTGCATAACCGTATAATGGTGTGGGGACCAAGAAGACCGAGGATGTCCAGTTTTATGTGGAGGTAATGGATGTGGTGCAAAATTTAGGAGGGGAAAGAAGTTCAATGTATGATCCTGATTAAATTGAGGAAGAACAACAAGAGAGGGATAGGAAAAATAAAATCAATGCATATTTTCAAGGATTTGTCAAGCAAGTAAGAGAGATATGGGAGCAACCTCATCTAAAATATTTTGAACTAGAGTTTGATATACCATTTAGAGAGCTTGGTTTTCATGGAGGAGGAAGAAAGATGATCACTTTGCTTCATTTTCATTTGCATAACCATATCATGGCATGGGAACCAAGAAGACCAAGGATGTCCAGTTTTATGTGGAGGTAATGGATGTGGTCCAAACATTAGGAGGGGTAGGAAGGTCTATGTATGATCCTGATGAAATTGAGGAAGAACAACAAGAGAGGGATGGGAAAAATAAAATCAATGCATATTTTCAAGGATTTTTCAAGCGAGTAAGAGAGCTATGGGAGTAGCCTCATCTAAAATATTTTGAACTAGAGTTTGATATACCATTTAGAGAGCTTGGTTTTCATGGAAGAGGAAGAAAGATGATTACTTTGCTTCATTTTCATTTGCTTAAACATATCATGGCATGGGAACCAAGAAGACCAAGGATGTATAGTTTTATGTGGAGGTAATGGATATGGTCCAAACATTAGGAGGGGCAAGAAGGTCTATGTATGATCCTGATGAAATTGAGGAAGAACATAAAGAGAGGGAGAGGAAAAATAAAATCAATGCATATTTTCAAGGATTTTTCAAGCGAGTAAGAGAGCTATAGGAGCAGCCTCATCTAAATTATTTTGAACTAGAGTTTGATATACCATTTAGAGAGCTTGGTTTTCTTGGAAGAGGAAGAAAGATGATTACTTTGCTTCATTTCCATATGCATAACCATATCATGGCGTGTGAACCAAGTCTAGCTTTATGTGGAGGTAATGGATGTGGTCCAAACTTTAGGAGGGGAAAGAAGGTCAATGTATGATCTTGATGAAATTGAGGAAGAACAACAAGAGAGGGACATGAAAAATAAAATCAATGCATATTTTCAAGGATTTATCAAGTGAGTAAGAGAGCTATGGGAGCAGCCTCATCTAAAATATTTTGAACTAGAGTTTGATATACCGTTTAGAGAGCTTGGTTTTCATGGAAGAGGGAGAAAGATAATTACTTTGCTTCATTTTCATTTGCATAACCATATCATGGCATGGAAAACAAGAAGACTAAGGATGTCTAGTTTTATGTTGAGGTAATGGATGTGGTCCAAAATTTAGGAGGGGCAAGAAGGTCAATGTATGATCCTGATGAAATTAAGGAAGAACAACAAGAGAGGGACAGGAAAAATAAAATCAATGCAGATTTTCAAGGATTTTTCAAGCGAGTAAGAGAGCTATGGGAGCAACCTCATCTAAAATATTTTGAAATAGAGTTTGATATGCCATTTAGAGAGCTTGGTTTTCATGGAAGAGGAAGAAAGATGATTACTTTAATTTTCATTTGCATAAGCATATCATGGTGTGGGAACCAAGAAGACCAAGGATGTCTAGTTTTATGTGGACGTAATGAGTGTAGTCCAAACATTAGGAGGGGCAAGAAGGTCAATGTATGATCCTGATGAAATTGAGGAAGAACAACAAGAGAGGGACAGGAAAAATAAAATCAATGCAAATTTTCAAGGATTTGTCAAGCGAGTAAGAGAGCTATGGGAGTAGCCTCATCTAAAATATTTTGAACTAGAGTTTGATATACCATTTAGAGAGCTTGGTTTTTGTGGAAGAGGAAGAAAGATCATTACTTTGCTTCATTTTCATTTGCATAGCCATATCATGGCATGGGAACCAAGAAGACAAAGGATGCCCAGTTTTATGTGGAGGTAATGGATGTGGTCCAAACTTTAGGAGGGGAAAGAAGGTCAATGTATGATCCTAATGAAATTGAGGAAGAACAACAAGAGAGGGACAGGAAAAATAAAATCAATGCAAAGTTTCAAGGATTTGTCAAGTAAGTAAGAGAGATATGGGAGCAGCCTCATCTAAAAGATTTTGAACTAGAGTTTGATATACCATTTAGAGAGCTTCAATTTCGTGGAAGAGGAAGAAAGATGATTACTTTGCTTCATTTTCATTTGCATAACCATATCATGGCGAGGGAACGAAGAAGACCAAGGATGTCCAGTTTTATGTGGAGTTAATGGATGTGGTCCAAAATTAGGAGGGGCAAGAAGGTCAATGTGTGATCCTAATGAAATTGAGGAATTGCAGCAAGAGAAGGACAGGAAAAATAAAATCAATGCAAAGTTTCAAGGATTTGTCAAGTGAGTAAGAGAGCTATGGGAGTAGCCTCATCTTAAAGATTTTGAGCTAGAGTTTGATATACCATTTAGAGAGCTTGGTTTTCATGGAAGATGAAGAAATATGATTACTTTGCTTCATTTTCATTTACATAACCATATCATGGCATGGGAACCAAGAAGACCAAGGATGTCTAGTTTTGTGTGGAGGTAATGGATGTGGTCCAAAATTTAGGAGGGGCAAGAAGGTCAATGTATGATCCTGATGAAATTGAGGAAGAACAGCAAGAGAGGGATTGGAAAAATAAAATCAATGCAGATTTTCAAGGATTTGTCAAGTGAGTAAGAGAAATGGCTGAACTCCATTGACACCATTTCTCAATCTTCACTTGATGGCATCAAGGAATGGTTGAAATCCATGGATATAAAGTATTATGAAAGAAGAATGAACTTGAACTGGTGGCCAATTTTGAAGACTATTACTAATGATCCAAACAAATTTATTGAAGATGGTGGTTGGGAATTTTGGAATATGGAATCTAGTGATTCTAATTTTGATAATTCAGAAGAGTTAGATCAAGGATATGAACCCTCTGATGTAGAAGAGGAATCAGAATCAGATGAGGAAGGTTCAAAAGATGAATCTCTTGTGGAGTTAGATGAGGATGATGAAGAAGAAGAAGATTCTGAAGGGGAGGAAGGTAAAATATGGGATGAATTAGAAGCCGAAGCTAGAAATGCAGATAAGGAAAAAGGAGACAAGTTTGACAGTGAAGAGGAAAGGCGGCGAAGAAAGGTAAAAGCTACAGGGATGTCTTGGGCACCTGATGCTAGAGATTCAAGAGGAATGCATGCCAAGGGGCATAAAGTCAGATGAATTGAGTTCATCTACATCCTTGTACTATTTATTCATGCACATAAATGGTTCAACTGTTTATGCAAATGATACATATATGTTAACTTGATCAGTGTTGTTAGTTCGATAGTTTGACTTCTATGACAACCAGCCATTAGGCCATTCTATGTGGGAGCACATTTGTGTTTTTATTTATATTTTTTGGATAGCTCTACTTGGTGTTAAGGACATTCCATTTATCTTTCGAATATTAAGAAATATAGTATTAACACTTCTCTATGTTGATTAGATCAGGTTGCAGGTTTTTTACTACTGATTTCTTTATTTATGGAGTTTTTAAAACTTGGAAGACAAGAATATATTGCCTTTTTAAATTAGATGGAAAAATTAAGTGGCTGGTTAGCTACGCCAAGTGATGTAGACTACAAGGATGTGTCAGATCTATAGGATGCCTACCGATATGCATTAAAACATTCTTACATGTTAAAATAATTCAGGCATCATGAGGAAGGATTTCAAAGATGCATGTGGATCACTTACTAGAATGGAAAAATGAATTCAAGGAACCACTCCTTGAGATACCATGTTTGAGAGAAAAGAAGATAAATCAAATCAACATGGGACTAAGTTTCTCAAATGATACAAATCATAACTTAAATGAGGACACTTAAGAGATATTAAAAGACAATGGTCATTAATTAAAAGATGTGATGAAAATAAGGCATGAATGTCACCCACTACCCTTTAAGGCAAACAATATTTTTTTCCTCAACATGAAATAATGGGACAATTGAGTGGGATCTAGGGCCAACAAAGAAGCACTTTAGAACTCATCCTATGCATCGATAAACAACTCAACACAAGAAATAAAAATTGACATATTAACACAACAATATTCAACTAAGTTATTGAAAATGAAAGTCAACTATTGATACCTCGTTCTCCATCCAGATTAAAAAATCGACGCACTTTTTCTTTGTAAATTTTCCTTTTCAAATTGCTTTGGATGTCAGTCATATTTCTCCTCCTGTCAAAACATGGCACATGGACTAGTTAAACTAATTGATATGAAATCATTTACTTTTTCCTAGGGAATTAAAAAAATATCATTTAACATATTAAATATACTTACAAATTTACAGATCAAGGCCTGTAAACCTTTATGGCCACTGTGATGCGTGGCACAAAGTTTTTGAAGCCTAGCCTTAGAGGCCTTGTCCTAAAACATATACTAATTCAATTTAACTATGCATAAATAAATTTAAAAATTGTTTAATAAATTTGATATAATCTTATGAGAAAATTCAAATATCTGCATACTCTCCTCACTGGACTTCCTTCATGCTTCAGACTTCTCATATGCTTTTACAAGCTCTTTCCATACTTTGACACTTACATCAAGTGGCATTTTTTAGAGCCTTAGATTGGGAGGCATTTTTTTTATCTTCTTTGTTTGGTTGCACCAAAATCTCTTGCAATTTTGAGACATTCGTAGCTTTACCTTCTTCAGAGACCAACCTGTGCCATATTCAGTCTCCATGTCATTGATGGTGTATGGGTATCTTTAAGAATGGAAAATGTAGATGGTCTTTGAATCGTTGAAGGCATGATTCCTTCAACCTATGAACAAACCCTTTTCCAGTAGCTGCCATTCGGATTTCCCCTGAAACCACACCGTATTCTATATTGATATTGAAGGTACCAATGCAAGATTGAAAACTTGTCATGGTGGAAGAAGTTTGTGTCCTAGGAGTGGGTGGGACAATGAAAGCCTCTACTCCCTATTCTACATTCCTAGAGTTTACTGTTACTGATTTCCTCCTGGCTCTTTTGATCGATCCAGGACTACTTGGGGAATCAATTGATTCCCTTTGACAAGGTTGATTTGGTTGCAATGTTTCAGGGGCTTCACTAGATCGATTTTCTATGTATCTAGCAAGCATTTTCCAGTGCACATCATCCAATTTGTTCACTGCCTCTGCCCCCAATATGGAATCCAATGCCTCTTTATCTTTGTCAGTCACATGTCCCTATATATATATAAAATAAATTTCTTCTTTTAAATTTAAAAATAAAAAAACTAAAAAGGTAAAAGTGAAAGAAACAAGGGAAACATTTACAAATCTATAAATTGACAATGAATTACCTCATTGTGGCCATATTCTACTCCCTTTGTTCTCTGTCATCTATCGCTTGACATTTTGAGGCGATCTAGGGCAAATTATTTTCATCCAATCTGTGGAGGCAAACAAAGTACACACTGTCAGGTATGGAAGTTTTCATCCAGTTTGTGGTATGAAAGTTTTACCTTGAATGACTCTCTTTATGGATTTAAATGCCTATGAATCAATTTCTTGTGCACTTGTATAGAATATAAATATATTTGAAAGGATATAAATATATACAAAATGAAACAAATGTATTGTAAAAAAATCAAAGCTTGTGCACCTATATAGAATGGTAATCTTTGGGGGATAAAAAGGGTGCGGAGTGTGGTTTTATTGAGAGTGAACATAGATAGGTCCCATGCTCGAGTCGCATCCGCTGATTAGAAATAAAATGAATGTGTGCACACAATCAATTCGAAACCACGAGCTCATTGTTCTGTTAAATATTTGTGGGAACATGAAAAAAATTTGAAAGGATATAAATATATGCAAAATGAAACAAAGGTATTGTAAAAAATCAATGCTTGTGCACCTATATAGAATGGTAATCTTTGGGGATAAAAAGGGTGCAGAGTGTGGTTTTATTGAGAGTTAACACAGATAGATCCCATGCTCAAGACACATCTGCTGATTAGAAAGAAAATGAATGTGTGCGCACAATCAATTCAAAACCACGAGCTCATTGTTCTGTTAAATATTTGTGGGAATGAGAAAAAAAAATTGTAACCTTACCCATGGTGTCGCAAACTAAATCAAATTTCTGATCTCCTTGCTTGTAGCCCTCCTTCATGCCTTTTTCCCCTTTTTTGTCCTCTCTTCCTTCGTGTGGATTTTTTCTCTTGTCATCTCTTCCTTCACATGGCTATTTTCTCTTGTCATCTCTTCCTTCTTGTTGTGGGAAGTTTTAAATTTTTGTTTCTGGTTCAGTAGTCGGCGCATAGTCGACATAGAAAATTGTGCCTAATTTAGCGCTGCCTTGTAGCCAAAAAATGTAATATGTTTGGGATGCAAAAGGCGGCACAAATTGCGACTAATTTAGCGTCGCCTTCAGCCAAAAAATGTAATGCGCCTAATTTAGCATCGTCTTTCAGCCAAAAAATGTAATTTGTTTGGGATGCAAAAGGTGGCGTAAAGTGTGCCTAATTTAGCACCTAGCAGTGCAAAATGATGTATTTTGCTTGGAAGTTGATAAATAAATTGATTCTAAATGACTTCATCTTCATATGTTCCAAGGGAGAAATCATGGTTCCCTATTTTATCTATTCCTTATCCCATGCCAATTTTATGGGTGCAAAAATAATAAACTATGTTGTGTATTATAGGGGCAAGACGAGGCAATGACAACAGATCGTGTCATGTCAAGCGAGGAGTACACAATGACTAAAGTAGGACATCAAGTAATCAAATTTTGACTTAACCTATGAAAAAATGCTCTGATGGCATTTTAAGATACGTCCATCTTTTTTCACAGTATTATTAAAATTTATAATGTATTATCCAATCTTGACATAAATTAATGCATGTTGATTATTTTAGATGGAGATTCGAGCAAATGCTGAGCCTGAGCATTCAACTAGCAAAGAGGAAGATATGTGTGGACGTGGACCTAGAACTATTAAATCATGTAGACGTTAGTGGGTGTTCGAGGATATGACAATGGATCTTGCAGACACAACAAATGACTACACTGAACAAGAGGCTAGTCAGGACTATAGTACATGGGATGAATACTTTGAGAAACTATATGACTAAAGTGAGGTTTTTTGTTGGATAGCATATTCGTTGAAATGATATAATTGGTGTAGTAAACACTATTTAATATGTTGTGTATTATAGGGGCGAGACGAGGCCATTGCAATAGATCATGTCATATCAAATGAGGACAAAACAAATGAAGTGAGACATCAAGTACTCAAATTTTGACTTAACTTAGGAAAAAATGATCTGATGGCATTTTGTGATACACCCATCTTTTTTCACAGTATTATTGTAATTAATAATGTATTATCCAATCTTGACATAAATTAATGCATGTTGTTGATTATTTTAGATGGAGATTGGAGCAAATGCAGAGCCTAGGCATTCAACTAGCAAAAGAAGAAGATTTGTACGTGGACGTGGACCTAAAACTGTTAAATCACGTAAACGACAGTGGGTGGAAGAGGATATAACAATGGATATTCTAGACACAACAGATGATTGCACTAAAAAAGAGGTTGGTCAGGACTATAGTGCATGGGATAAATACTTTGAGAAAATTATTGTTTGTGGATGTTTTGTATGTCGTGGAAAGAAACAATTCAAATGAGCAATTATACAAAGACATTACATATATGATGAGATTCCAGTCAATAGTATGCCTCCTACAATCGATTCAAATCCAATAGGAATTGTGGTAAGGAATTTTCCAATTTGATATAAATAGCATGCATACTAATTCGTTTAAACATTGTTTTATATTATTTAAATAGCTATTTTTTTCTCAATGGATATTTGCAGGATAAAGTTCTTGGTTTAAAGTTTCCTGGATCATTGACTTCCAGCCTAGAGGGAAATGATCATTTATCAGATGATACATCTTTTTGGAAAATGTGCCTCAACTTGTTGGCTTCAACCTTTGTTAAAGACTTGATGAATTTCCCTTTCATTCATGCCTTTACCTCGTTACCATTGGAGAACAACTTGGAAGTGGCGCGGTTACACGGTTTACCTCCTTTCGCGAAGGTCTTTGGTCTATTCGGCGGTTGCGCGGTTTACTGCCTTACCACAGGTCCCTTCCTACTAAGGAGTAGTTATGCGGTGTTACCGCTATACCACAGAGTCCTTCATCTTCCTTGGCGGTTGTGCGGTGAACTGTGGTAGTCTAGCGAACAGGCGGTTACCTCCCTACCGTGAGGCTCTTTCGGATAACTGGTGGTTGTGCAATGTTACCGCCATACCACTAAGGTCTACTAGTTGTGGCACGGTAGTGTGGTGACACTGCCATACCGTAGGTGCTTGTAAGTCCTAGAGTGGTACCGAGGTGGTATCGCCATATCGTAGGGGTCTTTCAACCCTAACGCGGTAGCGCGGTGACACCACCATACCGTGGGGGTCTTGCAGCCCTGGCACTATAGCACAGTGGCACTGCCATACCACGAGTGCCTGTGAACCTTGGCATGATAGTACGGTATACCGCTTACCTCAGGGGTATAATGAACGATGGGTAGTAGTGTGGCAAAAGAAGCTCAGGGTACAGTTGACCGATCTGTTTCAAATAATCAAAGCGGTGGATGAATGGTGTGTCAACATGTGGCATGATCTCATTCATTGATTTTACATTGCTGTTGTAAATCAATGATTATTGGCTAAAAGATTTATTCTTTGACAACGATATATTTGCATTTAATGTGTGATCCGATTTGGGTTGACAAAGTCCAGATTTGGAAATTCTCTATAATTGGATTTAATGCTTGGGCGGCTCGATGCGTGTTGCAGGGTGGTCTGATAAGAGATGGAGAAAGCTTGTTGGTGAAGCATGTAATTAAATACACCCTAATAGTTGTTGGTTGATGTAAGTAAGAAAGTAGGCATAGAGACTGGGGGGACGGTAAGTGAGTGAGTTCATTGTATGCTTGAGAAGCATTGTAACAATGAATGTATCAAACCGAAGTCTGTGAAGAGGTCAACTAAGAGGATGTTGTTGTGAGCTAACATCTGAGAGTGAATTCTGTAATTTTGTATGTAATTGTTTACTATAATACAAAGTGACTTTACTTGGTGTGGTGAATTTTTCCCACGTATATCTTGTGTTATCTCTCTATGTGTGTTCTATTTCTGTCTTTACTATTATACTGTGGATGTGCATCTCAAATGCAATTAATTTGTTTAATGATGGGTTTTGCACTTCTCTTCTAAGGATCTTGCATTAGGAAAGTGTATTCCGCAACTGTTGCTTTTCCTTTTACATCTAACAAAAATATGTGCCAATATACCAGCTCAGAAGATGAGGAATTGATGAAAACAAGTCACATAACAAGAACCGGTTTAAAGATGCATAATTTTCTTAAAGGCAGGGGGAAGGTGGACTACATACCCTATGAGAATGAATGTGGATGAGATGATGAATTTCCCCTAAGTTCGAGATCAATTTACAAAGAGACATTTGATCATCGACTATATTGCACTTGGCCTAGTGATCAACAACTACCTAGAGTGTACGAGGTGTTTCAATTTTGGGGATACAACTACATGATATGACCCTCCAATATTCATGGAGCGAATCTAGGCCTCTTTATTGTCCAAAATGTATATGTGGGATCTAAGCATTGAAACAATTCAGAAAAAACCACTAGGAGATTAATGCCATATTATGGTCCATCATATTATAGTGGTGAATGGAGAAGGCTAGGAGAATTTAAGCCTAGCATGTTAGCATATGGTCTAAATTCGAATATGTATACACATCATCTCCAATTGGAAAGTGGAAAATAAATTAATAGAGGTCATATTATGTATATAGATGGGCGTGCATACACACACAAAAATATTACAGGATTTATAAATAGTAGTAAGGGAAGGGACCCTAATGTAAAATTGAATTGTCAATTTGTTGAGGTTATAAATGATAAAGATGGACATATGGAAAGAGAGGTTGATAGATTGATAATAGTTGAGGTTATTAAGGACCTTACCATTGGGGATGAGTTATTGATTGATTACCCCTTCTTAAAATGCACTCCTCGTGAAAGAAAAGGGAAGAATAAGGTCACCCTAAGGATGTTCCTAAGGGAAGAAAACCACAGAATAATAAATGAGTGTGGACTGATGTTTTATAAACTATGTTGTCAAAATTATGTTTTATTTATATTATTGTATAAAAAAGGTAGTCTATAAAATAATGTTCCATTATTCAATTGATGTATATATGTTCATACAATTTTTATTTTTATTTTTTAAGCCATATTTGATTATATTTCTTTGAAATTGATACATTTATGATTTATCCAATTGTTGCCAAACATTAAATAATGCTTGTGTTTGTTGATAGGTAGAAGATGTTGATGAAACACATACTAATACCCATGATCCAACTGGGTTATTAAGATTTGGACGGGATGATCCAAACCATACTAGGGTGAACATAGCAAGTTTGAAAATATTACTACCACCTGAGAAATTTAAAGAGCTGATGAGATATGCATACATTGATGAGATGCCACCTAGCCTTGATGATGTTGATAATGATAGTGAAAATGCAGTACATGAAGAAGGATTGAATGAAATTCTTGCAGGTTTCTTTGGGGATGGAAACAATGATGACAATAATGATCATATGGCTGACAGTAACGATGATAGTAGGGGTAATTACCAACAACGTAATGTTGATGATAACAACCTGAAAGACTCCATCAAGCAAGTAGCGAAGACACCCATGTTCAAATTGGGTGCAAGTAGAACCTCACAACTGGCATGCACATTAATATTATTAGAAATCAAGTCACCATTCGATTGGTTAGACAAAGGATTCACTACCCTACTAAAGTGAGTTAAAATATATTTCTTAATTTCCATTGTCAATTGGTGTGCACAATTCGTAAACATTCATCAACTTCGTTTATATTTATTTAAGGGGATTTTAAAACCATATATTGTATATAAACAGTCCTAGTATAGATTGAAATATCAAACATGTTCATCATAAGTCAAACATTCAATTGATTTAATCTCTAGCAATCTTACAGGTCACTAAAAACTAAAATATTCCCAAAGAGAATGTGTTGCCATCAACTTGCAGAGAGGCGTGTCTATTGTTGGTTGAGTTGGGGATTGAATATAAGAAAATTCATCCATGTAAAAATTATTGCATTTTATACAGAGATGAATATCAGAACAAGGTAGAGTGCCATGTATGTAAAGAGAAGAGATATTGTACAGATGTACAAGGTCCTACAGTTCCAAAGAAGGTTTTACGTCACATGCCAAATATACCTAGACTTCAACGAATGTTTCATTGCAAGTCACTTGCACAATTGATGGACTGACATGCAAAGAACAGGAATAAAGATGGATTCATGTGAATTTTGGCCAAATCCAAAGCAATGAAACACATAGAGGAAAAATGGCCAAGAAAATTCAAAGATGAACCCCGTAGTATCAAGTTTGGTCTTGCAATTGATGGAGTGTACCCATTCTCTTTCCTGAGCTCAAATTATAGTGTTTGGCCAGTCGAATTGATAGTATACAATATTCCCCCATGGATGAGTGTTAGAAAGGAGCAACTTATGTTGACTTTCATTGTTCCAGGAAAACATCAAGTTAAAAGCATGGATGTTTATCTTGCACCTTTTATTGATGAGATGCAACTGCTATGGAAAGGCATAAGAATGTATGAAATATCACGTCCTCCATGAAATAGGTCCTTCATGTTGTATGGTGTGCTATGTTGGACTATTCATGATTTCCTAGGACTTGGTGTTTGTTCTGGTAAGATAAAATATTTACGTATTTACACTCATAATCTATTTTCATCCCAAATTTCATACTTAGTTTTATACTATTTTTTTGATTCTATTAACATTACTTGTTGAATTGCAGGGCTTCAAACAAAGGGGATATTTGCATGTCCAAGATGTGTAGAACAATTTCAAGGGCGGTATTCTAAAGATCTACATAAATTTATTTACGCAAACAACAAGGTTTTTCTACCACTAGATCATAGGTTTAGAAATTGCCTGGAGAATCAATTTGATGGAAAAGTTGAAAATAGAGGCCCTCCCATGATTATGGGTCTAGGTGATTGGCTTAAGAAGTATGAAGATGCTGAATTGGAAGCTTTGGAGGATTTTTTTGATCTGTGTGATTCAATTCAAGAACTAGAACTGGTTCTAGTCAATATGCCAAAAGGAATGAAAAGGAAATCCATATTTTATGAGCTCCCTTACTTGAAGGATCTATTAATATCTCACCTATTAGATCCTATGCATGTATTCAAAAATGTCCCAGATTCTATATTTTGACATATATCAGGCAAAGAGAAGGACACCTTGTCTTCGAGGAGAGATATTGCTCTTTCGCATACCAAAATTGACAAAAAACATTTTTGGCCAAACAGGGAAAATGAAACATATACATAAGCTCCATGCATTTTGAAAAAAAAAGAACTAGACCAACTAAAAAATGTCATTCGTTCAATAAGGACACCTACTAGTTATGGGTCATCAGTGGCTAAATATTTTATAGTTGATGGGCATATCACAGGATTTAAAACACATGATTTTCATAATTTTATGAAGGTATTATATGTCATCATTTAACATTTATTGGTAACATTGATTAAGTACTAAATATATTTTGATATTTTATTGTGTCAGAAAAAATTACTAATGACCTTTTCATAAATGTGTTTGATAGCATATCATGCCATTGGAAATTAGGGGGGATTCATGTCTTAGAGTTGACTTAAGGAATGCCATAAGTTGATTGTCAGCATTTACAAGGTATGTGGTTATATGAAATGTTCATGTGTGAGAGACACAGAGATATTATATTGCATTTTAATTTTTGACTAAAGGTTCATACTAATTTACTATTCTTATATTACGTGGGTGACCTCCAAGGAGATCCACGAATCTGAAGTGCCAAAGTGGAAGAAGGAAATTGCAGAAATTGTATGTGTATTTGAGAAGGAGCTCCCTACAAGTTTCATGGACCTACAAGTCCATTTACTTATACACCTATTCAATGACATTGAATTGGTGGGTGTCGTATCAACGAGGTGGATGTTTTTCTTTGAGAGGTATATGAAAACTCTTAAAAGATATGTCCGACAAAAGGCACATCTAGAGGGTTGCATGGCTAAAGGGTATGTATTGAATGAAGCATTTTTCTTCCTATGTGAATTCCTTGGTAAGGATTTTGAAGATGGGCCACGCATATGGGATGAAGAATGAGCATCATATATTATTGATGGAGAAAAACCACAATATAATGGTGTTGAAGTACCAATTAGTAAGTAAATTCACGATCAGTGTGGTTGTTTTTCTTGCAATCATTAATTTACTCTGTAATTTATTTATCAAATTAACAACATGATATTTGGAGTTTGAAATAAATATGTTGACATGTAATAGGTGTAGATGAAAGTTCTATACTCAACAAGTTCATTCTATACCAAATGGACTTTATGAACAAATGGATTGATCTGTATGATAAAAAGAGAGAAGAAGTGTTAGAAGCAAGGAGACAGTTTAAGAGATCGAACCCAAGGAATACTCCACTTCCCATTGATCTGCTTGGAGAATGGGGCAAATATTGCACACTAGAATGGGTTACTGAACAAATTCAAAATCAAATAGAAGATGTAGGTATAGATTCAGACATAACATAAGATGAAATCATCATGTCTAGAGGATGTGAAAGAAAGGTACAGTTGGAATTTTATAAAATGTTTTCTCCTTACAGTTTTGACACTATTAACTATTTTAATATTCATCATTATATTTGTTTTCACTGAAATAAATGGTCTTTCACAGGCGAGGAAATATCCAACAATGTGGGTATATGGTCGACATTATCGTGTAGAAAGTGTAGATGTAAAGAGATTATCCTTCGATTGTGGCATCATGGTTGACTTCAAGCTATCCAATCGATCAAGCTCAAAAGATAAGAATATAATTGAAGGGAATCTACAATATGTTGGGAAAATACAAGAAATTATTGAGTTGGATTACTGCTCTTTTAAATGTTGTATTTTTAAGTGTAGATGGTATGAAGCATTTGAGAGGACATGAAGACATGATACCCATAGTGGATTGTTTTCTATAGATTCCTCATGCTTCCTACCAAAGGATAGGGAGCCTTATGTTCTACCAATTCATTGTGAGCAGGTATTTATTTAACTCAAACAAGAAGCAGTAGTGATCATTTATCTATTAATTCATAGTTTGTTGTGAATATATACATGTGTTTATTAATCAATAAAATTGTTATAACATACGTCTAATATAGATTTTTTGTTCATGTGTAGGTATTTTTCTATGAAGATATTTTGGACCCGAAATGGATGTTTGTCATACATTATGATCCAAGATTAAGGCATGTATTTGACGATGCATTAGCAGATATTGAGAAAAAAAATGATTGCCAACAAAATGAGAGAGAGGGATTAGAGAACATCGAAGAATTTGACATCCATGATTATGTTGAAGATGGTTATGTTTAGGCACAAGAAGACAACAACCCAGAGTTAGATGATGCTATGGAAGACAACAATATGGATGGTATAGAAAATGATAATCCAAATACATCTGGTAACAATATAGATAGTCTATAGTCAAATTTCAATGATGATGAAGATGATGCAGATCAAGATGAGGATGATGATAATATTAATTATTTGAAAGAACATATGAAAATTGACAATGATACATTGGATGACATTGTAGCAGACAATAATGTTAATGACCAAGACTTCTAAATTTTCAAAATTATTTGCAATCCATGTTTAAAAAAGGATGATTCTTATGGTCTAAACTTTGAAATGCTTCAGTAATATTATTTTTGTCGATACAAATTACCTATTGCAATATCCTTAAATTGTTAAATATTTGGTATGAATTGTTGGCATAAAAAATTAGGATTACTTGGATGCTTTTTCCATTCATATTGTATCAACATATGTTCGTGAAGACACAAAAGTTAATAAAATATTAATGCACGTAACTCACAATTATTTAAAGAAGCAACTTTGTTAAATTTATTATTTTTAAATAGTTTCCATTTTTATGTTGAACATGTAACAAGGCAAAATAAGCTCAATTTTTCAAAAAAATTAGTAGCTCTACCAACATCCACAGTAAACGCTTTAATGTATCAACACATTCATTCATATAAGCACAGTATTGAGGCTCAATAACTAATATTCATTCAAATATAAGAAGAAATGAGTATGGCAAACATAAGAAAATAATAGAATGATGACACAGTCATGGAGAATCTCTGATAATAAGATGTTCTCCATTATATTGCTTCAATTGATATTACAATGCTCTTCTTTAATAATCTCAGTGTTATCCCCTCAAGTTATTATGGAAGTGTGAAAGGAATTTTAATTCTTAAGTTGATGGAAACCAATCAAAACAATTTCTCTAAAAGGACTTTTAATCCTTAATAGGAGCCAATTAAAGTAAATTATTTGAAAGGACTTTAATTCACACCTAACAAGAAACCAATCAAAACATCCACATAGTAACAACAAATATGCCCTGATAAATCTTGCAGACTTAAATAACTTCAAAAGATCACTTTGGAGACAACAAAGCAATAAATAAGCATGAAAATTGACACAATAATTGAATAGTAAAAATGGATTATGAATTATAATCAGTCATCTCCATTATATTTCCTTTTAAATAATATGCATTATAACAAATAGTTATGATGTTTGATGACAAATAGTTAATTAACATAAATGAAAAAATAACACTTCAACACATGAATGCATTGATCCGTTAATCTTCCAGCAGATGCCTGTGACCACTTAAGATCTGTTCAAGGCTCCTACTCCATGATAATGCACCATCTGTAGAGTGTATCTTCCTTATGATGTCGGCTAGTATTTAAGCTCCAATGGCTGCCCCTATGTATTTGTTGCATCTTTGGTTTGGCTGATGAACAAGTTGATGGCAGAGAGATGACAAGTGTATTCCTCCTCAGCATAAGTTTCCATGTTGGCAATTGCACCCTTCATATCATAGTCCACATACATCATCTTTTCAAGTTGTTTATGTGTATTTTGTAACACCATCTCTTCGTCATTTATTTCTTGCAATGCAATATGTAGATACATGGTGAGCTCATCCTTCCAATCATCTTTCTCCCTAGGATTTCCAAGGCTATCATGGACTGTAGGATGCAAATCAAAATAGTGAATTTCCTCTTTGAACCTAATATCATACTTGTTGTGTGATTCCACCAACTTATTGTACATCTGCAATGTCTCACCTTTCATGGCTTTCTCATTTTGGAGCTCCTCCCTTTTGTCAATCATTCATCTTTGCAATCTTTCATTCTCCACAAATGTTGAGTGTGTGTCTTTAAATAATTTCCAATATTCATCAGCATGATCCATCATCCTATTGAATCTTTCTTTGATTATCTCAAACACAACATTAAATTTAATGGTTTTTATTCCTGTTTCCAACTCCTTGCATTTCTCTTGAGACTTCTGATGACAGTGTTTTCAGTTAGCTACATCTGCTAATGCATCCAATATTCTTTTGTTACTCTCTAACCATGGGGAATATAATTCTGATCTGGAAGAGGAAGATGTTTTATCTTTGTGACTAGCCACCTCCTTCCTTAATTTATCATTTTCTTTTACCAGTTTTTCAATATGTGTCTTACTAAATTTTATAACATTTATGTTTACCTCAGCTGTTTCAATGGGGTTAGTGTCCCTTACCCTGTACCAAAATATGTCAAAACACTTGGTTTGGATTATTAATGAGAGCAAGCCTTTTATCTTGACGATACAATGCCCAAATTAGCAGGGTGGCTTCATCTGGGTTGTACCCTGATCCTGAGTACATTTTATCACTTGCCTCTTCTGTTAGATGCATTGTTTGGTCTCCTCTTTTCCTAAAACTGTTGAACACTATTGCAGTGTTGATATCCCATCCTAGTAAGAGTAGTACCCCAGCCTCTTGAAGTAATTATTTTCCCCTTTTGGAGGTGATAGATTCTAACTCTTTATCTATTTCTTTTCTCAACTCTTCCAAGGTGGTTGCCTCTTGCTCAAGAGTGATATCCTTCACCCTCTATCTTAGAATTATGTTTTTATGCTCATAAATAAATGATTTAAATTCAGAAGTCTTGACAAAATCACTGTCAAAAATAAATTATTGTGCAACCTTGACTCTCAGCTCATCATAGAGTCCATCTGATGCTTCAAATTTGACAATGTTTCCTTTTGGAGGTGGCTCATATTCTGTAACTATAGGGGTGCTTATCTTTTCGACCTCATCATCCTCCTCATCACTCTCATCTTCATCTTCGTCACTCATGGTTGTATCTATAGAGAAGTTCATTTCTGGAGTGGGCTGTGAGGGTATGTAATCAAGAGGCTCTATATCCTCAGCCTGCATTCTTGAATAAGTTGTCTGAGGTGCTTCAAAGACATCTATAGGTACATATTTTATTAGCTCATCCACATGAGTGATGAGCTACTCAATTCTTTCCAGAGGATCATGTACTTCATCAAATGCCCCTAAAAAAAGATGGGACATTTCCTTTCTTCCAGGTCTCAACAAGCACAACTTTATTAAATGCAGTCATCTTATCTTTTGTTGAGGCCTCATCATAATTTCTTATTACATCATCAATAGAGAATTGGTGTTCATACCCTGATATTCCTTGTGACAATTTTTCCTTGTGAATAAAACCCTATGTATCAAAATTCTTTCTTTCATTACCCAACAGTAAATTGTATTTTTCCAATTTTGTATCAATTTCTTCATACCCTTCACTAGTGGCTACTATAAAATCTCCAAAGCACAAAGTGCTAGGCATGATAGAATTTTTACTATATCTCTTAAGATGTTTTGCATCAAATTTATCCAATTGTCTCACAATTTCCAAATAGGATATTCTGTCTGGAACTATTTTGGCAATAGATTTGGGGATCCTTCAAACCCATAGACTCTAATCATAGTGCAATCAGGAAATGCATACCAATACCCCCTGTTATGATTTACCTTTTTCCTGGGGTCCTTTTCCTTTGGTCTCAAGAATTTATGTATTTTAGGGGACAGGTTATAATTACATGTATGTCCCAACAATTTCAACAATGGCTTGACAAAATATTCCTCAAAGTATAGATAGTGTGATCTACAATATCTACTATCCCATATGGAAGTCCACATTTGTACAGGTTTACAATTCCAACTTTCATCTACATCTCTTATCCTTAATTCTTCTCCCCAGAACCTTCTAACATGTCCTTCGTGTAGAAGCAAACGCATAAACAAAGAGTAATGTTTGAAATCATGAATGTTGTCACTGTTGCTTATGATCCTTGCCAACCCCTAGTTCAGAGCATTGGCTAAATAATCGGCATAGTCAAATGGTATGGAATATTTTCTTTGTATATCTGTAGCCAGGACCATTGGGGCAATTGACATGAGGGGTGGGACCTCTACTCCTAACACTTGTCCAACTGAATAATATGTATATTTAAAATATTCTTCAAATAAATCCTCATGAAATGGAGGGTTATCATTACTAGAAAACCTTTTGAGTTGGTTGCATTCATCCCTGGGCCTATGTAGTGGTAGCTTCCATCTTTTATAGCTCATTTCCATGTGACAGTACTCTGTTCGAAGTTCTTTGATTGTAAATGGTATATTCTGAGAGCATTCCAATTGAAAAACATTAGAAATGAGATCTTTGGAGATAATGAGAATGTCAAACCCATTGTGTGATTGAATAGCTCTTCTTTTAGGGTCATATTTGTTGGCTAGAGCTTTAACCAGCTCTGTATTAACAACAAACACATTGGGTACCACTAATCTTCCTAGGTTCAATATCCAAGTGTTGCAGACTGGTTGAAACCTATACTATTTCCTATAATGGTATATGAATAGTTCATATACTCGTCGTGGTGTCCACACGTCTCCTAAACCTTTGTGCCTATCCCATATTTTATCCATGGAAGGATTTGTCAATGCACTCCTTTTAGGTCTGAGCCCTAACCTCGAGCATTGGTCAATTAAGTCCTAGTTTAGAAGTCTTTTCTCTTATTTTTCGTTTTTTAATTTTTTGAATTTCTGAGCTTTCAATTAAGTCTTGGCTTAGAAGTCTTTTCTCTTTTTTTGTTTCTTATTTTTCGGAATTTCTGAACTTTCTTCCATTGTTCAATTTTCTTATAAGTCTTTATAGAAGAAAATTCTTCATCAGTTTTTGTATACTTACTTGGATTCACTGTCATTGGTTCTGAGCTATGTAGTAATGGTGAATTCCCAACCTCCTTTACTTTGTTCCCACATCCAGCGAATCATTTTCAAATCTTTATGAAAATATCTGATCAAATTGAGGTATAATTCACTCAGCTCTAGCTCATAAACTCTCCACTTGCTATCAATCTTGTCATGGGGTAGATCATTTATTTTGAATATCTCAACGATATAAATGAGGCGTCATGACAATAAAAAATAATCATCATCATTGCATCAACGAGACCATGATTCCATTTTCACTGATAACCACCTTCTTCATCGATGAACTCCTTCCTTTTGGGTATTGGTGGGACACCAGATAATGTATCCCCGATGTGCCCTAGTTCCTTTGATATCCTTCCTTAACATGTCCTTGATAGTTCATGGTCTTATCGAGTCATCGAGGAGACTCTTGTTAGCCTTCCACCGATAAGTGTCACTTCCTCTGATGCCTTCAGCCTTTTATCGTTGCATCGGGGAAACCAAACTTTATGTTGGCCCGATTTCCTTTTGTTCCCTCGATATACTTTCACCACATGTTGAAAATTTTTGCTGTATAATGTATCGCTCCATCGGTGGGACGTTGTGTTCCCTTATGCTGATATGTTCTAGTGTTGCCAATATTATTTATTTAATATGTTCTAATCCCTAAGATATGCACATAGGACCAATCAATCATGAATTCATCCAAAAAATAGGGCACTACACTCGGTGCTAAAGTACACTCCAAAGTAGGCGGCTAACTAGGTATTAAACTAGGCACTATTATCAATGCTAGACTCGAGAGCTAAACTCGGTGAAAACTCAATGCTACGATTGGCACTAGGCTCGACGCTAAATTTGGCACTGACCTTGGTGTTGAACCCGACATTAAACACGATGTAAAATTCAGCGCTAATTTTCACTAAATTTAGTGTCTACTTGTTCTTGTCAGTGCAATAAAATCCAAAAATAACATAGACTTTTTCAAAAAAATGGAGAAAAATACATTGAAACAATGGGTGAAAGCAAAAAAGGGAGCTAATCACAAGTATTTGTTGTAGTGCAACCACCAAGACCTACATCAATGCCAGCCCAACCAAATTCAAACCCCAATAATAAGGCAACCCAACCTATGTATAATAATGAGACAACGGGTTACCCCACCTATCCCATAAATACATTAGAACTAGATGGAGTTTAATTAAGGTCGAGGAAGGCTCTTCAAGGGCCCACCATTACAGAAATCAACAAGGAGTCAAAAATAGAGCCAGCCAAAGAATCTCCCGTTCCCGAATGATTTTAGTCTGAACCAATACAAAGGGAGGACTCTCAACCTGAATTTGATTTTGTTAATGAGTTGTGCAATGTTAACATCAAGATTCCTTTGTTGCAGGCCATCAAGGATATCCTCATCTATACAAAAACAATTTGAGATCTATGTACTCGGAAGCAGAAGAAGAAGCAAGACATGAAGACTATCTAATTCATTGGACAGTTGGAAAATGTTATGTTTAGGAACATAACCATTCTGAAGTACTCAGATCCAGGGAGTCCTATCATTAAGGTATATATTGGTAAAGTAAGTGTTTCTAATACCCTTGTGGACTTGGGTGCTACAATTAATGTTATGACAAATGAAACAAATGAAAGATTGTCATTAGAAGGACTTAGGCCTACTCCCATAGTTCTTCAAATCGTAGATCGATCTTTGGTCAAGCCCGAAGGTGTAATTGAAGATGTAATCCTTTCTATTGATTTGTGGGAATACCCAACTGACTTTGTGATTTTGCAGCCAAAAATTAAGCTAGGGGGATATCCCCTAATTTTGGGATGACCTTGGTTAGTAGTTGTAGATGCATTTATCAATTTTTAGTCGAGGAACATGGTCATTTCTAATGGCAAGCACAAGAAACAATTGACTCTATACCCACCAGCGCAACCTTTGTTAGAGACGGAGGACCCAATTTGGATTGATAGTGACTTAGATGAGTCATTGCCAATTCTGATGATTGATAAAGCCTTAGATATGGAGGAGCCTACTGAGGATAATGTTCTTGTTAATTTTCTTTAGAACAGGTATATGTTCAATAAATTTTTTGAAAGCATGGTCCTCCATTTAGGTATAAATACTCAATGTCCTTTTGGGAACTTTTCGTTGGTGGGTAGTTCACGATCTGTTCAACACTTTATCACATTGCATCAATCATAACCCATAATTTCTTGTATGGTTCATTCTTATCTTCTATAAATTCTAGTGATATGCCATCCACCTCCCAAGTCTTAGCCATTTACCCACCTATACAATCAGAAGCTATGGAAATTCTGCCTAATCGCACACTTAATATTAATCCACAGTTAACCCCTAAACAAATCCAAGACCTTATTTCCATGCTTAGAACAAACAAATATGCATTCGCTTGGGAATACCAAGACATGTGTGGCATCCATCCTAACACTTGCACCCACCATATTTACATTGAAGAAGGTAGTCATCCAATTAGGCAACCACAACGTCGGCTCAACCCGGCCTTGCGTGAAATAGTTAAGGAGGAGTTACAAAAACTGTTAAATATTGGGTTTATATATATCAGTGGATTTCTCCTTTAGTTGTGGTTCCTAAGAAAAATAGTAAGTGGAGAATTTGTGTTGATTATAGAGCATTAAATAAAGCTACTAATAAGGATCATTTTCCATTACCATTTATTGATCAAGTATTGGACACTCTTGCAGGTAAGAAGTTCTCTTTTCTGGATGGGTTCACCAGTTACAACCAGATTCGCATAGCACCAGAAGATTAGGACAAGACCACTTTCACTTGCCCTTGGGGTACCTTTGCCTATAACGTCTTTCCATTTGGTTTATGTAATACCCCTACCACTTTTCAAAGAAATATTTTGAAAATTTTTGTGGATCTTGTCAATGATTGTGTTGAGGTGTATATGGATGATTTTACTGTCCATGGTAATACTTATGAAGAGGCTAAAACAAACTTAGAAAAGGTACTTAGGCGTTGTATAGATACCAACTTGTCATTAAGTCATGAAAAGTGGCATATGCTTATGATCGAAGGGATAGTGCTTGACCATTACATCTCCTCCAAAGGTATCCAAGTGGACCTAAAATGATCCAAATTATCCAAGACTTGCCTACACCTTCTAGCCAAATTTTTTTTTGTTGTTTTCTCGATCATGTATGGTATTATTGGAGATTTATCCAAAATTTTAGTAAGATTGCCTCTCCCTTGTTTTCCTTTCTAGCTAAAGACGTTGCTTTCTCTTGGACACCTGAGTGTCAAGAAGCCTTCGAGGCCATCAAGACAAAACTTGTAACCACACTGGTCCTTAGAGGTCCAAACTAGGAACTACCATTTCATTTCACACTAATTCCTCAGATTGTTCAACGGGAGTTGTGCTTGGACAAAAAGAGGATAATCTCTTCTATTCCATCTACCACATTAGCAATAATTTCATAGGAGCCGAGGTAAACTACACGGTAACTAAAAAAGAGTTTTTAGTTGTTGTGTATGCAATTAATAAGTTTTATCATTATATTACTAATTATAAAGTATTTTTCCACATAGATCATTCCACAATTCAATTTTTAATGAATAAACCTGTGGTAATTTGTAGAGTTATTAGATGGTTTCTTTTACTCCAAGAATTTGATATAACTATACTTTATAAGACTGGTTGAGAAAATGTGGTTGGAAACTTTTTGTCCTGGTTACAACAGCTAGACAATGAACCTACTCTAGTTGATGATGCATTTCTAGATGAGCATCTCTTTGCTGTATCAGCAAAGAGCACATGGTTTGCCGATATTGCAAACTATCTCATGCTTACATGCAAGTTTCCACCACATTTCTCTCTGAGGGAACAATGGAAGTTGGTTGGACTCAATGGGCAGTACACATGGATCAATGGCTTGCTCTTCTGCACCAACATTGACAATATCATGCAGTGTTGTGTATCTGAAGATGATGTCTTCAATATAATTCGTGCATGCCACATAGAACCATGTGAAGGGCACTTTTTTGCTCAAAGGACTGCTCAAAAGATTCTCACTATAGGCTACTATTGGCCTACAATCTACAAGGATTGTAAACGCCATGTTCATCATTGCGATAAGTGTCAGTGTATGGGCTGACCTACACACTTCGACGAGATGCCCTTACACCTGCAGTTTTCCATAAAACCATTTGAGAAGTGGGGCCTTGATTTTGTTGGCCCAATCAACCCGTCATCAAGAAATAAGGAATGCATCATTGTATGTACCGATTATGTAACCAAGTGGGTCGAAGTGGTAGCTCTGAAGCATGCCAGAGATACAAAAGTGGTAGATTTCCTATACTCTGATATTTTCACAAGGTTTGGTGTGCTGCGAGAAATAACCATGGATGAAGGACCACAATTTATGTCCGAGCTCATTTATGCCTTGGTTCGCAAGTATGAAATTCGCCATCGCAAGTCTACACCTTATCACCCTCAAGCCAATGGGCAGGTAGAAGTCGCCAATAGGGAGATTGAGAATATTCTTACTAAGAAAGTTGCTCTTCATAAGAACGATTGGGTTGCATGACTCCCTAAAGCTGTGTGGGCCTATCAAACAATTTGGAAGACCACCACTGGTCTAACCCCTTATGAACTTATCTATGGTAAGAAGGCAATTCTTCCCATTGAGTTTGAGATAAAAATACTTCGCACTACACTATAGTTGGGTATGAGTCTTTATGATGCACAAAAGGCACACATTGATCAACTACATTCCTTAGATGAATTGCGCTAGGAAGCACTCTTTCACATCGAGGTTGTTCAAAAACAACATGCTCTATGGCATGACTGTTACATCCGACAATGGTCACTCCAACCTAGAGATTGGGCACTCTTATATGACTCCCGCTTCCAAGAATTCAAAGGAAATTTTCACACATGATGGTTGGGACCCTACGAGATCTAGAAAATATATGTTAATGGTGTTGTTCATCTCTGTACAGTGGACTCCGAAAGAACTCTCCTTGTCAATGGTCACCACCTCAAACTCTACAAAAAGCCTCTTTCCAAAGAAGCTTTCTTTTTAGAGGTGGTGAAGGAACTTATTGTCATTCCTTTTGGCCTCCTTCAGGATTGATCAATAATATTATTTAAAAAAAAAGCAATAAAAGATTCAATAATGAAAACCCTTTTGGACGTTGTTGGTCGATTAATGGTTGAAAACTGGTTTCCAACGAGCATTACCCGTTAAATAAAATTAGTGGTGAAAACCGATTTTTCAATCTATTATCGTTAAAAATATATATATATATATATTCACGAGTTGGCACTCCACCTTTCTATCACTTTCCTGATAGGAACCATTTTCCTTTGCGCTGTAGGTGCTTGGGTTTCTCACTCCATTCATTTGGGGTCTTCTTTTGACCTCCTATCTTGAACCATGGCCTATACTTTCATGTCTCCCAACGATATGCTTTTCCATTGTTCCTGTCATTTCCTTGTCAGGAATCTCTACTTAGGTGTCTCCAGTAGTTGGTGTTTTCTTAGCCCATGGTTTTCCGACATGTCACCATACCTATCATTACTCGTTCCTGGCTAGTTTCTACACCCCTCCATTCACGATTCTGCCATTCATGTCACAATGGTTGTTTGTGGCTTACAACCAACAACCATTGCTCCATTTTTTCTACATTCCTGTCTCCTTTGTAACAGGAATTGCTGTAGCTATCCTTTGGCTGGGATTCCAGTCTTTTCTTCGCTAGGAGCCTTTTTCTTTTTGTATCTGTTGGGCAATATTCCTTTCTTTATGGTTGCTTTCATGATCTGCTTACTGTTACCAGTGCTCCGACCAGTTCAACACCACCTTTTCAGCCACCATACTCTTTGACTAATGTTTTCTCATGCTTTCTTCTACACGTGACACTCTCCAATTGGTTGATTCATTTTTATTTTGGCTCTGTCATGACTGTACCTCCTTTGTTGCTCTCTTATCATCCTATCATTGTTGTCAGGTTGAAATTTGCATCAACATAATTTTTTCCACGTGCACCACCACATCACCACTTCATCCCTTCAATGGTCATCAATAATGGTATTTCACGTGTTTTTCTTTTCTTTTTATTTTATTTAATATCGAGAGTTCATTTAATGATTGTGACATCACCTACAGACAGGTAACCTGCTAAGCTGGGGGGGTGTCACATTAGTCGTTGTGTCTCGTCCTTCCCATGTAAAAACTCGTCCTATCATATCTATACCCTCTTATTTCTGGTGTGATCTATCATAACCATCATTATTCGGTCACTCCTTAATACCGCCAATAATAATAATTATTTACCCGTAATAATAGTATGAAACCGCCATTCCTTACCCGCCTACCGTAAACCATTTCTTACCACCATTATAATTTCCTAATTTTGCTATTAGTTGAGTTTATACTATTCCTAGCGGTAGTTGTTTCTGTTAACCTACTTTGTTCATACACTTTATTAGGTTCGAACGGTGGACTATTCAAATTGCACCTCCTGGTAAGGATATGGCAGGAGAACGCAAGCACCATTATGAGCCAACAACAATGAATGACTTGAAGGCTCTGATGATGTCTAAGGCATACAATATATTCAAGCAAGTAGAATGGGATGCATACTTTAAAAGCATGAGGGGATATGATGAGAAGTTAGCTCGCGAGTTCGTAGCGACCTGTAACACTAAACGGGCGCAAGTTCATGGTTTGGAGATTCTCGTTTCAATTGAAAACATAGCGGATGTTATGGGGTTGCCATTAACAGGGGAAAGTTATTTTCCTAATAATTTTTTGTGGGAAAGAGAGCTTAAATCCCTTTGTAAAAATTTCTTGAAGCATGGGGAGTCAGTCAAAGTAGTTTCTAGTCAAGGCACAAAGTTAGCTTCGCTTCTAGTTCCCTGGAATGTTGTGGAAAAGTTTGTTATTCAGTACTTGACCTACGAGGGGAGGTATGTATATGTTTATGCCAAACAATTTCGGCTCATGATACATTTGAGATGGGGTGCGTTTGTAAATATTCCTTGCTTTATGTATTCTTCCATTATGCAAATGTGAAAAGCAGTTCAGAGGGGTAGTGAAAATTCATTAGCCCATCATGGGCTTATCAAAATATTGATTGTAAGAGAATTGAAGAATCTCTCGCCTCCTAGGGACTGGGACTCATTTGTTGTAGATGAAACCCCTTATTTTTTTGTGGATAATGCCCTCCCTAATGCTTCAGAACACTCTACAGAAGAGGACTCCCACAATGTAGAAAAAACTTCTGGTAATTTAGAGGAAGAGGAGTCTGGTCATGCAAATTTAGAAGAGGGTAATGAACACACTAAGGGTTCTAAGTCAGAAGCCCCTCCTGATAGCTCTAAAAAAGGAGAAGTACAAACCCTAGGGTCTAGTAGTAAGAAGGTTAAGGGCACCAGCACTAGATGGCCTAATCTTAAAAATATTGAAACCACTACACCTGGCTCTAGGGATGAGAAGAAACAACGTAGTGGGCCAACCTCGGCTGCTATTTTAGAAGAAAAAAAATTGTCAACAGAAAAGCTAGCAAATTTGGCTAATGTAGCCAGTGGTTTAAGCCCTCATAAAACTAAAGAGGTTGGAGAGTTAACAATAGTAGCCACAATCTCCTGAAAGACTAAGAGAACAAAAGTTGTTTCCAGAGAATTAAGAAGAAGTAAGAAAAGAAGTAAGGATAGACTTTGAGACTCTCCACAAAACCAAGAGAGGCCAAAAAACCTTGAAATACAACCCCAAAACTCTCCAGTCTCGGAAGAGAATCAGGTCAACAAGAAGAAATTCTTGACAAGGAGTTGTTTAGAATGAGTCTCACTAGCTAAAAGTGATGATGACCTTGATAACCCTAAAGATAAAAGCCCTCATGTCTCTAATCAGGAAGGAGACACCAACAGAAGAGATAATAGAAAAAAGTGAATGTGTTGGATACTCAGAACAGAAAATGTGGCAATTCCTCATCGCAACAATGAAAAATAGGAATCAAAGGCAAAGATATTCATTGAGAAAACATAGAGGATGTTACTGGTTTCCATTAATAGGGGAAATTTATTTTCCTAATAATTTTGTGAGAGAGGTTAAATCCCTTTGTAAAAATTTCTTGAAGCATGGGGAGTCAGTCAAAGTAGTTTCTAGTCAAGGCACAAAGTTAGCTTCGCTTCTAGTTCCCTGGAATGTTGTGGAAAAGTTTGTTATTCAGTACTTGACCTACGAGGGGAGGTATGTATATGTTTATGCCAAACAATTTCGGCTCATGATACATTTGAGATGGGGTGCGTTTGTAAATATTCCTTGCTTTATGTATTCTTCCATTATGCAAATGTGAAAAGCAGTTCAGAGGGGTAGTGAAAATTCATTAGCCCATCATGGGCTTATCAAAATATTGATTGTAAGAGAATTGAAGAATCTCTCGCCTCCTAGGGACTGGGACTCATTTGTTGTAGATGAAACCCCTTATTTTTTTGTGGATAATGCCCTCCCTAATGCTTCAGAACACTCTACAGAAGAGGACTCCCACAATGTAGAAAAAACTTCTGGTAATTTAGAGGAAGAGGAGTCTGGTCATGCAAATTTAGAAGAGGGTAATGAACACACTAAGGGTTCTAAGTCAGAAGCCCCTCCTGATAGCTCTAAAAAAGGAGAAGTACAAACCCTAGGGTCTAGTAGTAAGAAGGTTAAGGGCACCAGCACTAGATGGCCTAATCTTAAAAATATTGAAACCACTACACCTGGCTCTAGGGATGAGAAGAAACAACGTAGTGGGCCAACCTCGGCTGCTATTTTAGAAGAAAAAAAATTGTCAACAGAAAAGCTAGCAAATTTGGCTAATGTAGCCAGTGGTTTAAGCCCTCATAAAACTAAAGAGGTTGGAGAGTTAACAATAGTAGCCACAATCTCCTGAAAGACTAAGAGAACAAAAGTTGTTTCCAGAGAATTAAGAAGAAGTAAGATAAAGAAGTGGCGGATAGACTTTGAGGACTCTCCACAAAACCAAGAGAGGCCTGAACAAAACCTTGAAATACCACCCCAAAACTCTCTAGTCTCAGAAGAGATACAGGTCAATCAAGAAGATATTCTTGACAAGGGCATTTTTCAGAATGAGTCTACACTAGCTAAAAGTGATGATGACCTTGATAACCCTGAAGATCAAAGCACTCATGTCACTAATCAGGAAGGATGACACCAATTGGAAGAGATAATAGAGAAAAAAGTGAATGTGTTGGATACTCAGGAACAAGAAAATGTGGCAATTCCTCATCATGAACAACAAGAAAAATAGGAATCAGAGGCAGAAGAAGAATATGAAGAAGAACATCCCCTACTCACTAATGATGAAATCCATAGTATGCAGAGTTTGGTGACTAAATTGACTGAATAAAATGAAACCCTACATAAACAGGTTCAAACTGCAGAGTCACTCAATGCATCCCAAGCAACAAAGATCAATCAGTTGAAGGAAACACTTGAGCAAGCAAAGGTTACTGAGACATTTGTGGCAACAATTCAATAACATGAAAAATAGTTGTAGGAACTCTATCAGTTGTGTGTCACGGAGGTCACTAGTACTCTGCAAAAACTTGCCCCTTCTCCTTTTGGTTTGTATTCTATACTCTTTTTGCATGAGGACACACAAAGTATTCAGCTGGGGGGAAATGATGGGGGAAAAACATGCCATTATTTTACCTATTATTTGCTTTAACTTTTGTCATCTTTCCTAGTATTTCTTGTCGCTCCTATCACTTTTCATTAATGAACTAGAGATATTCTATGAAATGGAAGGATAGGTAAAAACTAGTGAAAAATACTGATTTCTTTGACTGTTGCTAACTATCTTTGTGACTTTGGTAACAGGAAATGTTTAAGTGGTTGACAACAAGGTATGAAGGGCATCGATGGAAGAAAGACTAAGTCGGTTGAAGTCATTTTGTCACTTTGGCTATACTTGTGTCGAGATTAGCAAATCTATTTTGAGTTGTTATGTTGTTTCAAGATACTATCAAAAAGACTTTAAGCTATTTTGATTATCTTTTGATGGTTGTTGGTTGTAAGCCACAAACAACCATAACACTTATTTGCTTTCATTTGCAAGACTGTTATGAGTATAGGCAGCTACGATATATATGTGTGTGTGTGTGTGTGTTTGCTGAAAACTAGAATATATAGACATAATAAAAATCAGATATTGGCGATTAAATTTGTGTTCATAATTTGTTGTTGCAATATGAATGAATGATAGTTAGCATGGAGTAATTATGTGTTTGTGAGCTTCATCACTCAATAATCGATGAAGGCAGGGCCCACTTCCTCGATTTTTGGTGATCTCTTCATTTCTGTGTGTGGTAATGTGTGTTCCTTCATAATTATTCAATTTATTTCATATGGTTTATTATGTTATCAGATTCTTATTCGTTTACTTAATCTCTATGAATTTATTCAATCTTTGTGGCTTGTTCAATACTTGTCAGTTTGTATAATCAATTAACTATAATTAAAGAATCGAATAGTTAATTAAGATTGAAAGCATATCTATGTTCAATAAGCATAGCTCATAGAGGATTTATTTCTATTTATTGCATAGTTAATTTTGTCTATCTTATTTCTAGAAAGGTTTTTGTTCTGTTAGAGATTTTCAATTATGCTTTGTTGTGTGCTAGTGATCGGTTCTTTGTTGCAGAGTTATTTTTTCATGGGTTCCTATCACATATAGATTTCTGCTCAAAAATAGATTACATTATTTTGCATCCATCAAACCTTAGTTTATCAATTGCAACCCTTCGACATACTGCCACAACACGGTTCAAAAGCCTATGTTCCTGGATTGACACTTTAGGATGAACTGAGGAAGCCATTTCTAAAGATTAAACCAAACCCATTTCAAGAATAATTTGAGACCACAGTTTAATCCAATCATGAACCTGCATTTAGAACATCATAATTCTAATTTGGAGTGCATTATCATCCTAGATCTTGCTTGCATTAACATTGCATTAGGGTTTGCGTTAGTTAATTGGCATTCTAGGGTTTCAAATTTTGCATTAGTGAAAGTTCATATAGCTTGCATGTTTGCATCTCAGATCATTGAAAATCAAACAAAATATGCATTTGTAAATAAGATACAGATCATACAACGTAAAAAGCATAAAAACCAATTAATTCTAAAAAAAAAAATTGAAAAAAAATCCCTACTAGGACACATGTGCCACCTTGGGTGAATCAATCCCTCTGCATATTTTGCATTGCATTTTATAGAATTTAAAGTTTTGTTTCTAAGTTTTTGTTTATTGTTATTGCCTTTTAGTTTTAGTTTCCAGAATTTCTATCACAAGCATTTCATTTTTCTTACCTTACATTACATTTGCATTCACCTTGCATTTCGTAGCCTTTGTATGAGTATTTGGTGTCCTATTGCCAATACGGCAGTGAGACGAAGTTCGAGATTCATGTCATCCCGCGATAGCACAATATTGTGGATCTTGGGTTGTTTAGCTCTTTTACTCCTAGTATTGGCATTAGTACACTAGGTATCGACAATACACTTAACAACTCTTTGCCTTCAAGTAGTATGCAAGTTGAAAAAAGGAATGATAATTTCCCACAAGAAAACATAATTCAAATTCATGAGGACCTAGCAAACTTACAAAATCAAGTGCAAAATGACAATATTTCAACTACCGCCATCCCTACTATAGATAATATTCACCGCATACTTGAAAGTGAAGATGGCCTTGACCTTGTGAAAAACATAGTTCAAATCTTTGGAAAACACCTCACCCCAACCACTAGTTGTCCTTTACCAACAAGCAATGTCACAAGCCAAGGAGGAACTCAAATTCTTCCCCCGCAACAATAGCCCAATACCTACCTACACCAACCCTCAAGTCACAACAACAATGCAACAAACTAGTAATGTGGTTCCTTCTTTGGGTATTCTCGCTAGCATCCCTAGTTCCTATATGGCATTGCACATCATATCTCCTACCAATTTACCACCTATAAGCATTCCATTCACTTTCCCCTTGAACACATACACCCCTTCACCATTTTCACTTCCATCTCATAACATAAATGACCCTCTCATAAATAAACTATTCCAAACTGTTTCATCTCTTTAAAAACAAATTTCCACCATCAACCAAAATCAAAATGGCCCACCTACATATTATATCAAAAGAAATCCATTATCCTTGGAGATATTGCAAACACCAATGCCACAAGGTGTAGAGGTGCCTAGATTCACAAAATATGAAGGTAAAGGAGATCCTTCTAACCATGTTAATGCTTATACCACCTTATGCAATGACTTTGTCCTTGATGATAAACTTTTGGCTAAGCTTTTTCCCAACTGTCGTTGAAAGATACTACCTTGGAATGGTTCTCCTCTTTACCAAACAAATCAATTAGTTCATTCAATGAAATTTTTGAAGCATTTGTAAACCATTTGGGTGATCCAAAAATTGGTTTACAATTTCAAGAAGGAATTGAGTTTTTATGAAATCACATATTTTTAGAAAATATAATGATTTAAGCCATAAAAAGTTCCATTTTAAGAATTCCAATTGAATAGGGTTTGATCAAACCACCTTTGATCAAACCCCCTTGGATAGAACCTCGCTAGTTTTAAACCATACCTATAAATGAGTCTCCTTTACACCTATCAAAATGCTAATAAAAAATACTTTTGATTTACCTTTTGGGGGATCAAATGAATTCATTTAAAATTTATTTCAAATGATTATGGTATTCCTTGGAACGAGCTATCCAATGAATATAATTTTAATATGTTTTTGTTTTATTATGTATTTGTTTTTTTAATAAACATAGGTTTTCCATCGAAAATGAAGGTCTTTGTTTTGCACATGTGGAAAAATAATAGATTATCAAAAAACAAAATTGAAAAATATGAGTGCATCAGACATTGAAGTCATTGATCCAA
>CM021101.1:220013568-220223889 GCA_007115665.2 Sequoiadendron giganteum
GATTGCGTTTGGAGGTAGGGTTTATTTTCTTCATTTTTTTGTTTGTCTTGTTTTGTTCAGTCTCTTGTTCTTTGGGTGGGTTCATTGCTCTTGGTTTTCTTTCAAATCTCTGTTGTTTGTTTTTCCT
This sequence comes from Sequoiadendron giganteum, assembly GCA_007115665.2. Taxonomy (NCBI): domain Eukaryota; kingdom Viridiplantae; phylum Streptophyta; class Pinopsida; order Cupressales; family Cupressaceae; genus Sequoiadendron; species Sequoiadendron giganteum. The sequence continues at coordinate 220,013,696 of CM021101.1, forward strand.
ATCTTCTCTTTTATTTTTCTTTGTTTTTCTTGTTTTCATTTTGTCTTTTATTTTAATGTTTGGTGTTTTCTTGTTTGTTTGTTTTTCCACGGTCACTTTCATGTTTTATTCATGCCCATACCGTGGTGCCCTAGGTTTTTGAGGGTGTCGATCGCCTACTTCATTATGTTTATAGGGTTCTTTGATCTATGGTTTTTACGTACTGATTCTTCTACGTATCGATTTGATTGGTTTCAAGTAGGGTTAAGTTTGTGCCCTAATTATTTGAGTCGAAGGGTTTATAAACTAGGGTTTTTATGTGCATCTTTGTTTAAATTAGAAAATGGTGCCCTAGTTGCTAGGTTTCCTCTCGGTCATATGGGGATGGTCTTGTACTATGATTTTTTAAGCCCCTTTGTTTGGTCAAGTGACCTCATTTTTTTTTAGGTTATAACGTCATTAGTTATTTTGTTGAAATTCCTAAAATGATGTCATGGTTGTTTAAATCGGGGTCGGATACAAAATTGATTTTGGTCTCAAACCTTGGTTTATAATAAATGTTTGACTCTGTCTTCGGGCCCACTTTCGATGAGTTATAGTTTATCAAAAGGTTATTCGACACAGTCGGAACTAGAGTCGAACCAGGATATAAGTTTGAAATTTCTTCATTGTACCAAATCAATGTCCATTCTGATCCTGGTTTCGATTACCATGCCGACTCCAGCTCTGATTCCGCCATATGGTTCATTGAGAGTTCAATGCCCATTCTGAAACTGACCCCGACGGTATTTCAAAAGGGCTTTTTAGGGATGTCTTATGCCTAGTCCTGCCTCCAATGTGTATGAAGGGTAAGATCTCTAACCGGGTTTTTTTTATACTTCTTGTAGATCTAATCTGGGGTTTTTATTATAGAAACTAAAGAATGTCAGGAGCATCGGGTGAGGCTTCTCAGAGGAGTCAACCTGTAGAAACTTCAAAAACAAAAGCTAAGCCTAAAAAGGTTAAGCCTGAACAACTCCCTTATACCTTGAGGTATAATCATGGGGGTCCTGTTGTCACTGCTAGCAAGGTGGTGTCGGATTGGGCAGACATAACTAATACAAATCTGGGTTTGTTCCATTATGAGGAGTTTTACTCCGGAACATTTGGTGAAGAGGTGACAGGGAGAACTCAAAGGATAGTTGAGTCTGGCTTGGCTCATATCACTATTTTTCCTCTATCAATCCAATGTCCTAAGTTGATAATGATAGAAGATGGAGCCTATAATCCGACTACTAGACAGTGTGTGGATTCACAAGGCAATGTCATCATTGATTTTACTCCCCAAATGTTCCAATTTATGTTCAATGTCCCCAATCCAAGGAATCCTAAGTAGCTCAATGAGGTGGAGGATTTGGAAATATATAGAAATCATAAGGAGGCCAACAAGGCTCATTTGAATAAGAAATGGTTGAGAACTGAGAAGAAGTCTCTAATAAAGCTTCCAGATCAGCCTAAAAGGGAAAAGTTCTACAAAGAGTTTGGGGACATAATAATGATGTTATCTAGAGTCTTTGGAAAAAGAGATGCTTTTCACTTTAAGGAATGGATGTTTCCATTCATTCAAACAATCCTGGATGGCAAGCAGCAATTTGATTGGCCCATGATTGTGTCTGAAAGCATCCACAATCAAATGGTTAGAGTGAGAGAAACCAAGAGTTTCTTTATGACCTCTTATGTCATTTATTCAGCAGTAAGGAGAGGCATTTTTCTAGGGTTAAATAGAGTGGCAATGTTGGGAGAAACTGATGGACAGAATAAAGTATGGAACCATTATGATCAACTATCCTTGCAGATTTCTGAACTGCATTATAGAAGAGTTAATGATGCATTTATGTATGTTATTATTAACCAGCTTAATGGAGATGCAGGGTACAGACTGAGCCAGGAGGCCATGGCGTTCATTATAGAGTGGGGATACTGGTTTATCCAATACCCTAAGTTTACTTATTTTAGGTTGGCTAGGTTTGATGGTCATCCTCACTTACTCCCTAGATGTTGCAGCAATAGGATGGTCTTAATGGAGTTTGTTTACCAAGCCTTGGGCGTCAATGCTAAATTTGGTATAAAGCATAAGACCGGTTGTCACAAGTTCCCCATGCAGTTGGGTGAATATAGCTGCCCACGCCTTGTGGGAGCTAAGTTTGTTTGCAATGAATTAATGCATCTGAAATTGGGCCTATATACTGCTAGAAAGCATTTTGATCCAAAGAAGAAGATGAATGCCTTGCTTTCTTCCATTTTTGATAGACATTTCAATCTGTTGGAGGACTTCTGGAGTGATCTTCAGGATGAATATGATTTGAGGAAGAGGAACTATGAAAGATTGCCTATCCCACTCATGGTGGAATATGGGGTTAAAGTGGACATTCCTGAAACACTATCAGATGATGGTGTAGTTTTGGATCTCGTATATGAAGCACAGGATGTAGGTACCAATAATTTAGATCCTGTAGATTGGGATGCGGGGGAGACAATTGATATTAAGAAAATAGAAAGACCGGTGTTGGATAGAAGTATCCAATGGGTCATACGGAGAACCAAGGAGCCTGGGGATCAAACCTCCAAGAAAAGAAAAGGTGCAAGTACCACACAAGGGTATAGGAGAACGAAGAGGAAAATGCCTCCAAAGGAGCCCTTGGAATTCTTCCCTCCTGACATAGAGGAATTTGAACTTGAAGCTCTGGCTCAATATTTTCTTGAAACACATGAAGAAGTCCCAATAGGACCTATGGCTTCAGCATCAGTTGTGGGTGAGTCACCATCTCAACTCCCTCCTACAGAGCAATGAAGTGGATAAATGCCTAAGGGGACTCTCCATGAAGAAGCTGAGACTTTAAATGGAAAGGAAGAAGAGATGGAAATTCATGATATAGAAACAGACTTTGATGATACTTTGTCAGATAAGGAGACACAAAAGGAGATGCCTCTTGATGAAATTGAGCATGTTTTGATAGAATCAGATCAATGGGCATTATTTGAAGAAGCTAAGAAAGCCTCAGATGCCAAAGCACAAGCTGAAGCTTTGGAAAAACAACAGGAATTAGATGCCAAGGCACAAGCTGATGCAGTACTCCAGTAACAACAGTTGGAGGCCAAGCAGAAAGTTGGTGAATTGATCAAGCACTAGTAGCAAAAGGAGCATGAGCTCATAGAAAAGGAGGAAAACGATAGATTGAAGATGGTGCAAAAGATTCATGAGCTGAAGGAAGAGAAGGCCAAACAAAGAACAGAAAGGGAGGCCCTTGAGGCTAAGTTTAAAATGATTGAAGAAGCCTATAAGAAAAGAGAGGAAGAAGAACGCTTGCAGAAAGAAAAGGATCCTGAAGAGCTTGTTAAGCAACAAAAAAGGAGAAGGAAGCATGGGACAAGCTCAAGGACTTGGAAGGAGAAAGAGAACGATTGAAAAAAGAACAAGAAGATAAAAGGATAGAGGAGCAGAAGGATAGGGAAGAGGTTGAGAAGCTTGTACAAGAGAATGCAGAAAAAGAACAGCAAAATGTGTAGGAGGTTGATTCTCAACCTAAATTTAATTTATTGCATCCTCTATCTTCTACAACTGCTACCTCTTCCTCTACAGTAATGGCTACCACTCCTAGTGCTCCTACCTGGTTGAAGCTTGATCTTGAAAAGAAACAAATAGCTCCACCACAACCTCTTAATTGGGAAGAAATGATGAAGGAGATAGAAAAAGAGAGACCCAAGAAGAAGGCCAGAATTCTTCATTCCATAAGGCTCACTGAGGTAGGGGAGATTATTGCAGGATTTGCAATTCCAATAGTGGACAAGGATAGGGTAGATATACAGGTCACCGATTATCACCTGGGCACGGTCAATTTAGAGAAGCCTACAAGCAATTAGCAGATGAATCTAATTGATGTTGTAGCTTCATCCACCAAGTCCAGAATGATCAAAGACAAACAAAGAAAGGATGAGCTCAAGGCTCAGTTGGATCAGCTGCATACTTTCTTAAGGGATGTTTCCACTCCTAGGTCACAACAAGTTGATTCCTAGGAAACACCAGTTTTGCTCAGCAAAAGATAAGTTGATGATCTAGTACAAATGAAGAGTAAGTCTGGGATGATGGATAGGTGGATAGATAAGCTTAACCAGGAAGTGGGTGAGGTGTTGGTAAGCAGTTTTGAGATTCATAAGATAGCGTTGGAATTGATAGAAGAAATGAGTCACCACACTGAAGCTTTGGGAAAGCAGGAGGAGGAATATAGGGAGTATGTCTAGAAAATAAAGGATATAAATAAATTTCCAAAGTCAACTCTTTTTGAGCAATCAATCCTCGAGGAAGACAATGCAGATTTCTTCGAAAAAGCCTCAAGCATAATTCGGTTTAGATCTGATTTTATATACAAGCATAGGAATGAAATTCAAGATGCTAGTAAGGACTTGAATGATCAACTTGATGAACTAGAATCTATTGTAGCCATTCTAGTTAATGTGGATATACCGGTTAAGGAGGGCATGCCTCTAAATCAATTAAAGGAGAAATGGGACAATAGGTTTCAAGAGGTTACACAGAAAGAGGATGATGGAGAGGATCTATTATTAGATAGATTAATGGATGTTAAGGAAGAAGTGAAAGCTGCGAGGAAAAAGTTGACTAAATTAAAATACATGAAGGAGTTTTCCTCTGCAAAGTTGAAGAGAATTAAATTTGAGGACAGTTGGATTGATGGGCCTGATGTGGATATTCTTCAACAAGTCTTCTCCAATTATGATGAATACCTTTTGGAGAAAACTATGCAGGAATGAGTTCGCATCAGGATGGTTTATTTTGGGTACATGACTTCCCCTCTTTTTTCTCTCCTATTTCACAGGGCAATCAACATTGGAACTGGAGATCAACCAGTCTAAGTTTTTGAGGAGGTTCCAATTCCTTGATTAGTGGATCTCAATTTTGATTGAGAGGGATTTGTGCTTAGCACACCTATATGTATTTTTGAACTCCATATTGTAAAGTTCAGTGGATGAAAGTAGAATTAGCCACCTGATGATAGCAGATAGGAATTTTATAGCTTTAAGAAAAGATACTTTGTTTTAAGTTCAATTGAATTTAGATACACTTTTATACAGTGTTATGTTGGAATTGAGTTTCTTGGAAGAGGTTAATGAACCATAATCGGTATGTATGCCAATGAGTTTTTTGTGCATAAATGTTTCTTATTTGATATGAATCAATAGGGGAAACCATATTTCAAAGATTATTTCATTAAATTTTCTATGGATGGAATTTTTGCATGTCTGTTGATCTATGTTATTAGCAATGAATGAAGAGTTTGTTCTTTTAAATCTTAAGGTATTGTGATGAATGATTGTGATGGTTAAACTAAGCACTGTAAATGTATGCAATAGTATGGATTGTTTTGTAAATTTTATCATGTTATGGTTTTCTTGATCTATTAAAAAAGCATTCGTTGTTAATAATATATGTCTGGATGTTAGAGAATTTTGTTCATATTTTACTGATTTATGCCTTGATCTATATTTTTCTATTTATTTAAACCCCCCCATTAAACATAGATTGATGAATCTGTTGTTGCTTGTATTCCTTATCACCAGCAAAGGCCCCTTGAATATTATAGTTGCATGGGCCAATTGAGTGACATCAGACAGTTGGGAACCAACTACCAAGACCTTGGGAGTTAGGCTACTATATGGTGTCTTTCTTTTTTCTAGGAGAAATAGAGTAGAAATATTATGTTTAACATTGTTTGTGTCATTTTCACCATCAACAGTTGTATCTATAGAGAAGTTCATTTCTGGAGTGGGCTGTGAGGGTATGTAATCAAGAGGCTCTATATCCTCAGCCTGCATTCTTGAATAAGTTGTCTGAGGTGCTTCAAAGACATCTATAGGTACATATTTTATTAGCTCATCCACATGAGTGATGAGCTACTCAATTCTTTCCAGAGGATCATGTACTTCATCAAATGCCCCTAAAAAAAGATGGGACATTTCCTTTCTTCCAGGTCTCAACAAGCACAACTTTATTAAATGCAGTCATCTTATCTTTTGTTGAGGCCTCATCATAATTTCTTATTACATCATCAATAGAGAATTGGTGTTCATACCCTGATATTCCTTGTGACAATTTTTCCTTGTGAATAAAACCCTATGTATCAAAATTCTTTCTTTCATTACCCAACAGTAAATTGTATTTTTCCAATTTTGTATCAATTTCTTCATACCCTTCACTAGTGGCTACTATAAAATCTCCAAAGCACAAAGTGCTAGGCATGATAGAATTTTTACTATATCTCTTAAGATGTTTTGCATCAAATTTATCCAATTGTCTCACAATTTCCAAATAGGATATTCTGTCTGGAACTATTTTGGCAATAGATTTGGGGATCCTTCAAACCCATAGACTCTAATCATAGTGCAATCAGGAAATGCATACCAATACCCCCTGTTATGATTTACCTTTTTCCTGGGGTCCTTTTCCTTTGGTCTCAAGAATTTATGTATTTTAGGGGACAGGTTATAATTACATGTATGTCCCAACAATTTCAACAATGGCTTGACAAAATATTCCTCAAAGTATAGATAGTGTGATCTACAATATCTACTATCCCATATGGAAGTCCACATTTGTACAGGTTTACAATTCCAACTTTCATCTACATCTCTTATCCTTAATTCTTCTCCCCAGAACCTTCTAACATGTCCTTCGTGTAGAAGCAAACGCATAAACAAAGAGTAATGTTTGAAATCATGAATGTTGTCACTGTTGCTTATGATCCTTGCCAACCCCTAGTTCAGAGCATTGGCTAAATAATCGGCATAGTCAAATGGTATGGAATATTTTCTTTGTATATCTGTAGCCAGGACCATTGGGGCAATTGACATGAGGGGTGGGACCTCTACTCCTAACACTTGTCCAACTGAATAATATGTATATTTAAAATATTCTTCAAATAAATCCTCATGAAATGGAGGGTTATCATTACTAGAAAACCTTTTGAGTTGGTTGCATTCATCCCTGGGCCTATGTAGTGGTAGCTTCCATCTTTTATAGCTCATTTCCATGTGACAGTACTCTGTTCGAAGTTCTTTGATTGTAAATGGTATATTCTGAGAGCATTCCAATTGAAAAACATTAGAAATGAGATCTTTGGAGATAATGAGAATGTCAAACCCATTGTGTGATTGAATAGCTCTTCTTTTAGGGTCATATTTGTTGGCTAGAGCTTTAACCAGCTCTGTATTAACAACAAACACATTGGGTACCACTAATCTTCCTAGGTTCAATATCCAAGTGTTGCAGACTGGTTGAAACCTATACTATTTCCTATAATGGTATATGAATAGTTCATATACTCGTCGTGGTGTCCACACGTCTCCTAAACCTTTGTGCCTATCCCATATTTTATCCATGGAAGGATTTGTCAATGCACTCCTTTTAGGTCTGAGCCCTAACCTCGAGCATTGGTCAATTAAGTCCTAGTTTAGAAGTCTTTTCTCTTATTTTTCGTTTTTTAATTTTTTGAATTTCTGAGCTTTCAATTAAGTCTTGGCTTAGAAGTCTTTTCTCTTTTTTTGTTTCTTATTTTTCGGAATTTCTGAACTTTCTTCCATTGTTCAATTTTCTTATAAGTCTTTATAGAAGAAAATTCTTCATCAGTTTTTGTATACTTACTTGGATTCACTGTCATTGGTTCTGAGCTATGTAGTAATGGTGAATTCCCAACCTCCTTTACTTTGTTCCCACATCCAGCGAATCATTTTCAAATCTTTATGAAAATATCTGATCAAATTGAGGTATAATTCACTCAGCTCTAGCTCATAAACTCTCCACTTGCTATCAATCTTGTCATGGGGTAGATCATTTATTTTGAATATCTCAACGATATAAATGAGGCGTCATGACAATAAAAAATAATCATCATCATTGCATCAACGAGACCATGATTCCATTTTCACTGATAACCACCTTCTTCATCGATGAACTCCTTCCTTTTGGGTATTGGTGGGACACCAGATAATGTATCCCCGATGTGCCCTAGTTCCTTTGATATCCTTCCTTAACATGTCCTTGATAGTTCATGGTCTTATCGAGTCATCGAGGAGACTCTTGTTAGCCTTCCACCGATAAGTGTCACTTCCTCTGATGCCTTCAGCCTTTTATCGTTGCATCGGGGAAACCAAACTTTATGTTGGCCCGATTTCCTTTTGTTCCCTCGATATACTTTCACCACATGTTGAAAATTTTTGCTGTATAATGTATCGCTCCATCGGTGGGACGTTGTGTTCCCTTATGCTGATATGTTCTAGTGTTGCCAATATTATTTATTTAATATGTTCTAATCCCTAAGATATGCACATAGGACCAATCAATCATGAATTCATCCAAAAAATAGGGCACTACACTCGGTGCTAAAGTACACTCCAAAGTAGGCGGCTAACTAGGTATTAAACTAGGCACTATTATCAATGCTAGACTCGAGAGCTAAACTCGGTGAAAACTCAATGCTACGATTGGCACTAGGCTCGACGCTAAATTTGGCACTGACCTTGGTGTTGAACCCGACATTAAACACGATGTAAAATTCAGCGCTAATTTTCACTAAATTTAGTGTCTACTTGTTCTTGTCAGTGCAATAAAATCCAAAAATAACATAGACTTTTTCAAAAAAATGGAGAAAAATACATTGAAACAATGGGTGAAAGCAAAAAAGGGAGCTAATCACAAGTATTTGTTGTAGTGCAACCACCAAGACCTACATCAATGCCAGCCCAACCAAATTCAAACCCCAATAATAAGGCAACCCAACCTATGTATAATAATGAGACAACGGGTTACCCCACCTATCCCATAAATACATTAGAACTAGATGGAGTTTAATTAAGGTCGAGGAAGGCTCTTCAAGGGCCCACCATTACAGAAATCAACAAGGAGTCAAAAATAGAGCCAGCCAAAGAATCTCCCGTTCCCGAATGATTTTAGTCTGAACCAATACAAAGGGAGGACTCTCAACCTGAATTTGATTTTGTTAATGAGTTGTGCAATGTTAACATCAAGATTCCTTTGTTGCAGGCCATCAAGGATATCCTCATCTATACAAAAACAATTTGAGATCTATGTACTCGGAAGCAGAAGAAGAAGCAAGACATGAAGACTATCTAATTCATTGGACAGTTGGAAAATGTTATGTTTAGGAACATAACCATTCTGAAGTACTCAGATCCAGGGAGTCCTATCATTAAGGTATATATTGGTAAAGTAAGTGTTTCTAATACCCTTGTGGACTTGGGTGCTACAATTAATGTTATGACAAATGAAACAAATGAAAGATTGTCATTAGAAGGACTTAGGCCTACTCCCATAGTTCTTCAAATCGTAGATCGATCTTTGGTCAAGCCCGAAGGTGTAATTGAAGATGTAATCCTTTCTATTGATTTGTGGGAATACCCAACTGACTTTGTGATTTTGCAGCCAAAAATTAAGCTAGGGGGATATCCCCTAATTTTGGGATGACCTTGGTTAGTAGTTGTAGATGCATTTATCAATTTTTAGTCGAGGAACATGGTCATTTCTAATGGCAAGCACAAGAAACAATTGACTCTATACCCACCAGCGCAACCTTTGTTAGAGACGGAGGACCCAATTTGGATTGATAGTGACTTAGATGAGTCATTGCCAATTCTGATGATTGATAAAGCCTTAGATATGGAGGAGCCTACTGAGGATAATGTTCTTGTTAATTTTCTTTAGAACAGGTATATGTTCAATAAATTTTTTGAAAGCATGGTCCTCCATTTAGGTATAAATACTCAATGTCCTTTTGGGAACTTTTCGTTGGTGGGTAGTTCACGATCTGTTCAACACTTTATCACATTGCATCAATCATAACCCATAATTTCTTGTATGGTTCATTCTTATCTTCTATAAATTCTAGTGATATGCCATCCACCTCCCAAGTCTTAGCCATTTACCCACCTATACAATCAGAAGCTATGGAAATTCTGCCTAATCGCACACTTAATATTAATCCACAGTTAACCCCTAAACAAATCCAAGACCTTATTTCCATGCTTAGAACAAACAAATATGCATTCGCTTGGGAATACCAAGACATGTGTGGCATCCATCCTAACACTTGCACCCACCATATTTACATTGAAGAAGGTAGTCATCCAATTAGGCAACCACAACGTCGGCTCAACCCGGCCTTGCGTGAAATAGTTAAGGAGGAGTTACAAAAACTGTTAAATATTGGGTTTATATATATCAGTGGATTTCTCCTTTAGTTGTGGTTCCTAAGAAAAATAGTAAGTGGAGAATTTGTGTTGATTATAGAGCATTAAATAAAGCTACTAATAAGGATCATTTTCCATTACCATTTATTGATCAAGTATTGGACACTCTTGCAGGTAAGAAGTTCTCTTTTCTGGATGGGTTCACCAGTTACAACCAGATTCGCATAGCACCAGAAGATTAGGACAAGACCACTTTCACTTGCCCTTGGGGTACCTTTGCCTATAACGTCTTTCCATTTGGTTTATGTAATACCCCTACCACTTTTCAAAGAAATATTTTGAAAATTTTTGTGGATCTTGTCAATGATTGTGTTGAGGTGTATATGGATGATTTTACTGTCCATGGTAATACTTATGAAGAGGCTAAAACAAACTTAGAAAAGGTACTTAGGCGTTGTATAGATACCAACTTGTCATTAAGTCATGAAAAGTGGCATATGCTTATGATCGAAGGGATAGTGCTTGACCATTACATCTCCTCCAAAGGTATCCAAGTGGACCTAAAATGATCCAAATTATCCAAGACTTGCCTACACCTTCTAGCCAAATTTTTTTTTGTTGTTTTCTCGATCATGTATGGTATTATTGGAGATTTATCCAAAATTTTAGTAAGATTGCCTCTCCCTTGTTTTCCTTTCTAGCTAAAGACGTTGCTTTCTCTTGGACACCTGAGTGTCAAGAAGCCTTCGAGGCCATCAAGACAAAACTTGTAACCACACTGGTCCTTAGAGGTCCAAACTAGGAACTACCATTTCATTTCACACTAATTCCTCAGATTGTTCAACGGGAGTTGTGCTTGGACAAAAAGAGGATAATCTCTTCTATTCCATCTACCACATTAGCAATAATTTCATAGGAGCCGAGGTAAACTACACGGTAACTAAAAAAGAGTTTTTAGTTGTTGTGTATGCAATTAATAAGTTTTATCATTATATTACTAATTATAAAGTATTTTTCCACATAGATCATTCCACAATTCAATTTTTAATGAATAAACCTGTGGTAATTTGTAGAGTTATTAGATGGTTTCTTTTACTCCAAGAATTTGATATAACTATACTTTATAAGACTGGTTGAGAAAATGTGGTTGGAAACTTTTTGTCCTGGTTACAACAGCTAGACAATGAACCTACTCTAGTTGATGATGCATTTCTAGATGAGCATCTCTTTGCTGTATCAGCAAAGAGCACATGGTTTGCCGATATTGCAAACTATCTCATGCTTACATGCAAGTTTCCACCACATTTCTCTCTGAGGGAACAATGGAAGTTGGTTGGACTCAATGGGCAGTACACATGGATCAATGGCTTGCTCTTCTGCACCAACATTGACAATATCATGCAGTGTTGTGTATCTGAAGATGATGTCTTCAATATAATTCGTGCATGCCACATAGAACCATGTGAAGGGCACTTTTTTGCTCAAAGGACTGCTCAAAAGATTCTCACTATAGGCTACTATTGGCCTACAATCTACAAGGATTGTAAACGCCATGTTCATCATTGCGATAAGTGTCAGTGTATGGGCTGACCTACACACTTCGACGAGATGCCCTTACACCTGCAGTTTTCCATAAAACCATTTGAGAAGTGGGGCCTTGATTTTGTTGGCCCAATCAACCCGTCATCAAGAAATAAGGAATGCATCATTGTATGTACCGATTATGTAACCAAGTGGGTCGAAGTGGTAGCTCTGAAGCATGCCAGAGATACAAAAGTGGTAGATTTCCTATACTCTGATATTTTCACAAGGTTTGGTGTGCTGCGAGAAATAACCATGGATGAAGGACCACAATTTATGTCCGAGCTCATTTATGCCTTGGTTCGCAAGTATGAAATTCGCCATCGCAAGTCTACACCTTATCACCCTCAAGCCAATGGGCAGGTAGAAGTCGCCAATAGGGAGATTGAGAATATTCTTACTAAGAAAGTTGCTCTTCATAAGAACGATTGGGTTGCATGACTCCCTAAAGCTGTGTGGGCCTATCAAACAATTTGGAAGACCACCACTGGTCTAACCCCTTATGAACTTATCTATGGTAAGAAGGCAATTCTTCCCATTGAGTTTGAGATAAAAATACTTCGCACTACACTATAGTTGGGTATGAGTCTTTATGATGCACAAAAGGCACACATTGATCAACTACATTCCTTAGATGAATTGCGCTAGGAAGCACTCTTTCACATCGAGGTTGTTCAAAAACAACATGCTCTATGGCATGACTGTTACATCCGACAATGGTCACTCCAACCTAGAGATTGGGCACTCTTATATGACTCCCGCTTCCAAGAATTCAAAGGAAATTTTCACACATGATGGTTGGGACCCTACGAGATCTAGAAAATATATGTTAATGGTGTTGTTCATCTCTGTACAGTGGACTCCGAAAGAACTCTCCTTGTCAATGGTCACCACCTCAAACTCTACAAAAAGCCTCTTTCCAAAGAAGCTTTCTTTTTAGAGGTGGTGAAGGAACTTATTGTCATTCCTTTTGGCCTCCTTCAGGATTGATCAATAATATTATTTAAAAAAAAAGCAATAAAAGATTCAATAATGAAAACCCTTTTGGACGTTGTTGGTCGATTAATGGTTGAAAACTGGTTTCCAACGAGCATTACCCGTTAAATAAAATTAGTGGTGAAAACCGATTTTTCAATCTATTATCGTTAAAAATATATATATATATATATTCACGAGTTGGCACTCCACCTTTCTATCACTTTCCTGATAGGAACCATTTTCCTTTGCGCTGTAGGTGCTTGGGTTTCTCACTCCATTCATTTGGGGTCTTCTTTTGACCTCCTATCTTGAACCATGGCCTATACTTTCATGTCTCCCAACGATATGCTTTTCCATTGTTCCTGTCATTTCCTTGTCAGGAATCTCTACTTAGGTGTCTCCAGTAGTTGGTGTTTTCTTAGCCCATGGTTTTCCGACATGTCACCATACCTATCATTACTCGTTCCTGGCTAGTTTCTACACCCCTCCATTCACGATTCTGCCATTCATGTCACAATGGTTGTTTGTGGCTTACAACCAACAACCATTGCTCCATTTTTTCTACATTCCTGTCTCCTTTGTAACAGGAATTGCTGTAGCTATCCTTTGGCTGGGATTCCAGTCTTTTCTTCGCTAGGAGCCTTTTTCTTTTTGTATCTGTTGGGCAATATTCCTTTCTTTATGGTTGCTTTCATGATCTGCTTACTGTTACCAGTGCTCCGACCAGTTCAACACCACCTTTTCAGCCACCATACTCTTTGACTAATGTTTTCTCATGCTTTCTTCTACACGTGACACTCTCCAATTGGTTGATTCATTTTTATTTTGGCTCTGTCATGACTGTACCTCCTTTGTTGCTCTCTTATCATCCTATCATTGTTGTCAGGTTGAAATTTGCATCAACATAATTTTTTCCACGTGCACCACCACATCACCACTTCATCCCTTCAATGGTCATCAATAATGGTATTTCACGTGTTTTTCTTTTCTTTTTATTTTATTTAATATCGAGAGTTCATTTAATGATTGTGACATCACCTACAGACAGGTAACCTGCTAAGCTGGGGGGGTGTCACATTAGTCGTTGTGTCTCGTCCTTCCCATGTAAAAACTCGTCCTATCATATCTATACCCTCTTATTTCTGGTGTGATCTATCATAACCATCATTATTCGGTCACTCCTTAATACCGCCAATAATAATAATTATTTACCCGTAATAATAGTATGAAACCGCCATTCCTTACCCGCCTACCGTAAACCATTTCTTACCACCATTATAATTTCCTAATTTTGCTATTAGTTGAGTTTATACTATTCCTAGCGGTAGTTGTTTCTGTTAACCTACTTTGTTCATACACTTTATTAGGTTCGAACGGTGGACTATTCAAATTGCACCTCCTGGTAAGGATATGGCAGGAGAACGCAAGCACCATTATGAGCCAACAACAATGAATGACTTGAAGGCTCTGATGATGTCTAAGGCATACAATATATTCAAGCAAGTAGAATGGGATGCATACTTTAAAAGCATGAGGGGATATGATGAGAAGTTAGCTCGCGAGTTCGTAGCGACCTGTAACACTAAACGGGCGCAAGTTCATGGTTTGGAGATTCTCGTTTCAATTGAAAACATAGCGGATGTTATGGGGTTGCCATTAACAGGGGAAAGTTATTTTCCTAATAATTTTTTGTGGGAAAGAGAGCTTAAATCCCTTTGTAAAAATTTCTTGAAGCATGGGGAGTCAGTCAAAGTAGTTTCTAGTCAAGGCACAAAGTTAGCTTCGCTTCTAGTTCCCTGGAATGTTGTGGAAAAGTTTGTTATTCAGTACTTGACCTACGAGGGGAGGTATGTATATGTTTATGCCAAACAATTTCGGCTCATGATACATTTGAGATGGGGTGCGTTTGTAAATATTCCTTGCTTTATGTATTCTTCCATTATGCAAATGTGAAAAGCAGTTCAGAGGGGTAGTGAAAATTCATTAGCCCATCATGGGCTTATCAAAATATTGATTGTAAGAGAATTGAAGAATCTCTCGCCTCCTAGGGACTGGGACTCATTTGTTGTAGATGAAACCCCTTATTTTTTTGTGGATAATGCCCTCCCTAATGCTTCAGAACACTCTACAGAAGAGGACTCCCACAATGTAGAAAAAACTTCTGGTAATTTAGAGGAAGAGGAGTCTGGTCATGCAAATTTAGAAGAGGGTAATGAACACACTAAGGGTTCTAAGTCAGAAGCCCCTCCTGATAGCTCTAAAAAAGGAGAAGTACAAACCCTAGGGTCTAGTAGTAAGAAGGTTAAGGGCACCAGCACTAGATGGCCTAATCTTAAAAATATTGAAACCACTACACCTGGCTCTAGGGATGAGAAGAAACAACGTAGTGGGCCAACCTCGGCTGCTATTTTAGAAGAAAAAAAATTGTCAACAGAAAAGCTAGCAAATTTGGCTAATGTAGCCAGTGGTTTAAGCCCTCATAAAACTAAAGAGGTTGGAGAGTTAACAATAGTAGCCACAATCTCCTGAAAGACTAAGAGAACAAAAGTTGTTTCCAGAGAATTAAGAAGAAGTAAGATAAAGAAGTGGCGGATAGACTTTGAGGACTCTCCACAAAACCAAGAGAGGCCTGAACAAAACCTTGAAATACCACCCCAAAACTCTCTAGTCTCAGAAGAGATACAGGTCAATCAAGAAGATATTCTTGACAAGGGCATTTTTCAGAATGAGTCTACACTAGCTAAAAGTGATGATGACCTTGATAACCCTGAAGATCAAAGCACTCATGTCACTAATCAGGAAGGATGACACCAATTGGAAGAGATAATAGAGAAAAAAGTGAATGTGTTGGATACTCAGGAACAAGAAAATGTGGCAATTCCTCATCATGAACAACAAGGGTGCGTTTGTAAATATTCCTTGCTTTATGTATTCTTCCATTATGCAAATGTGAAAAGCAGTTCAGAGGGGTAGTGAAAATTCATTAGCCCATCATGGGCTTATCAAAATATTGATTGTAAGAGAATTGAAGAATCTCTCGCCTCCTAGGGACTGGGACTCATTTGTTGTAGATGAAACCCCTTATTTTTTTGTGGATAATGCCCTCCCTAATGCTTCAGAACACTCTACAGAAGAGGACTCCCACAATGTAGAAAAAACTTCTGGTAATTTAGAGGAAGAGGAGTCTGGTCATGCAAATTTAGAAGAGGGTAATGAACACACTAAGGGTTCTAAGTCAGAAGCCCCTCCTGATAGCTCTAAAAAAGGAGAAGTACAAACCCTAGGGTCTAGTAGTAAGAAGGTTAAGGGCACCAGCACTAGATGGCCTAATCTTAAAAATATTGAAACCACTACACCTGGCTCTAGGGATGAGAAGAAACAACGTAGTGGGCCAACCTCGGCTGCTATTTTAGAAGAAAAAAAATTGTCAACAGAAAAGCTAGCAAATTTGGCTAATGTAGCCAGTGGTTTAAGCCCTCATAAAACTAAAGAGGTTGGAGAGTTAACAATAGTAGCCACAATCTCCTGAAAGACTAAGAGAACAAAAGTTGTTTCCAGAGAATTAAGAAGAAGTAAGATAAAGAAGTGGCGGATAGACTTTGAGGACTCTCCACAAAACCAAGAGAGGCCTGAACAAAACCTTGAAATACCACCCCAAAACTCTCTAGTCTCAGAAGAGATACAGGTCAATCAAGAAGATATTCTTGACAAGGGCATTTTTCAGAATGAGTCTACACTAGCTAAAAGTGATGATGACCTTGATAACCCTGAAGATCAAAGCACTCATGTCACTAATCAGGAAGGATGACACCAATTGGAAGAGATAATAGAGAAAAAAGTGAATGTGTTGGATACTCAGGAACAAGAAAATGTGGCAATTCCTCATCATGAACAACAAGAAAAATAGGAATCAGAGGCAGAAGAAGAATATGAAGAAGAACATCCCCTACTCACTAATGATGAAATCCATAGTATGCAGAGTTTGGTGACTAAATTGACTGAATAAAATGAAACCCTACATAAACAGGTTCAAACTGCAGAGTCACTCAATGCATCCCAAGCAACAAAGATCAATCAGTTGAAGGAAACACTTGAGCAAGCAAAGGTTACTGAGACATTTGTGGCAACAATTCAATAACATGAAAAATAGTTGTAGGAACTCTATCAGTTGTGTGTCACGGAGGTCACTAGTACTCTGCAAAAACTTGCCCCTTCTCCTTTTGGTTTGTATTCTATACTCTTTTTGCATGAGGACACACAAAGTATTCAGCTGGGGGGAAATGATGGGGGAAAAACATGCCATTATTTTACCTATTATTTGCTTTAACTTTTGTCATCTTTCCTAGTATTTCTTGTCGCTCCTATCACTTTTCATTAATGAACTAGAGATATTCTATGAAATGGAAGGATAGGTAAAAACTAGTGAAAAATACTGATTTCTTTGACTGTTGCTAACTATCTTTGTGACTTTGGTAACAGGAAATGTTTAAGTGGTTGACAACAAGGTATGAAGGGCATCGATGGAAGAAAGACTAAGTCGGTTGAAGTCATTTTGTCACTTTGGCTATACTTGTGTCGAGATTAGCAAATCTATTTTGAGTTGTTATGTTGTTTCAAGATACTATCAAAAAGACTTTAAGCTATTTTGATTATCTTTTGATGGTTGTTGGTTGTAAGCCACAAACAACCATAACACTTATTTGCTTTCATTTGCAAGACTGTTATGAGTATAGGCAGCTACGATATATATGTGTGTGTGTGTGTGTGTTTGCTGAAAACTAGAATATATAGACATAATAAAAATCAGATATTGGCGATTAAATTTGTGTTCATAATTTGTTGTTGCAATATGAATGAATGATAGTTAGCATGGAGTAATTATGTGTTTGTGAGCTTCATCACTCAATAATCGATGAAGGCAGGGCCCACTTCCTCGATTTTTGGTGATCTCTTCATTTCTGTGTGTGGTAATGTGTGTTCCTTCATAATTATTCAATTTATTTCATATGGTTTATTATGTTATCAGATTCTTATTCGTTTACTTAATCTCTATGAATTTATTCAATCTTTGTGGCTTGTTCAATACTTGTCAGTTTGTATAATCAATTAACTATAATTAAAGAATCGAATAGTTAATTAAGATTGAAAGCATATCTATGTTCAATAAGCATAGCTCATAGAGGATTTATTTCTATTTATTGCATAGTTAATTTTGTCTATCTTATTTCTAGAAAGGTTTTTGTTCTGTTAGAGATTTTCAATTATGCTTTGTTGTGTGCTAGTGATCGGTTCTTTGTTGCAGAGTTATTTTTTCATGGGTTCCTATCACATATAGATTTCTGCTCAAAAATAGATTACATTATTTTGCATCCATCAAACCTTAGTTTATCAATTGCAACCCTTCGACATACTGCCACAACACGGTTCAAAAGCCTATGTTCCTGGATTGACACTTTAGGATGAACTGAGGAAGCCATTTCTAAAGATTAAACCAAACCCATTTCAAGAATAATTTGAGACCACAGTTTAATCCAATCATGAACCTGCATTTAGAACATCATAATTCTAATTTGGAGTGCATTATCATCCTAGATCTTGCTTGCATTAACATTGCATTAGGGTTTGCGTTAGTTAATTGGCATTCTAGGGTTTCAAATTTTGCATTAGTGAAAGTTCATATAGCTTGCATGTTTGCATCTCAGATCATTGAAAATCAAACAAAATATGCATTTGTAAATAAGATACAGATCATACAACGTAAAAAGCATAAAAACCAATTAATTCTAAAAAAAAAAATTGAAAAAAAATCCCTACTAGGACACATGTGCCACCTTGGGTGAATCAATCCCTCTGCATATTTTGCATTGCATTTTATAGAATTTAAAGTTTTGTTTCTAAGTTTTTGTTTATTGTTATTGCCTTTTAGTTTTAGTTTCCAGAATTTCTATCACAAGCATTTCATTTTTCTTACCTTACATTACATTTGCATTCACCTTGCATTTCGTAGCCTTTGTATGAGTATTTGGTGTCCTATTGCCAATACGGCAGTGAGACGAAGTTCGAGATTCATGTCATCCCGCGATAGCACAATATTGTGGATCTTGGGTTGTTTAGCTCTTTTACTCCTAGTATTGGCATTAGTACACTAGGTATCGACAATACACTTAACAACTCTTTGCCTTCAAGTAGTATGCAAGTTGAAAAAAGGAATGATAATTTCCCACAAGAAAACATAATTCAAATTCATGAGGACCTAGCAAACTTACAAAATCAAGTGCAAAATGACAATATTTCAACTACCGCCATCCCTACTATAGATAATATTCACCGCATACTTGAAAGTGAAGATGGCCTTGACCTTGTGAAAAACATAGTTCAAATCTTTGGAAAACACCTCACCCCAACCACTAGTTGTCCTTTACCAACAAGCAATGTCACAAGCCAAGGAGGAACTCAAATTCTTCCCCCGCAACAATAGCCCAATACCTACCTACACCAACCCTCAAGTCACAACAACAATGCAACAAACTAGTAATGTGGTTCCTTCTTTGGGTATTCTCGCTAGCATCCCTAGTTCCTATATGGCATTGCACATCATATCTCCTACCAATTTACCACCTATAAGCATTCCATTCACTTTCCCCTTGAACACATACACCCCTTCACCATTTTCACTTCCATCTCATAACATAAATGACCCTCTCATAAATAAACTATTCCAAACTGTTTCATCTCTTTAAAAACAAATTTCCACCATCAACCAAAATCAAAATGGCCCACCTACATATTATATCAAAAGAAATCCATTATCCTTGGAGATATTGCAAACACCAATGCCACAAGGTGTAGAGGTGCCTAGATTCACAAAATATGAAGGTAAAGGAGATCCTTCTAACCATGTTAATGCTTATACCACCTTATGCAATGACTTTGTCCTTGATGATAAACTTTTGGCTAAGCTTTTTCCCAACTGTCGTTGAAAGATACTACCTTGGAATGGTTCTCCTCTTTACCAAACAAATCAATTAGTTCATTCAATGAAATTTTTGAAGCATTTGTAAACCATTTCCAAGTGCATATGACCCCCAAGATGACTTTGGCCGATTTGATGAGATGCAAGAAAACATAAGAAGAAAAGATAACTGACTTTATCTCATGCTACCAATCACTTTATTCCCAAATTGATGTCAAGGTCCCCGACCCACACCTTCAAAAGATGTTCATAGAAGATTTGAAAAGTAATATGCAAGACAAGATCACCATAATGAAATCTCCCTCATTTATTCACTTGTGTACTACCCTTCGTGATTATCAAAATTCGGTTAGTAGTGAAGATACAAAATCCACTTCTAATGAAACTGAGAAATCTGAGCCCGCAAACCAAAACAATTCCTAACCTTTTAGAAAACAAAATAAAGGGTTTCTTCAATTTAATCCCCCTCAACAAACAACTTAGAATGTCAGTAACCAAGTAGTTGTTGTTAAAGCCTCAATACCCTTTAGCTATGGGGACCTGAAAAGACAATTCACTCCCTTACTTGATACCCTTCATAACACAATGTCCCAACTTTTAGAACAAATGATTACCTTTCCTCTCATCAAAACAACTAATCCTAATAGCCTTTACCCCCGAGCTTTAGCTCAAATGCTTATTGCCACTATCACCGACAAAATGGACATGATACAGAACAGTACAAGCGTCTTAAACATCTTGTGCAAGACCTCATTGATTTTGGTTGCCTTTCCATTAGAGGTGTTAGTGATCAAGGAAATAAGTATGTTGCCTCTCCTAACTAGAACTTTCAAATCTTCACCAACCCCATGCCTAATCATAACATTTCATTTTTCAAAGCTATCAAAACTAAAAAGAATGATGTGATGAATGTTGACACATATGATGATAACAATGATTCAATAGATAGTGATCTTATGGATGACATGGTAGGAGTGATGGACGTTATTCCTCGTAAGGGTTGAACTAAAAATCCTCTTGAAATTGCTTTTTCCTCTAAAGGCATACTTAAACATGCACCTGATGGTCCTCTTTACATAGCTAGTCGTATCTATGACAAGCCCAAGGTGATCCCACAATGCTGGTTTACAATTTTTGGGAGATTTTGATTTTTGTTGAAATCACATATTTTTAGAAAATATAATGATTTAAGCCTTAAAAAGTCCCATTTGAAGGATTCCAATTGAAGAGGGTTTGATCAAACCACCTTAGATCAAACCCCCTTGGATAGAACCCCGCTAGTTTTAAACCATACCAATAACGGAGTCTCCTTTACACCTATCAAAATGTTGATAAAAACTCACTTTTGATTTACCTTTTGGGGGATCAAATGAATTCATTTAAAATTTATTTTTGTAAGTATGTAGTCCTTATTATAGGCTTCCCAAAAAGTATAATTTTAAATAAATTTAATTTAATTAATATATTTATTTTTTAATTTCTTGTGAATGTAGGTTTTTCATTGAAAATCAAGCTCTTTGTTCTGCACATGTCGAAAAATAGAAGATTATAAATTTTTTTTTTTTTAAATATTAGTGCACTAGATATTGAAATCCTTGATCCAACAAAAAAAATTTGAATATCGATACATACAAAAAAAGTTATGTTGTATACAGTCTGCCTATGTCTGAATTGTAATTAGTTTGACTTCAAAACTTGATTAAGGAAAAAATATTTAATAAAACACTACGAAACCAAATTAAAGGGATAGATATCATAGTTACAAATCTAAATTCGAAAAAACTATAATTCTATCCTTCATGGAAAAAAAATTATGTTGTATACAGTGAGCATCACTCCTTAAAAATGGTGTTTACTGAAAAAAAACTAGTTTTCAAAGGAGATGGAAAAAGAAGTGCAATTTGATTCCAAAAATTTTGAAAAATATATATTTAGAATCTACAGATAAAATGTCAAAAATCACTAGTTTGCATCATCTTCAAATTCCTCACGGTTTAGCCGCTATAGGTGCCCGAAAGTGAAGATTTAGTTAGAAAACATTAGTCCAGTGTCCAATTTGGCAAAATATTGTAAACCGGTATTATGGGATCACCCCCCACTAATGGGATACTAATAGATCCTGCATGTGGAGAGAATGTGATCACCAGGGAATTTTTACTTTTGCATGAACTCTATCAAGACATATATGCTAAACCGAAAGCATGGATCAAGATGCATAATGGTTTTGCTTGCCCTACGATAGGATTGATCACTCTTCCTTTACAAATAGGACCAAAAATATTAGATACCTCATTCTCCATCATCCCGTAGTTGGACCAATTTCATGCAAATCTAGGCCATCCATGGCTTCGCTCCATGAAAGCTATCCCTTCGGTTGTGCATAAATGCTTAAAGTTTTCATTTGGCAATGAAATATTCACCATCCACCATAGTGGATTTAACCCATTATCCTCTAAAGGTAACTTTTCCTTAGATTCCTTTTGGCTTGAGCCTATGGAACCTATAAAACCAAAAGATGACTTATTTTTCTTGTCTTATCAAAAGTTCAAGGCAAAGAAGATAGCAGAACTATCCCTTTGAAACATGTCCCCACCTGCCACTGAGCCTACTATCCTTGATGAAACCATAATTGAACCTAAAGAAATTCCAAACAACCAAGACCAAACCAAGACAAAAACTTCACCTACATCCTACAAAATACCAAGAGACAATGAAAACAACCCTATCACATCTCCTAGAATAAAACAAGTTTACAAAGTAAAAGAGAAAGTGGTCGAACAACCTCCCGTGGTTCCTTCTGTTCCTCCCCTTAAGGAAGAAAAGAAACCTATGGTTGATCAACCCGCTCGTACACAAATGAAACTTGAAAAAAAAACTAAAAGAAACAGAGGTGTTAGAGAGCGTAGGCATAGATGTTGTTCCCTTGCTCGCGAGTTGCATGAATAATTAAACAAAGAAAATCAAAATCCAAACCTGACTGAAGCAATGCATGACCAGATCCCCCTTCACCGAAACAAAACAATCCAATACAACAACCACAACAAGAGTTGAAATCTTCCATGGAAATTATCATTTGACCTCCTGTTGTGATTAACTTGGACGACAGTGAGGAAATTGCTAAAATTGACGAAGAGGTGAATAATGAATTGAATACATTGTTTTCCTCTTCCATGAGCTTACATGACAATTATCCTAAGAAGAGTGTTGAACATGGTACTTCTCCTAGTTCAACACTTGCACTCGTCCCTTTGGCTAGTTTCTTGCCTTCAGTATACAATGAACATGACTGGGAGGTAGACGACTTGCTTTAGGTTGACTCGCATATGCCTTACTAGTCTTTTGTATTATTTCTTTTTTCATTTTATTTTTTGTGTGGTGTGCTCCCTTGTGATGTGTTGTTTGATGTACCTCTCTCTCTTTGTGATATTCCTCTATTTGTACCTCCATTCTTCTCTATGTCGTACATCTTTTCCTTTTTCTTTATCTTTTCATTTGTCTTGTGTTTTCCTTTTAGGGATGACGCAAGGCATTGAGACATTCATGTCTCTTCCATGTTGACCCAAAATATTTTCTTTATCTTCTTCATTTTTTCTTGTGTTTTCCTTTTGGGGATGACGCAAGGCATCAAGAAATTCATGTCTCTTCGATGTTGACCCAAAAGCTTTTCTTTTCCTTTAATCTTTTCAATTGTCTTGTATTTTCCTTTTGGGGATGACACAAGGTGTCGAAACATTCATGTCTCTTCCATGTTGACCCAAAAGGTTTTATTTTTTTGTGCACTCTTTGTGTCATTCTTCCAGTTCTATGTGTATTTGGGGAATGATGACAGTTCTGAGCTCTCTTAAAAACATTATAGCAAGAACATACTGGTCCCCCAAATCCATAGATCCCTTATGTGTTTGGAGTTTCATTTTTGGGGGCAACCTCTTTTCTCTATTCTTTCACATGACATGGCTTTACTTGGAAACATATGACTTGACATAATGCTTTCCAAGTTAGCTCTCATGTCCTCTTTATTGTTAGCATTTATCATTTGCTACTTTAAATTAATTGCTCATAGTATGGTGTTTAGCAATTTCTTTAAAGTCGGAGCATACATTGGAATTATTCTTTTTCATGGTTCATGGTGCATTCTTATTACTTTATATGATGTGTTTTCACTCTTTGGTGACATCAAGTGTGATGTCCTTCAGGAGTGTGATCTCTATTAGCATATTGCATTCCTCTTAGTGGCTTGATGTGACACACTGCATCCCCTAAGTTGTGAATTTTCTATTCTTTGATTGGTCCTCTCTTGGAGACATTAGGCACAATGTCCTCTAAGTTAAAGACCTTGCATGACCTAAGCAAGAATCCTTTGAACATTCTTTACATTTTGCATTTTGCATTTTGTAGTTATATGGCCACCTTGCATAACACAACTTGCATGCCTGTGGAGCCATCTTGTTTTTTGATGAGTTCTAAGCATACAAAGCTTTTCTTGTATCATGAAGCTCAAAAATCATTTTTGTGTGGCGTCTTATCAAAGTTATTAGGAGGTTTAACTTTGGTATGGTTTGAGCAAGAAGCCCGACCAAGGCATGACTTTCCCCATAGCCACTCATGTGTGTGTGTGAGTGCATACCAACCATGAGTGTATGTGTCTCACCCTCTTAGGACTTCTCAACCAGCGGATAGCCTAGAGTTTTGTTGCCTCAAAGTGAGTATGCATTTTTTCGGACAAACGACTTAGATTCGATCCACAATGTGTTGGACAAACGGTCGAAGCTTGATCTGCCTCTTTTTGTTTCATTTTCTTTGTCTTTGACAATGCATACTTGTTCCTTGTTGTTGCTCTTTTTCATTCCATGTGTGTTATTTTGTGCTTATATTGATTTTCCATAGGACCTTGGTCCTGGGAGCTTGCACAACCCCCTTGCTCATGGTTGTCATGTCTTACTAGCATTGGTACATTTGAACCCCCCTTGATTGTTGTTGTATTTGGTTTACTTTAGTGTGAGTTGGAAGCAAGTTCCTCCTCTCACTAAAGTGGGGGCTAGATGTAATGATGGAAAAAGGTTCCCTTAACTTGGCCTTGATTTAGTGTTGTAATATGACTAACATATTCACATTAGGTCTTTGGCCCTTGTGAACTAAATCATCTTATTGGTGCCTTATTTGAAGTGTTATAAAGTGTTGTAACACAATTTCACACTTTTCTAGGGTTCTCATTAATAATTAGGCTTTATTATGATTTAATTGGCCTTAATTTACATCCAAAAGCCTTAATTTGTGTATATTTTCGAGGATACTCCCAAAAACCCACCTCAAAAAGCTAAGGTGGGACTCATTTGCCATTTTGGGTGAATGAGTCCCATTTACCTCAAAATCAAAATTAATTTAAATATTTGGTGGGATTTTATTTTCCTAGATCTAATGTTAGCTTGTAATGTTGTAATTTCGGGAATTCTTGCATAATTGAGTATAAATACAAGTTTCTTTCATTCATTTTACACCTAGCAAGTTGAATGAGCATTCGTATAGGAAGTTTGAGTTCACAAGAGAATTCAAGAGCATTGAAGGGAAAATTATCAAGTATTTTAGAGCAGCATTCAAGCATAAATCACCATGTCAAGGACCTCCTACATTAGGTTTGTTTTTGAGATAACAATTGTGATATAGGGTTTATGATTCAAGTAAGCATTTCATTCAAGATATATCTCCTTCAAGCAAGATTCAAGATCTACATCCATTGGAGCCATCTCATAAATGTTTGTAGCCTCTTATTGCTAGGGTTTGGTGAGTTGCAACGACATATCTTGTCCATTCATCATTCTCCATTCATATTTCATTCTATTTCAAGGTTTAATTACCAGCAAGGGGTTTGACCAAGGAAAACTACTATCCACTAACCCAAACATATTTTCCCCTCCTTTGTGTGTGATTTGTAGGTCTAAGTTGCAGATTTCCTAAGGAGCAAGATTGGAGAAAAGTTATCAAGTAATACAAAGTTGTCAAAGTTGGTCATCAAGCCTTGGAGAACCTTGGAGAAGATCTACAGGTTGCAAATCAGGGATTTTGGATCTGGAAACCAATCGGGAAGGACAAAGCAGACTAAAAAGAGTAGGATCAACCTTTGAAGCTTCAAAAAATCCTAACTGGACCGATTCACCTCTTCTGGTGAATGAGTCCTAGTCCCAGTCAAATTTTAGATTTTTGCAGATTCAGATACCACATTTTGACAAATTCATGTTCCCACATAGTTTGTTAGAATCTGGATTGATTCACCTAGCTTGGCGAATGAGTCCCAGTCAGCAATAAAAGTAGAATTTCTAGTGTTTTAGACCTCCTTCCAATCATCTTCATTTTCCAGGTGCACATCTTCCTTTCTGTAGTTTTTTTGTTGTCTCATTTGCATTTCTAGGTCATTTAGTGTTGCTTTACATTCAATTAGGGTTTAGTGTTGCATCTTGCATTCCATTATCTTTTCCAAGTTTAAACTTGGTGGCAACCCCATTGTTAGTTTGCATTTATCCCCTAGGACAACCCTATTGCAAGATCTCTTTCTCCTTTGCATTGAGATCTCTAGGGTTACCCTTGAATGAAATTGGAAAAGTGGGTGTGCTCTATGTCCTAAAACCATATGCTAGCACCATACCACATTTTCATCATTTCATCACCAGTACATAAATTCTAAACCAATATGAATCACGATATCATTTGTTTCTTATTTTAAGTGGTCATATTAATATTGATTATTTATTGTTAATATGAAGAAATTATTACAATATGGTCCTTATAGATGGTTATAACCATTACACCACTTACAAAAAAATGTACTTCTTGAACCACCTTTTCTTGCTATCTATAACTTTAAAATGCCTACATCCTTTGAAGTGTCATCCATCCATCTATCTTGGAAAATCCGTATGTCCCATACTCACCTCATCATTAAATAACCCATTCAAATACAAACATTTTATTCTTAAAATCATTTATAAGGCTTGGGAATATATCAAGCTCTAACTTTAGTAGTTTCTCAATAATTTCTACAATTCTTTTTCTATTAATCAGTAGTTTATCTAGTGGTCACTATTCATTTCATGCTAACATCAACCTCTAGCTAAATAACCTTGGGTTCAATATTTAAAGTTTTATAATAAAGGATTCAAAATGTTGCTAGATATTTTCAACAATCCCACCAAGAATTTACTATCTTGGCTTAAGATCAAGATAAAATTATATCTCTCCAACTAGGATCATGAAACATACTAGATAGTTACTAATACCATTCCTCCCCAAATGGTTCACAAATTTTGAATTAGGACTTCCATTCCCTCATGGAAGGATGGAAAATGTTATCTTATTATACCATTTCTCAATGACAAAAATTATGAGAGATATTTGTGGCTTGCACCTCATCTTCCCGTGGTGTCCTAGTTGAATCAATTTGGACACCTTCAATATTCTTCAGGTACCTAGTACTATAAATTGTAAACTATACTAGTTTCAATTATTAAACCCAAGGTTGCTCATTTTTCATGGTGTATTATTTATCAACAATTCCCACTTAGGTCAATATTGTCTCATCTAGGAGTTATCACTCCTTATTTTCCATTCTATGGAAAAATTAAAAGTCTCAATAACCTATTTTGGGTCTATAGCATTTTAGATTGTACTCCCTTTTAGGTGAAAATACAATTTCATTCTCTATTTGGAATTTGATTTAGTAACCTTTCCATTAATGCATTTTAGACATTCCCTAGCATTGACCTTTCCTATCAACATAGGAGAATGTATCAATACTACCCTAACAAGTGTTTTTTTGATCAAATTATATCAAATTGACATCAACAGTGCTCATTTGTTGGATAATCCTAATAAAAGAAAACCTAAAAACCCCAAATCAAATTTGGTTGAGTGCAAAAGAGTTGGACAAGGGCACCTAACACCCTAGTCTAGGTATTTTACCCAACAATTTTGATTTCCTATTTTTGTCTATCTCTAACTTTGGAGATATGAATTGAAATTTGGGCCTTGGTGGTAAATTAATCCCAAGAAATAAAATTAAATGAGTCAGCCTACACTTTAATTTATTTCTAAATTCCACTATATAAACATTAATTTTTAAGCAATTATAATTATAGAAAAAATCAGCCAAAATACATCCATTTTTATAGGTTTACAAAGCAAATTTAGATTTATTCAAGTTAGCATAATGATTAGAGTTTGATGCCAATGGAAGGTCATGATGGAATCTAGGCTTTGGAGATAACTTTGGCTTCCTTCAAGCACTTAATGAATTTTTTTCAAAGTGTTCTCATCTTCAGACTTTGGTCTACTTGTTGTCCTAAGCAAGGTATTTATGCATTTAGATTTTCCTAAGATATTTGAATTTATCTTGTGTTGATTTTGTTTATGTCATTTAGGAGTCTTTCTCTAACATATTTGTGTAGGATTTTTGTTATTTTAGCTCACTACAACCTTAGACACACTTAAGGTTAGGATCACACACATTTATTAGTCAATCAATCAACTATGCATGGAGGTGGAAATACCAAAATAAGGGTTTGACCTAAAAGTTGCAGAGCCAGATTTCATCACCTAGTCAAGGGCACCCCACACCCTTGACCTCTCAATTTAGCCTCAAATTTATAGTATAGGTGCACAAAATTTTACCCTCCTCAAATCTATCTTTATTCTATGTTTTTTTAGTTTCATCTATGCACAAAATTTACATTTTAAGATTACGTTACATAGTCAAATAATTCAATTAATCCACATTAAAAGTCAATCTATTTTCAAAGAAACAAAAGGTACGGATCCATGGCAGTTTGGCTCTTCTTCTAGGGTGTTAGACAATATCATTACCTTGTTGACTTTGCTTCTAATGTTGCTATGAAGAAAGATTGATCTTAGTGATCTATACACTAGGTATAGGAATCCACATTAAAAGTCAATCTATTTTCAAAGAAACAAAAGAAGTAGATCCATGGAAGTTTGGCTCTTCTTCTAGGGTGTTAGCCAATATCATTATCTTGTTGACTTGGCTTCTAATGTTGCTATGACGAAAGATTTATCTTAGTGATCTATACGCTAGGTTTAGGATCTCTTTTTCCACATCTTAGGTTCTCCATTATAGCCAAAGAAGTTTGGACTTAGATTCATTACTTCTTCTAGTCATTCATTCCTAATCCATTTTCATGGTATATGGTTACTACCTCACTTATATATTTATATGTATATTTTGCATTCTCTAAGGTGGATATTATTGCAACATTTGAAAGACACAAATTAAGATACTTTTACTAATTGTTCAATTGATATTTGTTTCTCTCTACACTTAATCTATGGTTTTCTGATGTAGGAGCATCCTTGGTTCTTGGAAATCTTGCATCAACCAAAAATATTTTCATTCAGTTCTTGTTCTTTTCCAGTTCAAGTTGGTAGATCTGGTGTTTCATCGTGTTTTCTCACCAGATCTTGCATACCTATGGTTTCATTATGGACATGTTCAATTGCCTTATTCCAAGTTTTCAGCTCAATTGGATATTTTTCTGACAAGTTATCACTTTCGGATTGAGTGACAGTTTTTGGAACTGTCCCCAAAATAATTTCTAACCTAACGACTAATTGGATCGATCGTGGATCTCGCCCGTAACTTGCGGATCCTCATGGTGTGTTTAGATTTGTTCCCTGGAGTGTCCACAACCTTACCTTTAGGTCCACACTTCATCTTACACATCTACGTGGAAGAATTTTAGATTTGAGGACGACCTATTCTTGCACACGTTACATTTTCCTCATCGGAGATTGTCATGATCTTTGGCCGACGCAGACGTTTCTAGCCTCGTGAATGTGATATAAAGCTTGTAATGGATCATTAGAGCAATGGTGAATCGAGATCAAGTAGATTAGGTTGTACATAAAGTTTGATATATAGGATTTTTGCTCGCATGTAAGAGCACTGTATTTTGAACATGTTAAAAGTAGGCTTGTGAGCCAAATCTATAAGCTCAGATATGGCCGACTATATGTAATCAAGATTTCTGATAATAATAAAGTTTATAACTACATTGGCCTCCATATTCCATGTTTCTTCTATTGTGTTACTCCTGCTACATGATCTAGATTGTTCTCCTTGAGGACCCTCCTATTGTGACTGCACCAGATTGGTATCAGAGCGAGATTTGTTCCTTGCAAGATCGTTAGAGTTTGAACAGTCCTATCAAAGATTTGTTGTGGGGTGGAAGATTGAGGATCCGACCCGCAGCTACAGAGGATTTGTGTAAAGATGGAGAGAAGAAGAAATGGTAGAGGAAATGGAGTGTGTGGAAATGTAGACCCAACTGTGAAGGAAATGTTGAGAGGAATTGTTGCTAGATTAGAAGCAGTTGAAACGACCCAGAGAAGAGGTTGACCAATTGATGATGTAAGTGATGAAGAAGTAGAAGAACGAGAAGAAGTTGCAAAAGAGCAACCTGGTCTTGTTCAAGGGGAAGAGAGGTTCATAAGAGCCTTAACCAAAGTAAATACTAAACCACATTTCAATCCATCGGATTATAATGGTAAATTGGATTTAGATGAATTGCTTGAATGGATAACAGAGATGGAAAAGTACGTTGATTTTGAAGGAACCACGGAAGATAAGAAGGTGAATTTTTCTTGTACAAAGTTGAAAGGAAATGCATCCCTTTGGTGGGAAAATTTGTACTCAGATAGAAAAAGAAAAGGAAAGGAAAATATAAGATCATGGGATCGGATGGTGAATAAATTGAAGACAAAGTTCATGCCAGTAGACTATCAAATCAATTTTTTCTAAAAGTTGCAGAATCTAAAACTGAAGGAATCAAGTGTGACAAAGTATACTAAGGAGTTCTACAAGTTGAATATCAGATTTGGACATTTAGAAGATGAGACCGAACAAGTAGCTAGATATATGAATGGCTTGAGGTCGTCTATACAAGATGAGATCAGTTTGATTAAGTTTTTGAGTGTGGAGGAGGCATATCAGTGTGCCCTAAAAGCAGAAGAGAAGCTAAATGAAAGACATGAGAAAAGGCAGAGAGGAAGAATATTTACTGGAGGAGGAAGAGGACCTTTTTCATATTAGAATAAAGATAAGGAGGTTAGTAAGAATGATAGTTCATACCGTAGAGATGATGGAAACTCTTACAGAAGAGGAGGATATGGTGGTTACAGGAATGAAGGATATAGAAAAGGTGACAAAGGAAAAGAGAAAAGAGCATTCAGAGGAACTTGTTATAAGTGTCGTGGAGAAGGACATAAAGCATTTGAATGTAATCAGGGAGAAACAAGCAAAAGAATAGAGAAAAATAGGAGAGTAGCCTTTGCTGAAGAGGATCTTGATGGATCACCTAACAAACCGGAAGAAGGAGAAGCATTGATGAACAAAAGGGTATTATGTCAAAGTGAGATGGAGCAAGAACCATTGCAGAGAAAGAATTTGTTTTGGACCAGATGCAAAGTAGCTAGTAAATGTTGCAAAGTGATCATAGACAGTGGAAGTTCAAAGAACTTGGCTTTTGAAGAAACGGTGACCAAGTTGAAGTTGGAAAGATTGAAACACCCAAAGCGCTATTCAATAGCATGGATTCAAGATGAGCATAAGATTCTGATAAGTGAACAATG
This sequence comes from Sequoiadendron giganteum, assembly GCA_007115665.2. Lineage (NCBI taxonomy): Eukaryota > Viridiplantae > Streptophyta > Pinopsida > Cupressales > Cupressaceae > Sequoiadendron > Sequoiadendron giganteum. Next base: position 220,045,092 of record CM021101.1, read on the forward strand.
TTTGGTGAAATTGAAGATAAGGAATTACCATGATGAAGTTTTGTGTGATATTATGCCTATGGATGTATTCCATATTTTGTTGGGAAGACCTTGGCAGTATGACAGACAGGCTATTCATGATGGAAAGAACATATACACTATTGTTGCTAACGGGATGAAACGGGTTTTGTTGCCCTTGGAAGATGTTCCTAGAATTAAGGTTTATACGAGTGTTAGAATCTGTTTGGTTGATGGGAGGAGATTCCCGGATGGACTGAGACATGAGAACATGTGCTATTCCCTAGTACCTTATAAGAAGGTTGAAGATTTGAAGCATGTAGAAGAACAACCTGAGAAGATAAAAGAGTTGTTGATAGAATATGAGGCTATCATTTTATAAAATGTACTTGATGGATTACCACCTATGAGGAGTATTAGTCATTGCATGGATATGATTCCTAGAGCTAGTTTTCCTAACAAGTCAGCACATCGGATGACACCTGCGAAAAATGAAGAATTGAATAGACAAGTGCAAGAGTTTTTGAGAAAGGGTTTGATCAGAGAAAGCTTAAGTTCTTGTGTAGTACCTATTGTATTAGCACCTAAGAAGGATGGGGAATGGAGGATGTGTACAAACTCTAGAGCCATAAACAAGATCACAGTGAAGTATAGATTTCCTTTTCCCTGGATGGATGACATTATGAATTGTCTAAGTGGAGCTAAGTACTTTACAAAGATAGACTTGAAAAGTGGATATCATCATATCAGAATTAGAGAAGGAGATGAGTGGAAAACAACATTCAAGACAAATGAAGGATTGTATGAGTGGTTGGTGATGCCTTTTGGATTGACAAATGCACCGAGTACTTTCATGAGATTGATGAATGAGGTATTGAAGAAATTATTGGGTAAGTTTGTGATTGTCTATTTGGATGACATCTTGATTTTCTATAAGACTAGAGAAGAACATTTGTTCCACACAAGACAAGTTTTGCAGAGGTTGAGAGAAGAGCAGTTGTTGATAAACATTAAAAAGTGTAGTTTCATAAAGGAAGAGTTGGTATATCTAGGATTTGTGATATCAATGGATGGATTGAAGATGGATCCTGAGAAGGTAAGAGCTATTTGAGTGGCCTACACTTGAAAGCATTGGGGAGGTAAGATCATTTAATGGATTGGCTAGTTTCTACGAAAGTTCATTAGGAATTCCATTTCTATTTGCAACCCTATGACAAAAACAATGAGAGGAGATAGGAAGGATTTCAGATGGACATTTGGAGCAGACAAAAGTTTTGATTTGTTGAAGCAAAAGGTGACTGAGCAGCCTATGTTGGCTTTACTAGATTTCAACAAGGTATTTCAAGTAGACTGTGATGCAAGTGGAAATGCAATTGGAGTAGTACTAAGTCAAGAAGGAAGACCAGTAGCTTATTTCAGTGAGAAGTTGAATGATGCTAGGAAAAGATATTCAATGTATGATTAGGAGTTTTATGCCATAGTTCAAGCTTTGAAGAAGTGGAGACATTACTTGTTATCTAAGGAGTTTGTGTTGTAGACGGATCATCAAGCTTTGCAGTATTTGAATAGTCAAGGTAAATTGAATCAAAAACACATGAGATGGGTAGAGTTCTTGCAGAGTTATACTTTTGTTTTGAAGCATAGGAGTGGAAATTCAAATAGAGTCATTAATGCCTTGAGTAGGAGAAGGAATTTGCTAGCATAGATGAGAGTGGAAGTATTAGGCTTTGAAGAATTGAAGAACTTGTATGAGGAAGACCCAGATTTTGTAGAACCTTGGAAAGCATGTAAAGAACTAGTCTTGAAGGATAGGGGTCAGTGGTTAGATTATTTCATTCAAGAGGATATTTTGTTCAGAGGAAATCAGTTGTGTATACCCCAGATTTTAATGAGGGATAGCTTGATAAAAGAAAAATATAGTGGAGGATTGACAGGACCCTTTGGAATTGATAAGACAATAACATTGGTGAGTGAGAATTACTTTTGGCCTCAGATTCATAAGGATGTTAAGAAATTTGTTCAGAGTTGAAGAGTTTGCCAAGTTGCAAAAGGGAGTAGTTAGAATGTTGGATTGTATAAACCTATGACAGTGCCAGAAAGACCTTGGGAGCATATCAACATGGATTTCATACTTAGTTTGCCTAAGACACATAGGGGAAATGATTTAGTATTTGTGGTAGTTGAAAAAATTTCAAAGATGGCACATTTCATACCTTGTAAGAAGACAATAGATGCAGTACGTGTAGCAGACTTGTTTTTCAGAGAAGTGATCATATTGCATGGATTACCTAGGAGTATTGTTTCAGACAAAGATACAAAATTTGTTGATTACTTTTGGAGGAAACTTTGGAAGAAGTTAAAGATAGATTTGAAGTTCAACTCTACTTTTCACCCACAGACAGATGGACAGACAGAGGTAGTAAATAGGAGTTTGGGAATTTTGTTGAGATGTTTGGTTGGAGAGAAGATAGGGAGTTGGGATTTAGCCCTTGCACAAGCAGAGTTTTCCTAAAATAATTCAGTGAACATGAGTACTGGAAAAACACCTTTTGAGATTGTTACTAGAGTTCACCCCAGAGGTATATTAGAATTGCAAGACATCTGTAAGGAGGATAAAAGGAATGCAGAAGCAGAGGAATTTGTAGAATACATGAAGAAAGTGCATACTCAAGTGAAGCAACAATTGGAAGATATGAATCAAAAGTATAAGGAGAAAGCAGATGAAAAGAGGAGACAAAAAGAGTTCGGAGTTGGAGATGAAGTGATGGTGTATTTAAGGAAGGAATGATTTCCAGTTGGCACATACAACAAGCTCAAGATGAGGAAGTTTGGACCTTGTAGGATTTTGAGGAAATTTGATTCAAGAAATGCATACGAAGTAGAGTTATCGGATGACATGGGTATTTCACCTATATTCAATATTGCAGATCTTCATCAGTACCATGAAGCAGAATTCAGTGAAGACAATAGAGAAAAATTGGAAGAACTTCCTAAAAAAAAATCAGATGGGATAGAAGATATTTTGGATGTCAGAGATGGAAGAAAGACTCGTGGAAGGTTGTACAAAGAGTATCTTGTGAAATGGAAGGGTAGACCAGTGGATGATTCTTCTTGGATTTCTTAGGCTGAGGTAGACCATCTTGGTTTTCCTTTAGCCCCAACAAAGTGAGGGACTCACTTTTCATTAATCCCGGATGTCTGATGTAGGAGCATCCTTGGTTCTTTCCAATCTTGCATCAACCAAAAATATTTTCATTTAGTTCTTGTTCTTATTTAGTTCTTTTCTAGTTCAAGTTGGTAGATCTAGTGTTTCATCGTGTTTGCTCACTAGATCTTGCGTACCTATGGTTTCATTGTGGACATATTCAATTACCTTATTCCGAGTTTTCAGGTTGATTGGATTCTTTTCTGACAAGTTATCGCTTTCGGATTGAGTGACAGTTTTTGGAATTGTCCCCAGAATAATTTTTGACCTAACAGCTAATTGGATTGATTGTGGATCTCGCTCGTAACTTGTAGATCCTCACAGTGTTTTTAGCTTTGTTCCCTGAAGTGTCCTTGACCTTACCTTTAAGTCCACACTTCATCTTACGCATCTACCATGGAAGAATTTCAGATTTGAGGCCGACCTGTTCTTGCACATGTTACATTTTCCTCATCGGAGATTGTCATGATCTTTGGTTGACGCAAACATGTCTAGCCCTGCGAATGTGATATAAAGCTTGTAATGGATCATCAACAACAACAAATCAAGATCAAGTAGATTAGGTTGTACATAAAGTTTGATCTATAGGATTTTCACTCGCATGTAAGAGCACTGTATTTTGAACATGTTGAAAGCTGGCCTGTGAGCCGAATTTGTAAGCCTAGATGTGGCTGACTATATGTAATCAATATTTCTGATAATAATAAAGTTTGTAAATACATTGGCCTCTATATTTTGCGTTGCTTTTGTTGTGTTACTCCTACTGCACAGTCCAGATTGTTCTCCTTGAGGACCCTCCTACCGTGACTGCACCATCTTCACTAATATATTTAAGTAGATTTAGGTGCAAGAATATAAGGTTGTACTTGAATTTTCTCATTTGTATGTTCTTTTAGATTGCATGGTAATGTTCAATTAGACAAATTTGAGTAATTTTCCTCTCCTAGTTCTAGTTATTTCTCATGTTCATGTTTAGTAATCCACATGTAATGATCAGGATGAGGGTGCTCATTATTCCCTTAAACTAATAGGTGCATACAGTTATGTGTTGTTGGCTTGTGGCTACCCTAAATCTTAATTAAGTTATATAATCATCAACATAGTCTTATATAGATATTTAAGTCATCGTAGGTGGCATCCAAGGCATAATTATGGTATCTATATAAGAGGTAGAATTTAGTTATCATCATCACATTAAGTATTGTGTACTTATTAAAGACTATTAGAGGTCTCCCCTTCAAAGTGGATTGGGATTTTAACTTCTTGAAGTTTAATATTATTATCAAGTATTTTTAGCATATTTTCTATTATATTCTTTTATTGTGCAATTTATTTCATTACAAGTAATCTAAAAACATGATCTTAGTAGTATGAAGGCAAGAAATAAGTTTATTTTATTTTATTTTGAATGTCATTTTGAGATAAAAGTTTAGAACTATCACACTTTCAACCAACTTATCAACATCAATGAGTTTAATCATTTCCAACTAAAAATATTTTTTGTTCAAACATATGGTCTATCGAGATTCATTCAACCTAAGTTAGATATGAGCTACAAATTTTCTAACTAAAAGTGTTCACTAAACACATTTGTTCCATAATGTTAGGGTCAATTTACCAACAAATAAAATTATTTAAAAAAACTTAATGTTTCAAAAACACCTATTCTTATACATAATATTTTTAAAAATATATTAAAATACCCTTTTGTAGGTCTATAATTGTAGATTTAATTATTATCTTTTAATAATTCAATATTTTTTTTAATATTTTTTTTATTAAAAATAGGTCATCAGTCTCAAAATATACGGTTAATTATCTTGTCAAGAAAAAATACTTAAAAAATTATTTATTTATTTAAAATATGATGCACTAGAAAAAAGATTTATGTCAAGTTGATATTTTTTTTAGATAAATAGTTAAGACAAAATGTGACATCTCATGGAAACATTTATGTTTTTAGTGCATATAAATTTTAATATTTATTTTAAAATATGTATTTTATCCAAATGGAAAAAAAATAAAATCATGCATCAAAATTTCAAGTTATAAATACACAAAAAGAAAAATCGAAGGGATTTTTTTACTATAGAAAGAATGACATCCCATTTAATTTCTTTTTTAACATTTTATCAACAACTAAATTATAGCGTCTATTTTTATTAAAAAAATGTATTAAAGTAATTTTCTAATTTTAAAAAATGTAAAATGTAAAATACACTTAAAAATATACATTTCACTAGTTTACATGATTTTAAAATTCAAAAATAATATCCCACTTTATAGTGATTCAAAATAAAAAGTTAGATCAATGTTTGTCATTTCCTTCGTAAAAGTGTGGGACAACTTTGTATTTGTACCATTTGACATTTTTTTCCTTATTTTAAAGGGAACTTTAAAGTTCATATTTGATCTATTGCAATACAATTTTGAGGAGATTTGGAGCATAAGTCAAGGAGTTATTATAAAATAAGGATTTCCACAAAATCCACTCCTAGGGATCAAAATACAAAAATCTAAATTATGGAGGGTCAAAAAAGGGGAAATTGGTGTATGCACAATCCTAAATTGGATGAATTTGGATTTTTCTTTGGTTAGTTATTAAAGAATTAGCATTTAAAAAATTCACTGCTAGGGCTACAAATAAATATTTTTCCCCTAAATTTTAGAGGGTTGAACAAGGGCTAATTGGTCCACCTAGAGTCATAATTTAGAGGAATATGGACATTTTTAGTAAGTTACTATAAAATTAGTGTTTCCATCAAATTCACCCTCAATGCTACAAATTAGAAGAATTCTTAGAGTTATATTTTGGGAAGTGAGATCTAGATTTTGGTATGTTAGAGTTAATTTTTCGATTTGATTGGATATTTTATGCAATTTATTTTAAAATTATTTTTGTGTACCATGTTGGGGACTTCAACAAGAGGCAAGGGAAGGAATATCATAACTCTGGGAAGAATCCTTATAAATAAGATACATCAATAAAGGAGAGGAATGCCATAACCTTAGATGATGTAAGGATAGAGATCAATAAGAAGAAATATGAAATCTTGACAAGGATGGATGCAAAGATAGAAGATCTCAAAGAAATGATTGGATGAATAGTTTCTAGCCAATAATTTAGAGATTCCTAAAATGTGGATCTTCACAACAAGACTGTGGAAGAAGTAGGAGAAGAATAGTAAAAGGTTTCTACACCAAAAATTCTATAGTAAATTATAGAGTACTTAGTAGTAGTTGGAAATCTGCCTCCCAAATTAGATCATGATCATTCCATTTGGATAGTAACAAGGCACTATCCACCATCCATTACATCTTCCTTAATCATGCTCCCAAATTTTGGAGTAATAAAACATATTCAACACTAGAAAGAGGTGGCCCTTAGTCTTAACAAGAACAAGGCAGTGTATAATAGAATGAAGAGACATGTAGATCATCATAAATTTCTTACATAGTCACTACTACTTGATCTAGATGTAGAGGGAAGACCCATATTGGAGCTTAAGTTGGTTTTATAGATACACATGAAGAAGCTTAGGACTAGGACAATAGAGTAATTCATTAAATGAAATTATTTTCTTATTTAAGTTACCACATGAGAAGAAAATTTAATGTAGAAGCATTTACAATTGATTAACATAAAAGATAATGCTTGTGTGAAGAGGGAGGCATGCTACACCCTTAATCTTATAGGAGCACATAGGGTTATGAGTAGTCAATTTGTGGTTACCTTAACTCAAGTGATTAAGTTATATAATAATTAATATAGTCATTAGGTGACTTCTAAGCCATAAGTATGGTATATCTATGAGGTGGAGGAACTATTTAATATCATCATATTGAGTATTGTGTTCTTATTGAAGAATATTGGAGGTATCTCTCAAAGTAGATTTGGAAGTTCCTCTTCAAAGTGACATATTATTATCAAGTATTTATAACATGATACCTATTTTATTATTCTATTCTATAAGTTGTTTTACTATAATGCTCTTACTAATTTGAAAATAATTAATGGTTCCATCCCTAATGATATATGGGCAAATCATATGATTATGATCCCACCCAATGGTGTAGCTATAATCACCTAGTAGTTTTGTTGCTTCTTGTTATCTTGGTTTGACCCCACTAGACTTTGTTATTGTTGTAATGCATTCTTCTTATAAAACTCGACATTATTTAAATATTGCATTTAAATAGTCTTATTTTAGCCTTAAAAAGTCAAAAAAAGTAGAAAAGGAGTCTTGAGATTGTTAAAATTCTCAGAATATCTTTGAATTCTCATATGCTCAACATTGCATTCTGAATAGGAGGGAAGTCTAGACTAAAGTCTTAGTTCAGTTTGGTGAGTTTAGGTCGAGCATGTTAGGGTTTTGAAGCTATCATGGCGATTAAGGATGATCAAACTTCAAAGGAGATGCTACAAAAGAGTTTTACAGCCACGACATGACTAGTTCTATCAAGAGATAAATGCATACAAATTTTCTTATTTACTTTTGTTTCCAGTTTTGCGTCATGAACGCTATATTGCAGAAGTAAGTTCTATGCGTGGAAGTGTATGTATTTGTGAGAAAAGGGAGCTTGAAATGGTTGTATAAGTCACAAATATTTTCCATCCGGTTTCCATGCAGAAACATGCAGCAGTGCATACATGAGGTTCATTACTGGCAGGGATGGGTGTGAGATAACAAAAGGGCAACTATAGTGATGAAGGCAGTGGTGCAAAGTTAGGGTATGGTCAGTACGACTGTTATAAATTGACTGTGGCAAAGATTGGTCATGGTGAAAAGTTGTCTCTAAATTAAATGGCACACATACAACTCTCTTCATTGAATCCAAAAGGTGTAAAAGGAAAATAGAAGCAGGAAAATGTTACAATAGCTATATTTGTTTGCAAGGATCGGAGCGCATAGGAAAGCCATACTCGATGGCGTTGCTATAGAAAGAGGTTCCCAGGCCATGGTGAGCCATATGCAGATGAAGCAATAGCATTCATGTGCATACTGCAGTGTGATGTTGAAATAGAATTTGGCAAAGCTACATGAGGGTAGAAGCAGTGCATGTGACTGAGGGTTCAATATGCAGCAAATTTTTATTTTTTTTTGGATGCCTCTAGAGACACAGGCTATAGTAAAACGTCATGCTAAGGGTAGATCCACATAATAAAGTAATGGAGCTTTAAAATATTTGCAACCACCTATATCTCAACCAATTGCATGCAGATGAGCTTCAGATTATGTTGTCTTCACATTACCTGCCACCAATAATTAGACCCTGTGCAGAAAGTTGAGGGTATTGTTCAAAACAAGCACGGTGAGGAAACCGTAATACTCTTCTACAACATGCAACACAACATATGTCAAGGACAAAACAACAAATGACGGTGGTTTATGTTTGTAACTAAGAGCACTATTATTTAAGGTCAACACTGGTTCATGGTAGGTGAATATAAACCCTAAGGTAAGAAGAAGGTGACAATAGAATGCAAATGATATCAGAATAGAGTGATGAAGTTGGCAGTGCTGGTGAGAAATGATGGTTCTTTGCCAATACGAAAGGATGTTACTCCAAATGCAACATCAAGTTTGGGATTTGGTTCTTATGAGAAGATTGAAAGACAAAAGGTCAAGAACCTTTGCTCCCTTTAGATAAGAATTCTCCAAAAATTCTTGTTGCAGAGTCAATGCTGACAATCTAGGTTATCAGTATGGTAGATTGGCAGAAACATGGCAAGGTTCGATTGGAAATTTGATAATAGCATGATGTGGAGCAGGTCTGAGTTTATGAGGGTTCAATAGACGGAATAATGGAGGACAGAAAAGATGAATAACAGCCTTTATATAAATGGACAGTCTATAATGATGAGTCAGCTATGAAAAGAGGCACAGTCATGAACTATGAAGGTAGTCTTTGTGGGCAGTCCATAAGAAATATGAAAGAGGATAGTCTTTTAGCAAGAGCAAAGGACAGTCCCTCTCAAGGGTAGAGTTCAAGGTTTTGAAAGGTAACAAACTAATAGTCTTAGGGCAGCCAAAGAAATCTATGAGGAACGAGGAGTTAGAAGCTTGCACAATCCATTAGAGAAGAAATGATCAAAGGAGGGTAGAGTACCAATCATAGAGGGCAATCATTTTTCTCATGACCATGATTAATGACTGTCATAAAGGTTGAAGACAATGGCAGTCTTAGAGGTTTGAAAGACAGACTTGGCACTTAAAACACAGTCACCAAATTTCATACAAGTCTTTAAACCAAGGTAAGACGTGATAGTGTATATGAACAGAGTGATGGCAAATTAAAGATAGGAGGACACTTTGAAAAACATAGAAAGGGATGACTGTTATCAAAAAGCCAAGGACTGTCAATGACCAAGGGTGCCTAACAAAAGGAGGACAAAGCAATGAATCGATGATAACTCTTCATGACTATCTGAAATTATGGCAAACCTTCATCATGCTAGCAGCCAAGGATAAAAGAACAAATGATAGTTGGGTTTTCATGAGAAAATTTCAGGCGATTAGAGGTGAAAGTAGAGCCATAAGCCCATAACAGGGCAGTCAAGTGCGTAATGCAATGGATATAATCTTGTACCTTGTAATTTATGATTGAAATAATAGTCCAATGACCTTGTAAAAAGGTGAGAAGATCATACACAAACTTAGCAAAAAGGGAGGACAGTTTTAAACCAAAGGAAGGACTATTCAAAGGGTAAAAGTCATAAATAAGACAAATGATAGTGTTGATCCTATGGGGCAGTCAAACAAAGGAAGCGGCAGATAGAGTTACAAGGGGCAATAATCATCACTGGATTTACCAAGGCAAGAATATGGGAAGATAGTGAGAAGACAACCAACAAAGGCAGCCAGTGTTCAGTGAGCAATCCATTTCAAGGACACTCATCACTGTCCAAGGAAGAATCAAGAGACAACCCTTATGAATGGTCATCATAAGCACAATCAAATCAGACATAAGGGCGGAGTTATTAAGGAAGGTAATGAGTATAGCAGCAAAGGAGCGGCAAATAATGAAGCCATCAAGGCATATGCATATGGGACAATTAAAACTTGAAGGAGCAGGGCCACCACTTGAAGAGCCAACATTATCAGCTCCTACTACCAGTGTTGTTTTCTTTTAACCTTCACAGACCTCTGAATCAAGTTATGACAGCAGGTTGGTAAAAAGGGAATAGTGCAATCTAGGTCAAAGCATCAAAATTATGAGGGCAATGCTCTATAAAGTACAGTATGGCAGGGTGCTGATGCATAACAACAGACTATGAGGGAGTCATGAAGCAAGGCAAGGATGATCAGGGGCAGTAAGAAATAGATCATTGTATACCAAATGAGCAGTTTTATCATAAAAGGACAGTCAACCTTGACTGTCATTTGTGACAGTAAATGAATCATGTTTGTGCAATTTATGATGGTCAAACACCTTGATGACTTCATGTACAATCCCTGTATCTCCATATGCACGAAGGGAAGAGTAATAAGGACTTAGGACATTGATCAAACTGAAATACCATCAATAAGACAGTCAACCCAATGAAGAAACACTATTATAAATGAATGTATGACAGTCCTTTTGCAAAGGATAGGAGTTAAGGGAAGCAATATCAAAATATACTGATGAAGGAGAGAAATAGCCAAAGGATAAGGGTTTAAAGACAATCTCATCACAAGATAGTAAGAAAGGCAGCCTTTATGACTGTCATAGAGGTTCATGCAAGCAAACCCCAGACACACCCATCATCATGCTTGATTTTTCTCAGGTTGAGACGAGAAAGCTGGCCTAAACATTCAGTTTTGAGACACTTATAGGAAGTTTAGACCTTTTTGACAACTCTACATAGTTGGCAAGAGTTTGAAGCTAAAATCATGCTTTTTTATAAAGATTGGAGTCCTTAAAAGTGGCTTTTTTGCCTTGCACGCCCAACAAGGTGAATGCTTCATGCAAAGTGTTAAGGGGTAGCTTTTTCAATCAGTTTCATGCCAAAGTTTGAGCTCAAGTTCGAATATAAGCCCTTGTTTCATGCAAAGTTGCAAATAGTTGATTTGGATCATGCAAGCAAGTAGAGGCCTTAAAAGAAGGAATTTTGGGGCAAATACAATAGTTCTAGTTAAGTTCAAGACCCCACATGGGTGTAGTATCAGTCAAACCAAGTTTTTAGCCTACAAACCATCAGTTAAGAGCAGTTCTAGGGCCTCGTTTTTCAGGGTTTTCTCTCATGTACGACCCAAAGGTGATTCATCATGCAAGTTGGAGAAGATTTCAAGGAAAGAAGATAATCAATTCAATTATAGTTGAAGTTTATCACAAGTTTAAGAGTTAGAGTTCATCGTCAGTCTTTTCTTTCAATAAAAAAAAAGCCTCTTTTCTATAAAGCTTCTTCTATTCTTCCTTTCTCAGCGAGTTCTTTTCTTTCTGCTTGCATACACAGCAAAGCATAGAGAATTGTAACTCAGATTTTTAAAAGTATTTTTCAGTTTTTTAGAAGCATTTTCAGTTTGTAGCAACGAAGATTCCTTTCAAGTTGAATAAAGAGCAGCAGTTCTTTCTCAAACATCTTCTATTTTAAGCATGGAAAATGAATGATCTGATGCATTTATTGTGTTTTCCTTTATAAAATCTTTAAATCTGTCTCGTTTATGCATTGTGGAAGTAAAACGAATTCATGTTAAATGTAGGTTATGAGTTGTGTTAGAATGTTTCAGTGGTTGGGGTTGTGAAACTAGTTTTCCTTCACACAAAGACTGAATATTGACCTTCTTGTAAAATATTTATGTATTTCATGATTAGTTTTGAGTTATGAGCAAACAAACCTCTTTGTTTAAATCTGATTGTGAGTTTAGAGTAGCTAATAGAGTTTAAAATTTGGTGCATCACCTCCTAGTAGCAATAGAGTTTCATTTCTAAAGCATCTCTTCCCCTTTTCCAAATCACTTTCAGTAGTTTGTAGGAGGTTTTCAAAGGAACCAACCCATAATCTAGAGGTTCATCTTAGGCAACCCACAATCCTAAGGATGTTCCATGTTGCACAAGATTGCCAAGCTTTAAAGCTTAGCATTCGGGGCGAAATTCTTCGTGACAACAATTGTTTTATCTTGTGTCTTTAGCTTATACTTGAAATTTAAGGGTGTGTTTTCTACCACCCACTTTTCTTGTGAATGTCATAATATTCTATTTATAATCTATAAAAAATCATAAAAAAAATTATAACCAAAAACTAAATTGTGTTATATAAATATCGAGGTAGAGATAGGGTTGTTACCTAAAAAGTATAATTCTATATACAGTTCTATGGAATGATAAAAAGCACTATTGGAGATAGTAAGCATTTCTATCAATTCAATTATATGATATATTTTCAATATTATAATGATATGAAAAATGAGGATTAGCAAAAAAGCTTAAGGTTCTAGCTAAACAAAAGCACATGTAAGAAACCATCAATTATATAATTTTATTAATAACATTGAAAATCAATAACAAATACTAACACAAGTAGTAAAAATAAATCTATTGAAATCTGTTTGGTCGCCTTTCTTGCTCCAAACAATTTAATCCAATCAACTTATAGAATGAGAATTTATATTGTTCTCATAATATTCTTCTCATCTTTCTTAATTATGATATGTTTCTCAACTTATTGTGATTTTTTGAGACTCATTCATAATCTATAAAAAAAATCAAATATTAATCATAGCTCAACAAGATCAAATACTCCACATTTAAGTAACAATTGGTCAAGATCATGTCTTTCATGTATCAACATAAGATAAATGTTAATGAACATGTGTACATTACACATAATAGTAAAAACTATCAATTATGAAGACCAACTAATTTCTAGCACAATTGTTATAAGGAAGAAGAATAACATAACAAAGTTACCAAACATATTTACAACTTTGAAAAAGGATTGTTTATTTAAGTGCATATTGACACTATAATGAAGACCAACTAATTTCTAGCACAATTGTTATAAGGAAGAAGAATAACATAACAAAGTTACCAAACATATTTACAACTTTGAAGAAGGATTGTTTATTTAAGTGCATATTGACACTATAATAAATGACAAATATATTATTAATGGTAGATTCTATAGTGATAGCAAACGAGTGATGTGTAAATAAAAAATCTTACCTTTTATCTAAATTTTGATACCCATTTATAGGTCAAAATATTAATGTTTTACAATAGACATAATAGTAGTGATTTCATTTAATAATAAAATACCTGCTAAGTAAATCAAAGTAAAAATAAAATAAAATAATTCTAAAGTAGAATAATATAACATTTCAATAAATAAATAAATAAATTATAGACAAGAATATTCTATATTTTAATTTCTACTATTTATTTTCTCTTAAATATTAAAATTTCAACTATTAATTATTTTCTTTCTAACATTTGATTTTTACAGAATAAATATTTTTAAATAAAAATATTTACTCATTTTTATATTATAATTTATTTTTATCTATTTATATATCACAATATGGAATCAAATTAAAATCAAATCTTACTTGAAATCAAAAATATATATGTATCTAGAATAAGAAAAAAAATTGTATGTTGAAAAAAAATGGATAAAACATTTATTCTAAATCTAAATACATACTCGAAAATTTTAATATTACAAACTAAATGAATCAATCTTTTTACACAACGATCTCGATGCGAGGATTATTTGCTTTGATTTTATTCCAATCTTCCCCGCCTTCCTTCAACCTCTCCTCTAACTCACCACTTGCCTCCCCCTCAACATCTATCATCTTTAGTCTCCTCAACCGCTCCAATCCCTCTGGAACTCTCTTCACCCGCGGACAATTCTTTATATATAGTAGTTCCAAACGTTGCATTGCCTCTTCTTCCAACGCTGGTAACTCCTCCAATAGAGGGAAGCCATGAATCTGCAAATCAACCAGCTTAGGAAATCCCCCACTCTCTCCAAACTCCTTTGGCAATTCTCTGCATTTCGAATCACCTCTCAACATCAATAATTGTAAGTTGGGCATCTTTTGGAGCGATGGATAATCACTGCATTTCTCCAAGCCAAGTTGTGTCAGATTTTCCATTCCACATATCCAACTTGGCACAGAGAACCGCGTAAGTTGAAGTTGTTGAAGACCCTTCATAGCATTCATTTTCTCTGAGAATGCTGGAAGACTGGATTCTTCTCTATCACCCTCTATTGCAGGAATATCATTCCATACTCCTAGAATTCTCATTTTGACCAGATGGTCAAGGATACCATCTTCCACACTTCTCAATGACCGTACATCTTTTAAACTGAACCTTATTTCTTGGAGGTTGAGCAAATTGCCAACGTCTTTAACACTTAGGAATTCATTCTCTTCCATAGACAGTGGGAAGCAATGTGATTTTAGTATCCTCAGACTCAAGATCTGCGACATTCCCTTGGGCATACCAATATGAGTATCCTCATCTGAGCTGAACACTACATTGAGATAGGAAAGACATTTGAGCTCACCTATCCACTGAGGTAGACGTTGTAGTCTTGTGCAATAGGAAATATCAAGGAACTGAAGACTCTTAAGTCTTCTTACACAATCCGGCACCTCCCTGATCTGTGTGAGACAAATTTAAGAACTTAAGAAGTTTCAATTTCTCAACACATTTTGGCAATGTGGAGATGGCAGTGTGGCTAAAGTCAGCTACCCGGAGTGCTCTGACACGATCAAGCAAGTGTTGTGGAATACTTGTAATGCCAGGATTTTGAGAGAATGACAGGGTGCGTAGAAATCGCTGACAACTAAAAGGCCTTTCTAAAATATTATTAGTATCTATACCTTTCTTAGCCAGCAATAACCTGCGACAACTTGCTTCTTTGAAAGGAAGATCAAATTCACACTCATGTTCTTTACATATATTTACAACCAAATCAAGGAGCAAGTCATGTACAGTGTAACAACTTTTAACTCTATTTACTTCCAGCAAACATAAATTTTCAAGCTGATGTAAATATTCTAACCCAATACTCCATTGTTCTCTGTCTTTTTCTTGCGGAATAAATCCTTCAGCTATCCACATATATATCACATTGTCTTGGTATATAACTCCCTCAGTTACAAAAGCAGAAAAAGAAATATATGTGATATGTGTCTTCTGGAAAGAAAGAAAAAAAAAGCAAAGCAAGATTTCAGAGAGGGAGGAAAAGAGTCATAACTCAGCTTTAAAATCTTCATGATATAGTCCTCTGCTTTTCCCACCTTTTTCAACTGCCCCAATTTTGACTCCCAATCTGATATAAGGGAAGACTTGGCCATGGATGCTGCAACTGTCTTTATGGCCAGTGGCAACCTCCCACATTCTTCTACAATTTGATGAGCTGATCTCTCCAGCTCAGGCGGCCTATTTGCCTCCCGATCTGGGAAGCAAATAGGCAAAACAGATCCCAACTCTCCACATCCGAGAGATGCTGCATCTCATAGAAGTGGGCATTCATGTTCTCACCCACATCTCTACTTCTAGTGGTAACCACTATTTTACACTGGTTATTACGCTCAGTGGGAGGCCCAAGTCTTAATATCAAATTATCTTCTACACTACTCCTCCACACGTCATCCAGAACAATCAAACATTTTTTGTTCTCTAATCCATTATGTATCAATTCAGCTGCCCGCCCATCAGTTATACCAAGTCCACTAATTTGGGAAGCTATTTCTAAATCAATGTGGGAGGCTAGGTCACATTGCAATTTCCTAAGAGAATAAGTCTGTGAAACAGAAATCCAGGCAGAGCACTCATACCTATGTTTTGTTCTGTTGAAGACATGCTGCAGAAGGAACGTTTTACCCAGCCCGCCCATCGCCACAACGGCAACAACTCCAACAGCAGGGTTCTCTAACAATGTCAGGATTTCATCGACCTTATGGTCTACAGCCACTGCTGGTGAATCTTTCTCGAAGATGGTCCATCTTCTCAACTCTTCTCCTCTTTCACTTTCAGATGTACTTGTTGAGGGCTGACTTATACGGGGCACATCATGGAAAAGCTTGAGCTCCTGTGCCTCTTGAATAGTAGACCTAATCCTATCTTTGAGCTCTTTAATCCTCTTCCCCATCTTATACCGAAAGACTAATTCACTACAATTGTGCAAAAATTGATTGGTATTTGCATACAAATGCTTAACAGCACACTCATCAATTATATCTTCTGCATCAAAAGCGATATTTCTCACTTCCGCCAGCCATTCTTTCACATCTTTATCATGCCCACTCTGCTCATCTGCAGCTTGTAGAGAAGCACTTATCTGTCTGAGCTTCTTCTCCAACCATTTAAACTCACTTTTGAAGTTGAGCAAGAGAGATGCCTCATTCAATGCTGCTTGTGCTGCAATCTCGCCAAGCTTTCCAATCACACCATTGGCAAGCGCAGTAGCAAGTCCAGCTGCCATCTTTGAGTTATTACAGACTGCGGATTTAGAGAGTAGAATTGAATAGAAAACTTGGTTGAATGTGAGTATAACAATCCCACAACTCTCACAATTTATAACAAAGGAGACTTCTTGAGCAATACTTTAGTTGGGAATCGAGTGGACATCAATTAAAAGCCAGTCGATTATTCCAATGGAAGATATGGTTAGGTATATTGATTTGTAAGTGAATGGAGGTAATTGAGTGTCGTTACCATCAAAACTTGCTCCAGCTAATTTCTTAACTTTTCTTTCGCTGAATGCCAAAGAATGTCTATTAATTACGCCGAAGGCGTTCCCTTCTTTGAAGTCTCTTCAAGCAAATCCAAGCAAATCTTCAAATCTGTCTGAAGAGAACGTGGCAGAATGTACGACTGCTCACCCGCCTCTCGTCGCCTCTCGTCGCCTCTCAGTCACCTCCTTGAACAGTACAACTTGCATTTCCAAAAATATTTTTCACAATGATATTATTTCATTTTGCCAGAGTGTACAACATGTTTGATGATGCGTCAAATATTTTTACCGTTTTTGTATTTTCACTTTCGCATTTACCGTTTTTCTCATTTTTTAAATTTTCCCCGCCAATTCCTTGAACGCAAGGATTAAAAAAGTATTGGTGTATAATTAATGTTAATAATAATATACATTATATATTATAGTTATTATATATATTAAATAAATAAATTTTATAAAAAAATCTTATTGATTATAATAAAATAGTTATTAATAATATATCACATATTATAATTATTTATAATATATATTTATATATTATATTATATTATATTATTATAAAATTATTAATAATATATAGTATAGTTATATATTATTAATAATTATCTTATGTACATATAATTACGTTGAAAGCGTTATATAGTGAAAGCAACGAAGAAATATTCTGTAAACTTTTTGAAGCTTCATTGAAAATGACAGACAAGTGGAAGTAATTTATGTGTAGAGTTGATATTTGTATTTTACTAAAAGAATTATTTTTAAAATAGGTTCTATTATACCAGCAATAAAATAATAAATTATACATAAATATATAATATTTATTAAACTTTTATAAAAAACAAAACAAAATCAAACATATAGAATAGTAAAAATAGTAATTTTAAGTCTTAAAAAATATTTTATATTTGAAATTTAAGAACAATGTTAAGTAATGATAATTTTCAGTGTTTTTTATATATATTATTAATTAATATATGTATACTAGTTACGCTGAAGCAACAAAGAATATTATGTAAACTTTTTGAAGCTTCATTGAAAATGACAGGTATGTGGACGTCATTTCCCTCAAAATTGATTACATAATTAATTATAAAAAAAACATTATATTGTTTTTAACATTGAATATTTTTTTTACAGAATTATCTTTATTTTGAAAAGAAAAAATGAGATCATTTAATATTTCTCTTTAGAATTAATATTATTTATAATTATTTTATATATATATTTTTAAATTACTTAAGAATTAATTATTTAAGAGTTGTTTTTTTAGTTTTAATACATTTTAAACTAAAAAAGAGTTAATTGCATTTTATATTTTTGAAAAAGATCAAAAAAGGTTTTTTTTTTTTAAATTATATTTCAAATTTAAGGACAATGTTAAGTAAAGAAAAAAAATTAATTATAAAAAATTAAAAATTAATAATTTTATAACATGTAATCTTTATTTAATAATGTTAATGAAGATGTAAGCATTTTTCCTCAAGAGACACCTCGATAATGATAACTTTCAGCATTTTTTACATGTATTATTAATTAATATATGTATGCTAGTATCTATTCATAACTACAATATTGATATTATATCTTATAAAATAACATATATAATAATATATTATAATTATAGTTATTTTATTATATATTATCTATATAATTAAACTATAATAAATATTATTAATAATTATAATATATATTTTATATTATAATTATTATATATTAATAAATAAATTTACATATAATATATATCTTATATTTTCTATTAGAATTTATATATTATTAAATAAAAAATACAATTAATAAGTATAACATTCTTTATTACATATAATATTATTTATAATTATTAACAATATGCATTATTTATATATTATAGTAATATATTATTAATAACTATATTATAGAATTTCAAATTCAAATATTATTTTTATATATTATAAAATAACATATATAATATATGTTAACTATATATATTTTATAATATGATATATGTTAACTATATTATATATTATAAAAATAAAAATATATATTCATATTATATATTTTATATATTGTTAAATAAAAAATTACATATAACATATGTTTGATCTTTATTTTTGTTGTTTAATTATACAATATATATGGATCCTTAATTATTATTATTATATATTACATATTATTTAATAAAAATTAATAAGTATACTATATTTTTAATATATACTATTATGTAAATTAATTTATAGAAAATTTAACAAGTTCAAATTAAATTTTGAAGTTTTTTTAAGATTTAAATTAAATAGATTTATTTATTATTATATAAGATATTTTAATTTAAATAATAATATATGTTAAAATGATAATATTTAAAAAAATCCAAATATATAATTATTTATACATCATATTAATTACATGATATTGTCTAAAGTAACATGTATCTAATTTGTTTTATTGAATCTTTACATTATTTATAAATTTAATTTTTAAATTAAATAAATATAAATTATTTGTAAATTACTATAATATTAAGAAATCTAAAAGACAAGACCATAAATACTATCCACTAGCCTTAAAAAAATCTTAAACAAATTAATCTTATTTATACAATCTTTTAACTTTTTAACTTTTTTAATAGGTTTCATTTTATTTTTGACTTTTAAGTAAGTTTGATTTACTTAAACTTTTAAAAAGTTAAAAATTATATATATTTTTTTCTTTGTTAATATTGAACTTATCTTTCAATTAATGTTAATATTGTTTTAATATGTAAAACTTTTTTTTATATATTTTATTAATATTTTAATTTTAATAAATGTAAAAAATAATTTTACTTATTTATTTATTAACTTACAGTTTATTATTCATTATTAATTTTCTAAACATAACTTCCTCCCATCCTCTCTTCCCCTATCTTTCTCTCTCTCCCTCTATCTCTAAACATGTCTCCTCTTTATCCATCCATCTCTGCCTCTCTCTCCATTTTCATCTCCCTTTTTCTAAACCTCTATATCTAATTATCTTTGTCTCTTTATCTCTATCTCCCTCTCTCTCTTTCTCTCTCTCTCTCTATATATATACATATCCCTCTTCTTAGACCTCTATAACTAATTATTTTTGCCCCTATCTATCTATCTATATATATATCACTTCCTATCTCTATATCTTTATCTTTCTAGTTCTCTCTCTCCCTCTCTCTATATTTTTTTCTTCTATCCCTCTTTCTTTTTTCTCTTGATCTCCCCCTCTCCTCTCCATATCCCTCTTTTTATCCTTCTCCATCTCTATCTCTATCTTCCCCTCTATCTCTATCCCCTATCTCTATCTCCTTACCATTCTCTCTCTCACTCTTCCCCCCTCTGCCTCTCTTGCTTTATGTCCCTATCTCTTCCTATGTCTATAATCTCTTTCCCTATTGCAAGCATATCATGATCCTATTGGTAATGGAGCCTTTTTTCTTCTCGATTCATAGATTTTGTTTTAATTATGCTTGGATCCTTTTAAGTGGATGCATAGTTTCTTTGAATTTCGTTTCAATCCTATTTGGATCCTTCTAAGTTGATGCATCATTGCTTTGAAGCTATCACTTCTCCAGTGAGAACTTTGTTTCACAAGCAACATCATTTTCTAATTGACCTACCAATTGTCCTCATGTATTGCACATATGTATGTAAAATATGGACCACTTTTCTCTTAATTGACATCCCACACCTCTTCCGCATACCCATTGCACACCAAGGTGCGATTGCTAGTTTTAACTTGTCTTTATGGCGGGTGCTCTCTTCAACTCCACATAAAAAAAATTAAAAAAAAATCTTGCAAGTCTGAATGTATACACAATGGACGAATTGACATCTGACCTGTGAAGATGTGATATTAATTTATTGGCGTAGAGAGGATCTTAACTCTAGCGAGGAAATGTCCATAATCAAATACTCCAATTCTTAAATTATTAATAAAAAGTAAAGCTTTCCATTCAACGATTACAAAAAATAATCAAATCATGTGTATATCAGATTTCCATGAATGGTGAATATTGTCTCTCCAAGCCACAACGATCTCCTTTTTTTTTTGTCTCTTTATTTGGTTTTAAAGCATATTCGCTTTTACAGTATGCAGCGAAATAAGTAAGGGGCCATGTCTACTTTTGTGGCCTGTGTTCATGGCGGCTTTGCAAACTTTTATCCTTATCTTTTCCTCTTGGAATAAATACAAGTTGACCCTTCAAACTTTTTATTTAATGTGTGTACCTATAATTTGGAGGCCCTAAATTTAATGAATAAAATATATAATATACTATACAATTATTATTATTTACAATATTTTATGTAATGTAAATTATTATATTTTATAGTACTATTTTCAAATCTTATTTTTTAATTTCTAGATGATTTTTTATTTTAGATTATAAAATATAATTTTAAAAAATATTTTTTATATAATATTATAAAATAAAATTATAATTTTTTTAGTATAATATTATATAAATTATACATTATTAAATATAATATATACTATAATTTTGACATATAATACTTATTTAAATATTAAATATATTATATGTTTAATATTTATCTATATTTATTGTTTAAATATATATTAAAAATTATTGAAAAATATATTCAAATTATATTTATTAATACATACTAGCACTTGCACCTAAAGGAGGTTCAAGGATTACGTCGGTTAAAAATTCTATGTATGTTAATATGTTAGAGAGTATATGTGTGTGCATGGGTGCATATGGATGCCATGTGCTACAAATTCTAGTTGATGTAGTTGGATTAAACAATAAATAATAAGTGAGCATAAATAATGGAATGAAATAAACTTAAACAAATCTAGATTTTTTCCTTAAAGAAATTATGTATTATCTGATTTTGAAATATCTGCATATAGATTTAAAACATAAAGCAATGCAAATGAAAAAGAAAGTTACCATCAAATTGACAAAAAACATTGTAAATGGAAATAGAATGATCCCACCCAACTAGAAAATCAATATTTATGGAAGAGAATAGGTGATATTTATCAAACCAAAAGTCTTACTAATAAGTTGTATCTGAAAAGACAGTTATATTCTTTAAAGATGAAAGATGGTGATTCTGTTGCACATCATTTAAATGCTTTTAATTTGATTTTGAGTTAGTTAGCATCTGTAGATGTAAAGCTAGAAGAAGAAGATAAATGCATTTTGTTACTTTGTTCTTTACTAGAATCTTCGGAAAATCTAATTGTTGCTATCAGTGGTAGTGGTGCAGATCTGAAGATGGACAATATAATTCCTACTCTCTTATCAGAGAAGATGAGGAGGAAGTCTAAAATAGGCTCCCAAGATGCCTTGTTTGTAAGAGGTAGACCTAAGGAAAAGGAATCTAAGGCATACAAGAAAGGAAAGGGTAAGTCTAAAGGACAATCTAAAACCCCTGGTAAGAGTAAGGTAAAGTGTTGTAACTGTGGGAAACTAGGACACATAAAGAAAGATTGTAAGAGCAAGAAAAAGAGTTTTGATGCTACTACTGAGAAATCCTCAGATGATGGTAATGATGCATTGATTATTTCATGTAAAAATGTTAGTGATGACTCTTGGCTTGTTGATTTAGGTTTCTCCTATTATATGACTCCTAACAAGGAGTGGTTCTCAAAGTATATTGAATATGATGGAGGAAATGTCTTCTTTGGAGATAATAGCACAACAAAGATTGTGGGCAAAGGAGAGGTAAAATTGTGTTTCATCGATGGTAGGGTTAATACCCTTAAAGATGTTTTACATATTCCAAGATTTTTTAGAAATCTACTTTTTGTATCTAAGTTCAATGATTCTAGAATGCATGTGACATTTGATAAAAGTGGTTGCAGATTGGTGAAAGGGAATATGGTGGTTGCTAAAGGATCTCGAGTTGGGACTTTGTTTAAATTGAATACCTCCAATTTGAATAAATCAGCTAATGTAACTAAAGTTGAAAATACATGTATGTTGTGGCACCATAGATTGGGCCACATAGGTGAAAAAGGTCTTAGGACCATTCTTAAGAAGAAATTGGTTGATGGTATTCCTGTTTATAATATTGGCAAAAATGATTTTTGTGAGCACTATGTGTTTGGAAAGCAATCTAGATGTTCATTTCCTAAAGGAACAAATAAAGCTAAAAGATTATTAGAGATTATTCACTCAGATGTTTTGGGTCCTGTGGATATTGACTCTATTGGAAAATCTAGATATTATGTCACTTTTATTGATGATATCTCAAGATACACTTGGATCTATCTTATGCATAACAAATCTGATGTGTTTAATAAGTTTAAAGAATTTAAGGCTTTAGTTGAGAAACAATCAGATCATAAGATAAAAGTGTTGAGATCAGATAATGGTGGTGAATATTATTCTACAAAATTTGATGATTATTGTAAGCATGCATGAATTATGAGACAAAAAACTACTCCATATACACCACAACAAAATGGAGTAGTAGAGAGGATGAACCAAACCTTAATGGAAAGAGCTAGGAGCATGTTAAGTAGTGCTAAGCTAGATCGGTGCCTTTGGGCTGAGGCTATATGCACTTCTTGTTATTTAATTAATAGATCTCCTAGTTCATCTATTGAAGATAAAATCCCTTATGAAATGTGGTTAGGTAGGAAGCCTAGTGTTGCACATTTAAGGATCTTTGGTTGTGAGGCTTTTGTTCATGTGCCTAAAGAAAAGCTATCTAAATTGGATCCAAAAGCATAGAAATGCATATTCATAGGTTATGGTGAAAATGTAAAAGGTTACAAGCTTTGGAATCCTCTAACCCAAAAAATTACTTTGTCAAGAGATATTATTTTTAGGGAATTTAGAGCTTATTAAGGAGAAGAAAAACCAAAGGAGAAGGATACTTCTCAAACAGTGCATTTTGAGGAAAATACTAAGAAGCAAGAAGATGCACATGTTGAAGAATAATTGGATGGATTGGATGAGGAGAGTTCACAAAGTTCTGAGATAGATTCCCATGAAGAGCATATTGAGGAAGAGGTAGAAACCTCATTGAGAAGATCCACAAGACAATAAAATCTCATTAACAGGTATAGCCCACCTAATTTTTGTTGTATATTTTCTTTGTTGAGTACTAATGACGAACCTAGATCTTACAGGGAATCTATGTCTTTAGATGAGAACAAGCTTTGGACACAAGCTATGCATGAGGAAATGGTTTCCCTGGATACTTGTGACACGTGGGATCTTGAGAGTTTTCCCAAAGGAAGAAAGGCCATTGGTTGTAAATGGATCATTAAAAAGAAAATTGGAGTAGATGGTAATCTCGAAAGGTACAATAGTAGCCAAGGGCTACTCCCAAAGAGAGGGAGTTGAATTTATTGAAATCTTCTCTCCTATTGCTAAACTAACTTCTATTAGATTCATTTTATCTATTGCAACTTCTTTTGATTTAGAGATAGAGCAAATGGATGTGAAAACTGCTTTCTTGCATGGGGATCCTGATGAGGAGATTTATATGAAGCAACCTGATGGTTTTGTTGTAAAAGGAAAAGAAGAATTGGTTTGCAGGTTAAAGAGATATTTATATGGATTGAAATAGTCACCAAGAATGTGGTACCATAAGTTTGATGCTTTTGCATTAAAAATCGGTTATGTTAGGAGTGAGGAAGATCAGTGTGTTTACATAAAATAATTGATGATCAACTTTTAATTATTAACTTGTATGTTGATGACATGTTGTTTATTGGTAATAGCAAGGTAATGATCAAAGAATTGAAAGCACAACTCTCTGACACATTTGAGATGAAAGATCTAAGGGTTGCGAAATATATCCTTGGTATGGAGATCAACAGAGATAGCTTTGGTAACAAAAAGATTTGCTTAAGTCAAAGCAATTA
Organism: Sequoiadendron giganteum; assembly: GCA_007115665.2. NCBI lineage: Eukaryota > Viridiplantae > Streptophyta > Pinopsida > Cupressales > Cupressaceae > Sequoiadendron > Sequoiadendron giganteum. The sequence goes on from CM021101.1 coordinate 220,069,811, forward strand.
TGTTGATACTATTTTGAAATGGTTTAACATGCATGATAGTAAACTAATTAATATTCCTTTACCAGTTGGCATGAAGTTAAGTTTAGACATGAGTCCTAAATCTGATTTTGATTATGAGGAAATGTCTGAGATTCCTTATGCTAGTGCAGTTGGTAGTTTAATGTATGCAATGGTCTGTACAAGACCAGATATAGCCCAAGCAATGGGAGTTATAAGCAGGTTTATGTCTAACCCTGGTAAAGAACATTGAACTTATGTTAAGAGGTTGTTTAGATATTTATGAGGTACTTTTGATTATTGTTTGGTTTATCATGGTGCTAATAATATTGATATTATGCATAGATCATTGGACATATAGGGTTTTATTGATTCATATTGGGTAGGAGACCTGGATAGTCAGAGGTCAACAAAGCAGTTATGTGTTTACTTTGTTTGGAGCTACGGTTAGTTGAATGAGTAAGAGGCAGCCCACGGTTGCTTTGTCCATCACAAAAGCAAAGTACATGGCTGCTACACATGCCTCCAAAGAGATAATTTGGTTACAAAGACTTGGGAAAGGTATTGGTTTTAATTGCAAGAAAATTAAACTTGAATGTGATAGTCAAAGTGTTATTTATTTAGCCAAAAATCCTGTGTATCATGCTCGTACTAAGCATGTTGATGTGTAGTATCACTTTGTGCGAGAAATGATTGAGAGTGGGAAGGTATTGATTGAGAAAGTTCACACTTTGGTCAATGTTGTAGATTATCTTACGAAATCGGTTCCTACAGAAAAGTTCTCTTGGTGCAAGAAGGCCATTGGCCTTGAGTCCTATACTTGATTCATATTAAATGATTCCTTGTTTAGAATAATTGCAATGATAATGTCAAGTGGGAGAATTTTGGGAATAGGATGCCATTTAATTGCATTCTTAACATATTTCATGTATCTCCTAAGTCCTTGGAATGGGTTTCACAACTCTAGGATTAGGAAGAGATTAATTTGGAATGAAATAGACATTTAATTTGACATTTGTAATTATTTATAAGTGTTAGGAGCATGAGGGGATGCCTTGGAGTGAGCTCCTACAAAATAGGAGCACATGGGCGCCCACATGGGAGGTGGGATCCACCTTGGTTCAGTTAACTGGTTGGTGAATTGAGTACACTTCAAAAATGCATCTCAGGTTCCTACAAAATAGGGATTTTGATTTATGCATGTTGAGGTCCTATAAAATAGGAGGTTGTTCAGTTCAGTTATGTTTTAGTTATCTTCAGTTGCATGTTAGTTAATCTCAGTTGACTTGATCTGCATAGAAAAATAGCAGGTTGATACATTCAGTTAACAGATGGAGGATCATGGATGCACATTGTTTTGCATGAATCAGTGACAAATGTGTTTCAGTTAACAAAGATTAACTTGGGTCCACCTTGGGTGCCCAAGTTGGTATCTTTGAGTTACAACTATTGCATGGAAAATATATTTATAATGCTTAGTTAAGTGGGACCCATTTTGGATGTCTTCTTTGAGGATGAGCTTGCAGAAGATATTTTCAACAACTACGAGGTTAACACTTTACCGTTGGGCGCCAACATTGAGGGAGACTCTTGTTTGACTTTTCCATGCATGTTTGAACTCAACTTGGCAACCCTAGGTGTGGATTTTATCAAGAGGCTTTGTGATGTTATATATGTTAACTCTTATGAGTTTGTAAGCAAGAATATTGTCTATTATTGCAACAATTGTATGAGAAAGTTTTGTGAGAAAATATTGCAGGTTGTGAAGAAGATTTCTTGAAGACGGAAGAAGCACATCAAAGAGAATTGAATCAATATTATTGTAACTCATTCAAAGGTTAAATAATACAAGCAAGAACAATTCTGGTGGAGTTTTTTACCCGAAAGGGTTTTCTCCACGTACATGCAGTGTCCTTTCTATTTTGTCTTATATTTCTTTTATCAATCTTCTGTCTACTTTCTACAACATTAAAATTGATCTAATTCAAGATTAATCATACACAAGAGATTGTGACAAAGAAATCTAAAATTGAATCTACAGTTACATAGGATTTACAAATTTTAAGCTACATTTTACTATAGTTTTACCTTCATTTTCAACATAAAGTAAGTTGGAATTGAGCCCTACAATAATTATCTAATTCTTTTACCTTACCCAAAAAATATATTCACTTTAGCCTGAAGGTGGAACTAATGTGAGTCTATATTGTGATTGCGTTATTTGTGTATTACATGGTGTATAGGAAAGGATTTTAATTCAAGTTTTCCATAAGAAATGGGTGGTGATAATAATTTGAGTGTTGGTCATATAATTATGAGATCCGTTTATTAATTATTAATTTTAGGTTTGGGAAGATAGTAACTATTATTATAGTGGTTTCAAGCATGCTAGAAGCCTAAAAATAAGACAATGGCTAAAGATTGTCTACTTCTTACACATGGACAACTCTAGGTAAATTTTTGTGCAAAAATTCAAAGTTCTTGGAGTCTAGACATGGAGCTAGTTCTATGTTGAGCAATAATATATTAATAACTATAATTATCAATTGCTTATGCAAGTTATATTTTAAGAAAAGCTTGCTACTCACCACTTGATATTTAGTCACTTTTGTAATTGTGATGACAAAAGTCCCTTGAATAAGTAAAGCCAAAATTCCTTGAATGAGGTAGGGGATGTATTCATTAAGAAAGATATTTAGTATTTTCAGATGGGTGGGTTGAAATAGGATGAGCATCAATTTCCTTGATGCTCTTATATAGAAAGAATATGGGAAAAGTATATTAATGCCTCTAACCACAAATAAATAAAATATATAGTTAAAACTAGAATTAAACCTAGGAAATAAAAGAAAATTAAGAAACATGGACCATTAAACCTAGGACCATTTATTATCATGAGAAATGGGTTCTTGTGAATCACTACTCATGAAATATGGATCAACTCAAAAAACTACGAGGTTGAATCCTAATAGCAATATCATAATTTGACTTGTTGTGGAAAATACCTCCTACTTATCAATTAAGAAGAGGGTCAACCAAAAGTTAAAATAAGAAAATATTGGACAAAAAATTATATACAAATATACCTTGATCTTATTGAAACCTTGATGACAAGAATAATCCCATTTGAATTTTGTATCATTGCAAAGAAAATGGTTGAAAGGTTGGAACTTATCAACAACTTGGGCTATGAACCTTCTGATAGCTTGGAATTTCCCTTGAAGATTCTCAATTATTTAAGTGTCTTAGGAGGAAGCATATTAATGATATATTTGACCTTTGTATGATCAACCTTGATGCCTCTCCTAGATACAATGAATCCTAGGAGTTTATTTGATGTAACACCAAACACACACTTCTTGGGATTGAGTCTCAATTGATACTTCTCTTAACCAATCCAAGATGCATTCAAGAATAGTTGGATGTTCTTCTCTTATCTTGGATTTACCCAACAATTTTTCCATGTATTCCTCCATGATTATATGAATGATATCATGAAATATAACAATAACACTCTTTGATGCATAGCACCAACATTCTTCAAGCCAAAAGGCATGACTTGATAACATAAAGTACCCCATGAGGTTGTGAAGGTGGTTTTGTGCTAGTATTCCATTGCAATATAGATTTGGTTGTATCCTAAGAAAACATCCATGAGGGACAACATAGCATGACCCGCTATAAGATAAAAAATCATATCAATATTAGGTAGCGGGAATTCATCATGTGGACAATGCTTATTCAAGTCTTTCAAATCAGTGAAGATATTATACCCGTAGTCGATTTTGTTGAAAATGAAGGTAAATTTGTAGCTTAAAACTTGTAAAACTATGTGACTATAGATCTAATTAAGTATTCTTTGTCACAATTATTTGTGCATGATTAATCTGTTTAGATCATTTCTTTGTCAATGATTTATTTGGTTTTAATCAATTTTATCTTTTGTAGAATTAGACAAAAGATTGTAAAAGAATTGTAGATAGAAGATAGAAGTGACACAACATATACGTGGAGAAACCCTTTCGAGAAAAACTCCACCAGAATCAATATTGCTTGTATTATTTAACCTTAGAATAAGATTACAATAACACTATATCAATCCTTGATTGATATGCTTCTTTTCTCTTCAACAATGCTTCTTAAGAACCTCCAATAAATTCATATGAAATTCTCTACAACTTGCTACAATAAATAGGCAATTATGAGCTTTTTAAACTCCTAAGAGTTGACAATTACAAAGCATTAAAGCCTCTCTCAAAAACCTATGCCTAAAATTTTCAAGTAGAGTTCCACCTCCTAAACAAAATTCAAACCAAAGTCTTCCTCAAAGTTGGTGCTCCAAACTATCCACTTAACTGAACTCTGGTCTCAAAGATATCTTGGAAGCTTCTCCTCAAAGTTGTCACCCAAGAATGGGCCCACTTATTTGATCCTTGAAAATATATTCTCATGCATAAGGTGTTAACTGAAAGATGCCAACTTGGGCGCCCAAGGTGGGTCCAAGTCAATCTGAGTTAATTGAAACATATCTCTCCATCAATTTATGCAAACAATGTGCATGATTGATCACCTCCACTTAATTGAAAGTATCCACCTATTATCTAGCATGCAAGTGAAGTTATTAGCCATGCAACTCAAGTCAACTATCATGCAACTCAAAGTAACTACATGCAACTCAAGTTAACTAGCATACAACTCAAAATAACTACATGCAACTGAAGATAACTGAACCATAATTGAATTGAACTGAACTGGATTGATCTAAACTGATATAGAACTTATACTGTGATAGTGCCACTCCACTCTTGTAAATATCAATCCCTATATTGTAGGAACAAGACATGCATTACTAAAGTGTTATCAAAACCTCTAAACAGTTAATTGAAGCAAGGTGGGTTCCACCTTCCATGTGGGTACCCCGTGTGCTCTTATTATTTAGGAACTCAAAATGGACGCCCTCACATATTCCTATTATTTAGGAATAATTACAAATATCAATTTACATGTTCATTTCATTCGAAATTAATCTATTTCTAATCCTAGTGTTGGGGAACACTTTCCAAGGACTTAGGAGATACATGAAATATGTTTAGGATTTCAATTAAATGGCATCCTATTCCCAACATTCTCCCACTTGTCATTATACATTACAATTATTCTAAATGAGGAATCATTATTATAAATCAAGTACAAGATTCAAGGCCAATGGCCTTCCTACACCACAAGAATTTATCTGCAACATTGATCAAAGTGTCAACTTTCTCAATCAATACCTTTCCCAAGTCTATGTAGTATCCATGAGCACCCACCAATCAATCCATGCCAACTTCAAATGTAACTTGCATAATCATGAAGCTCCAAGCAAATGATTAATAATCAAAACCAAAAAAAAACTACATCCTCTCCAAATTTCATGAAGATAACCATATCCTACCAAAGCTCCCACTAAAATGTGATACTGAGCTATACATGGCAACAAGATAAACATCAAACCATCATTGTCAAAAAAATCCCAATGAAACATGTAACCAAGCTATCCATGACATCGTGATAACCATCTCCTAAATGAAGATCATCCATGGCCTCAACATAATCAAAGAATCTGTTGTTAATGATGTAGTTCCCAAAAGGTCAAATAAAACCATAATCTTTAAACCAAGAAGATCAAACTCAAGGTAACCATCCCCATAACTGGAAATCAACCCATAAACCATGTCATAACATCCCTCAAAATGAATCCTTCAGAACTAACTATCCATAGCTCAAGATCCATATCTATGAAAGATAGAACATATAAACTCATACTAAACCATCCTTAAATGAGTCTCCATAATCAACCATGAATCAACTCAATCCCATGAGAAGTCAAAGCATGAAACACAACACATCTTAAAGATATAATTGGAAAATAGCTCTCAAATAAAGAATTGTCGAGTAGACCAAGAGTGTCGAATAAGAATACTCCTTCAAGATAGCCAAGCCATCATGACTCACTTCAAGAACAATCTCATTTATCGGTCTATCATGAACTCACATTCATACCCAAGTGAAAGCTCCTCGGTCTTCCTACTGAAACCTCCAAAGAGTAACTACCTCAAGCAAATGTCTCTAACCACAAGAGAACTCCAACCATCACCTACATCTCTAAGTATCCACAAGTACTGTAACCAATCAATACATGCCAAACTCCAAATGCAAGATAGCACCATCATGAAGTAATCAAGCAAATGATCAATGTACTCAATACAAAGAGAACTATACATGATCAATTTCAAAGCTCCAAATGTAGAATCAAGAACCTATCATGACAACATGATCAATCCATCTCCTCCTAGGAAATCACATGTACCAAAACATACATCTCGGTCTTAAGAAAACATGTAATATGCCAAAATCTAAACTGATATCAAGAGAATAACATGACATCATAACAAATATACTTTAAACCAAGAAACCATATCTTCAATCACATGAAGATATCCATACCAGTGATGCATCTGCATCATTGCCAACAACTCTAACTGAATTGTGATACCGAGTCACACATGGCAGTGTGACAACCATCCTCTCCATGAAGATCATCTAGGTCATCATCTGAGGATTCCTCTGTAGAAGTATTAGAACTCATTTTCTTGTTCTTACAATCCTTCTTGATATTTCATGGTTTCCCACGGTTCCAACACTTTACCTTACTCTTACCAGGGGTTTTAGACCGTCCTTTGGTCTTACCCTTTCCTTCCTTGTCTCCCTTAGGTTCATTTTCCTTAGGCCTACCTCTTACAAACAAGGCATCTTGGGAACCCTCTTTAGACTTCCTCCTCATCTCCTCTGATAGGAGAGTAGGAATTATATTTTCCATCTTCAGATCTACATCACTACCACTAATAGCAACAATTAGATTTTCCCAAGACTCTCGTAAAGAAAAAAGTAACAAAACACATTTATCTTCATCTTCTAGCTTTACATCTACAGATGCTAACTAAATCAAAATCAAATTGAAAGCATTTAAATGATGTGCAACAAAATCACCATCTTTCATCTTTAAATAACATAACTATCTTTTCAGATACAACTTATTAGTAAGACTTTTGGTTTGATAAATACCACCTATTCTCTTCCATAATTCATATGCGGTAGTTTCATCTGAAACATTCAAGAGAACAACATCAACAAGACATAGTCTTATGGTTCCTCTTGCCTTCTTATCAAGCTTAGCCCAATCCTCATCTAACATAGATGAAGGTGTCTTTTTATCATTACAAACAACTAACCATTGATCTCTCTCTTCAAGGAGATCCTCCATTTTTAGTTTCCACATCTCATAACTAGATCCATTGAATCTCTCAATATCTAGATGAGAAGTAGAAGTCAATGCAACACACTTCTTTTACAAATCTTCAATAACACAATAGTAAAAGCTCCCACTACAACAAAAAATCTTCAAACTTTTAAGAGAAAGGCATCCCAAACTCTACCCAACCATTAGCTCTGATACCAAATGTTGAAAATGAAGGTAAATTTATAGCTTAAAACTTGTAAAACTATGTGACTATAGATCTAATTAAGTATTATTTGTCACAATTATTTATGCATGATTAATTTGTTTAGATCAATTCTTTGTCAATGATTTATTCTATTTTAATCAATTTTATCTTTTGTAGAATTAGACATAAGATTGTAGAAGAATTGTAGACTGAAGATAGAAGTGACACAACAAATACGTGGAGAAACCCTTTCGAGAAAAAACTCCACCAAAACTGATATTGCTTGTATTATTTAACCTTAGAATAAGATTACAATAACATTGTATCAATCCTTAAATGATATGCTTCTTTTCTCTTCAACAATGCTTCTTCACAACATGTAATAAACTCATATGAAACTCTCTACAACTTGCTGCAATAAATAGGCAATTATGAGCTTTGTAATTTCCTAAGAGTTGACAATTACAAAGCATTAAAGCCTCTCTCAAAAACCTATGCCTAAAATCTCCAAGTAGAGTTCCACCTCCTAAACAGAAGTCAAACCAAAGTCTTCCTCAAATTGGGCGCCCCAAGCTGTCCACTTAACTGAACTCTGGTCTCAAAGATATCTTGGAAGCTTCTCCTCAAAGTTGGCACCCAAGAATGGGCCCAGTTAACTGAACCTTGAAAATATATTCTCATGCATAAGGTGTTAATATTCCAACTTGGGTGCCCAAGGTGGGTCCAAGTCAATCTGAGTTAACTAAAACATATCTCTCCATCAATTTATGCAAACAATGTGCATGCTTGATCACCTCCAATTAACTAAAAGTATCCACCTGTTATCTCTCATGCAACTGAAGTTACTAGCCATGCAACTCAAGTCAACTAACATGCAACTCAAAGTAACTGCATGCAACTCAAGTTAACTAGCATGCAACTCAAGCTAACTAGCATGCAACTCAAAATAACTACATGCAACTGAAGATAACTGAACCATAACTGAACTGAACTGATATAGAACTGATACTAAATTGATAGTGCCACTCCACTCTTGTAAATATCAATCCCTATATTGTAGGAACAAGACATGCATTACTAAAGTGTTATCAAAACCTCCAAATAGTTAACTGAAGCAAGGTGGGTTCCACCTTCCATGTGGGCGCCCCTTGTGCTCCTATTATTTAGGAACTCAAAATGGACGCCCTCACATGTTCCTGTTATTTAGGAATAATTACAAATGTCAATTTACATGTTCATTTCATTCAAAATTAATCTTTCTAATCCTAGTGTTGGGGAACACTTTCCAAGGACTTAGGAGATACATGAAATATGTTTAGGATTGCAATTAAATAGCATCCTCCCAACAGATTTGACAACTAGAATTATGTTAGAGATCCATTCAGAGCAATCAATAGTTCAAATGAAACCTGCTTCAAGTATATTTTCTAGTTTAACTTTGAATAATAATGCAACTTGAGGATGCATATTTCTGAGTTCTTTTTACTAGTTTGGCATCAAGATGAACAACCAAATCGTGTAAAACAAGAGTTGGATCTAGCCCAAGCATATCCACATAAGACCATGCAAAATATATAGATATTTTCTATATAATGTTAGAAAATATTTGACATCCCTCAGATGACAAGGAAGTTGCTACATATGTGACCTTAGGCACTACTTCGGTTCCCATATTAATCTCTATAGTCTTCTCTATCAATGTAGTAGATTTATTTGGTTGCTATGTACCCATAAGGGGAAGATGAATATCTTCACCTTCTGACGCCTTAGAGAGGTTTTCATTAACAGATACACCCTTTGTTTTTACTTTTGATGAATCTAAAAGTGCCTTGGGTAGGTTTTCACTAGAATATTGAGTGTTTTTATTTAATTTTTACTTTTTAATCTAATGAATTCATCTTCCCCAAAGTAAGCATGTTGATCTAACATGTAGAAAAAGTCAAATTTTTGGTCTCCAAGATGCATGCCCTCATGTAAGCCCATAAACTCTAGGAATGCCACATTGTTTTGGAATACATCGATATGTGCAAATTCACATTGTTCCCAAGAAATAAGTTTAATGTGACCAAGTGGGATATCAATAGCAAAGATAGTGGTGGAAAAGATGGGGGATATATCTATATTGTCATATGAAACTTTGATGACAGGTCTTCAAGGATATCATCCACAACATTAGAAATTGTCTCAATATTATGGGAAGTGCTCGATGTAGAGGACTCGTCTTGTTTAGACCCATACCCAATTCCTTGATATGATTTTTGTTAAGAGGTGGTCTAGGGTTTGAAGCATACCTTTTTCATGAAGGGCCAATCCTTAAATTCCTTAATAATTAACTCATTGAACCATATGATGGGACATAGGATATGTTTCCTAGAAGTACTCAAGGACAATATTAGTGTTCTTAGATTCTTCTCTATATACCCATTGATTAATGTCTTCTTCAATTTCCTCTTTCCAATATATTGAGAGATTAGAAAATGGTGGATCAAAAACTCTTAGTAATAGGGGGTCGTTGTGGCTTTTGAATAGATGGTTTCCCAAAAGCATGTGGAGTGAGAGGTATGAAGCCTACATTGAGTGTATTGTTTACTTCATATTCTCCACATCCTTCGCCATTGACCTTGATTTTAGAAAAGGAAGATTCAAGGAAGATAGTGTGTTGGGATCAATATAAGATGATGATGAGCTTGCATTGTAATTTGTAATTTGTATTTTTTAACAATGAGAAGAATGGGGGAATGAAGCCTTGAGAGCATGGTAATACTCAAAATGATGGGGATCAATATGAATTTTAATCTCTATGTCATTATGGGGAAATTTTAAGCACTGCTGATAGGTGGAAGGGATGATCTACATGGCATAAATCCATGAGAAACTGAGGAGATGATTTTATGGAAGATCAAGGTCAATAACATGACATGTATTCTGTTGTAGTTTTGAACCCATCTAAATAGGGAGACAAATAGTACCTTTAGAATCTCTCTCTATTATCATAAGCTTTGATAGTAGTTACTTGAGGGTATAAATCAGCTTGATTGTATACCACTTGTTTTGTGAACTTCAATGTATAAATATTCAAGGCAAAACCATTATCCAACAAGACTTATTTTACCTAGTGTTTGTCAATGAGGACTTCAATATACAAGGGACAATTATTAGATGGATCAATGGGTAGCATGTCATTTTGACTAAAGGCTAGTTGATAGGTGGATGATAGATCTCCTACTAATGCTTGAAATTGGGTGGGATCAATATTTGTAGGCACATGAGCATCTTGTAAAGTTTTATTCAAGATCTCCTTATGGATAAATAATGAATTTAGGAGATCTAAGATGTATATTTATGTAGGGGTCTTCCCAAGATGGCCTGAGATATTATAATGGAATCTTTGAGTGGATGGATTGGATGAACCTTGGATAGTAATTTTACCATGTCTAATGGTTACAAAACATTGGGGCTCTTTAGCTTTAGTTTTTATCATAGCCACATGTGAGTCAACCTATGTGATGCAACCAACCACATTACCATAGTTAAAAGGGACATTATTATAATTGACATTTTTGGTTTGATTATTTTTATATTTATTCAAACCAAGAATAGTGGTGGAGGTTTTAGAGCCTTTAGAATGCTTTGGGAAGGCATTTTGATATATTTGAAGTTGAGCATTAGATGAAGGGGATTGAATCCCCTCCAAAACTACATCATCTTTATCAACAATATATTTGATGTAATTCTTTAGTTGCATACACTTGTTAGTGGAATGTCCCTTAATCCTATGATAGTCAGAATACTCGTTATCCTTGAATCAATTAGGATTAAGTTTAGAATCATTAAATGGTTCTGTTGTTGGGTACTTGACCATGTTTTATTGCATCAATTTGTGAAAAACAACATCTAGTGGATCTCCCAAAGGAGTGAAGTTGCATTTATATTTTATTTGATTAATGGGTTAAGGTGTACCTTAGAGAATGGATATGGTGTGTGTACTAGGATGGGTATTTGTGGTTTGATTGACAATTGATGTGTTGGAAACTTTGACATGTTTAGTGTTTATGACACCATCATTAATAGTGTTTTTGTTTCTATTCCAAAATTGAGGTTTTTCATTGGATGGTTTGTCATTATTATCTTTATAAATTTTGACCAAACCTTTAGCAATGATTTCCTTCTCAATAGTGACACCCTTCTCTATAATCTCATCAAATGAGGATGCATAATATATTTGTAAATGAAAGGTCATCTCTTGGTCCAGGCTCTAGAAAAATATATCAACCAATTATTTCTCAAAGAAGGGCCATGGAAGACAACTAGCTAGATCTCTCCACCTTGTGTTCACGATTGTAGGATAAATGGGCTAAAAAAATTCAACAATTCTACAAAGGTAATGGCATACCCATGAAGAAGGTTTAAAAACCATTCCAAGGCTTGACCTCCTAAACTATGAGGTAATAATCAAAGGAGATAGTTATCATTGTAAGCCACCTCTTGATAAGAAATGAATAACTCCTTAACATGGTCATGTTGATCACCTTTCCCTTTATATTTATCAAATTTAAGAATTTTGAAGTGTTTAGAGAAAGGTGTCATTGCAATGGAATGATCAAAAGGATACGAACATTGTTCTTCAAACTTGAATGATTTATTGGTGTTGTTGGCTTGTAGGTCTTTAATTATAGACTTCATGTCTTCCCATTCTTGGTTAAGGACAAGTGATGATGGAAGAGCCACTTATTTGAGCTTGGAGAATTGATGTATCGATTGTGAGAAGATGAAGAAGAAATAGATTAATTTTGAGGAGGATTGAGATATGATTATTGTGGAGGTTGAGAAGGATGTGATTGATTTGGAGGAGGATTGGGATATGATTTTTGCAGAGGTTGAGAAAGATGTGATTGATTTAGAGGAGTATTATGATTTGACTGTTGTGGAGGTTGAGAAGGATGTGATTGATCAAAGGAGGATTGGGATATGGTGAATTTTGGGGGACACTAAGATAAGATGGATTTTGTGGTGGATTCAAATTTGAAGGATTTTATGGGATGTAGGTATGTTAGAAAAGATATGAATAAGCTTGGGGTTCATTAGGATATTGGCCTTGTGTCATGATTGGGTTATCTAGGGGTGTTGAAGTGTGAGAGGTTTGAGATGGAATTATATAGGTGGATTGCAGAATGTAAGAAGATTGTGGAATATGAGTGGATTGCAGGATATAAGCAAAAGATGATAAGGAGGTAAGGTAAGTATGATAGATTGGTTGGGTTGAATTTGGTTGAACTAGGATGAGATGAACATGATAAGGTGTTGAAGATGAGGTGTGCGATAAGGGAACCAATACATTACCCTGAGGGGTAGTATGGATCATTGTTTGGGGAACAAATGGTTGGATGCTTCGTGGGATTGAATAGGAACCTAAGAATAGGATGCAAGCTACCCATGAATAGGACTAAGTCTCAATCCAAGTCCCAGTGTAGGAATTTGGATAGGAGAAGGAGGAACCTAAATCACTACATCATTTCCAAACTCAAGTACAAGGCCCCATGGATTCTTAGGAAAAGCTTGAGGGGTAGCAGGTCTTATAGTGTCTAAGTATTGTGATATGTCAAATCCTTGTGGGAATTTAGTATTTCACATGAGAAGTTTAGCTAGGATTGTATCCCTACGCGTGTTTATGAGGTTAACTATTATATCCATATTAGCAATTCCAAGAACTCTTGAATGCTAAGAGAAATATTAGGTTGGTAGACCATCTCCTCCTCAATACACACTAGATTATGAGGATGAGTGGGATTGGATGGTCCCACTTGCATTATATGGTATGTGGATTCATCGTTGTTGGGTGAACTGATAGTGTATAGCAAGAATTTTTGTTGTTGCTCTACGAGTTTTCTAAGTTGCAAATGTGTGGTGATGGGCATGAAATATTGAATGAAGTGATGACTCTAAGCTCAAGGATAAGACTAAAAAGGTGTGATTTAATGTTGGATAAGGATTTTTGATTTAGCACTCAAACTATGATTGAGAACCTATGTTGATTTTGATAATTAGATTTATACTGGAGATAGGTTAATTTCTCAAGAAAAAGTGATTTCTAAGAAAACTATATCTCTTGCTTGAGGTAAAATAGCTTCAATGAGGGATGACTAACTTAGGATATGCAAAGTTCCTAAGGAAGTGTTACGATGATGGTTGGATTTAGGATTTAGGTTCTCAAACACGTGATTAGAGGCTAGATTTTTTATTAGAATTATTTAGATGACGATAGGATGCATTTAAGTATGTCCTTGTACTAGGAGGATGATATTTTGATCAAGTTTAGATTGGGTGATGTGATAAAAATGGTCGATACAAGTTGGATATGAAACAAAAAAATATCGATCATGACGTTAGGCTTAGAACAACACTGGCTATCTAGGATTGAAAGGATTTGCTCTCTAGAATTAGTATGGAAAATGGATTCACCCAAACCAAAGTGGATTAACCCATCCATGTCACATATTTTCCCAAGAATAAAATCACCCAAAATAGAGTGGGTCCACCCAACAAGACTCAGATTCACCTATCTAGGATTGATGATGGGTCTAAGAGTAATACCAAGGAAAGTTCACCAAAGAGTAAGTGGATTCGCCCAACAACATATCAAATTTTCCCAAGGAGGACTTTGGATAAACAAGAGATTTACCACATAGGAAGATTTTCCCAAGAATAGAGTAGATTTTCCTAACAAAAGGTAGATTCACCCAAGTACATGGTGGATTCACCCAAGGCTGGTGACTAGCCTGAGATGGAAAAAGGACTCAATACTACAATCAAAAGGATATCAACGGATGTTGACTAGACAAAATAAATATATGCATAGGTAATCACAAGAAGACATGTCAAATTGGACAAACCTAGATTAATCAAGTAGCATTGACAATCATTGTAGGCTCACAATACAAGATCTAATAAAATATACACGTGTCTTGATAGCTAGAGATCACAAATCCAAAGGATGAAGGATCCCTTACCAATAGTGTCCAAAGGGCGATACCTCAATAATCTCTATCTTAGTGCATGGAAGTACATCATGAGTAACTTTGGGGTGCAATATGCATCCCCTGCACTACAATGACTGGCAATCAAATGGTCTTAAGATAAGCTAATACATGCGATCTAGTACATCCTTGAAATACTAGGAGGGTACATAAGGCACATTCATGAACACAAGCCTATCACAAGCATGGGTTGGGAACGTTAGCTAACCCATTTGAACCAACACTAAACTCAAAGATTAGCTTGGTATCACTTGAGTATTAGAGCTTTGCTAAACATGATGTGACTAGATTGGGATACAAATTTTGTTCTCCCCCTTCATATACCATGTCAGTTCACGTGGTTGAGGTTGTCCCTTGGGTGATGAAATCTCTAAACATGCATCCTAAAGGGAAGGATATATGCTAGGCGTTTGTGATCTCCAATCTCACATGAAGTGCAAGGAGAGAGAGCATATGTGCAAGCTAGCATTCCTAGGAATACATAACAAGACTTAGATCAATTAGTGATTTCTGATCTCCAGGCTCATTGAACGGTGTAAGGGGAGAGAATACATCAACAAATGATCCCAAACAAAACACACAAGTAAATTGACCCTTTAGAAAAATTGAAGTTTTCCTAGATTAGGGGTAAAGCAAGAGCCTTTGGATATGTCATGCAAAAAAAAACATTAGAATTTGATTACATGAATCTTTGACTATTGAGGTTGCATAAAGGAGTTAGTACAATCATAGTAAAAAGAAAGTTAGTGGATTAGTATGGAAAAATGTATGAATTTTGCACAAGGAATCAAAAATTACAAACTAGATTATACTTTTTAGATTTACCCGAGTGTAGATTGCATTCACCTTTCTAGGAACATATTTGGCTTTGTGTGATCAAGTAACCGTGGTCAATGGATCCACCCAACTAGAGCACATTTGCCCAAATCCAATGCATATTCACCCGTTTTTGGATTCACCTCTATGTGATTGAATTCACCCATCTACTTGAGTTATATTTTCTCATCAACCTACAAGAAAAATATTAGATAATTACCAAGGCATATTCACACTTATAGATCTATATTCACCTATTTGCAAAATGACTTTGCCTAGATAATAGTGGATTTGTCCATCCTAAACCTAGAAACATAAAAACACTAAAAATAAGAAAATTTGATTAGTTTGACCTAGGACATGGGTCACATTGGGTGTGCTAGAGACGTGTGCAAGAAAATTGTGTTCTAAATGAATAAAAATTACAATAAAAACCAAACAAACACAAGATCAAGCAAACACTCAAGATTGAGAAAAAGAGAGGCAACACCACTGAATCAGAGGAAACTATAGTATGCTAGTCTCCTTGTTGGGTAGATGTGCCCATGATGTTTGATTGGATGTATTCTCAAAAATATTTGGTAGCATAACAGTTCTCAATTTCTCAAGGTTGCATGATTTTTTGGTAAAAGTGGCTAAAGTGTTGACTTTTATGACTTGAATGGAAATAGATGAAGGGCTAGGATCATTTAATGAAGATCCAAGGTTGAGGATGAATGAGAACACTCAAGGTATGATATTCCAAGTGTCACATGGAGGATGCTTGAGAGGGAGATGATACCCTTGGAGTGTGAAGAGGAGATTTTTCCATAAAGGCAAAAAAAATCCTCACACTCCAAGGTATGGGGATGAGGGAGAATAAAGGAATTTAAAATTACTTTGGAGAAATTTGGAAGGGAAACCCATGTGGGGGTCCCTTCCAAAAGGGAAAATATTTAATGAATAAGGGACAAGGTAGATGTGTAGTAAATGGAAAGAAATTAGCCCTTTTGTAATCACTAGGTAGGGATGTACAAATGATTAGGAATGGATTAAGTGGGAATTAGGATTAGGATTAGTGCAAGTAGAGAATATGGAGCAAGTGACATTTGGAGAGAGAAAATAGGGGGATTAGATAATTAAACTTAATTCCTATGCCAATTATTGAGAGAGTATAATATATCCATTTTGGACTCAACTAAGTCCAGGAGATTATTCGTAGAGATAATCTTGAACAAGATTCAATAACAACTAAAGATGTACATACTAAAACAACTTTAATAGCGTCTAGTTCATGCTTGGTCCCAAGAGTTGTCACTAAACCAAGGACTAACCTACTATGCATACGACCTTTATTAAGATTATCAAGACATGATTGTATGATTGCAATATGTGGATATGTAAGACATGATCCTCTTTAGGCTATGAACTTATTTAGGTTTTCTACAAATTTTCCCTAGTTAAAATATTAAATAAAGATATACATACAAATCTACTTCATAATCTTATACTAATGATTAATGATATTGTTCATTTTAAGGTGATGGAAGGTCAACACTTCTAGGACCAATTCTTTATATAGAATCACAAATTCATAGTTACTAGAAGACACAATCGATAGAAATGGCAAAAGATATGACATTAATAATTAAAAATTATCAACAATATCTCTCAAAACTTCTAGAAATCCACATGTACAATAAGGAAATTACTAGCACACACAATTCCTACAATTTATTAATCTCCATCTTTCCCTACCCCTATACCTCTCCCTCTCTCTAATTCTCTCTATATATCACTTCTTATTTCTATTTTTATCTTTTTATCTCTCCCTCTCCCTCCATCTCTATATATGTGCCTCTTCCATCTCTACTATCCCTCTATCCTTTCTCTATTTATCTCTCCATCTCCTTCTCTCCATACCCCTCTCCTTCTCCATATCCATATCCATCACCATGTATATCTCTATATTCATCTCTATATCTATCTCCTTACCCCCTCTCTCTCGTACACTCTTCTCATCTCCATCTCTCCATGTTCCTATCCCTATTGGAAACATAGCATGTCTCTCTTGGTAATGAAGCCTAATTATCTTCCTGATTCAAAGATTTTGTTTCAATTGTGTCTAGATCCATGTAAGTGGATGCATACTTGATTTGAAGCTATCACTTCTCCATTGAGACATTTGTTGCACAAACGACATCATTTGCAAAATGGCCTACCAAGTGACCTCATATTCTATGCAAATGTATGCAAAAAAAAGACCAAATATTTTCCTAATTAACCTTCCATACTTTCGACATACCCATTACATACAAAGGTGTGATTGGTAGTTATATGAAATTAAGAAGAAATATTTATAAATGGAGGAAGAATTTCCAAAAAAAAGGAGATGATATAGAATACAAATTGAATTAAAAAATACAGCAAAATATCAGTAATAACTATAATTTTTTGACAGACCATTAAGAATAGTATTAATGTTTCTGATTTAAACTGTGTAAATGTTTTCGTTGACAATCAGTAATATGCTTGGAAACACTTATGCTAAAAAAAAAAATCAATAGTCAAATAAAATTACCAGTCTATTGACAACAATATCCAGGTAATAAGAGTCAAATAAAAGTAAATTGACATTGCTACAGCCAAATGCCCCTCTTGTCATGCTGACAGAACTCACATGACAAGTTTTCCAACTGATGAAAATGCTGAAATGATCAACATCACGCAAAAGTGAGAAATCTGTGCAAAATAGAGATGCGTTACAACTATCTTATTAACTGTAGACCTGTCTTAATAGGACAGGATCATTTTCATCATTAAACAAACCACTTCGATTGCTCGACATGTGAACTCTGAAACGAAGTCATGTTGCTCTGCTGCAGCCAAATGACAGAGCTCACATGACAAGCTTTCCAACAATGAAAATGGAAGGACCCACTTGGAGTAAATGCAGAAATGATCAACATCAAGCGAAAGTGAGAAATCCGTGCAAAATAGAGATGCGTTACAGCTAACTTATTAACTGTAGACCTGTCTTAACAGGACAGGATCATTTTAGGTTCATGTTTACCGACGATTTTTTCTTGTCTTCTCTCACCTTTTTTCCGGAATCCATGTGGAAGTCGGCTCGTTTGTTCAAAGGAATTGATTGTTTGCTAACAAAAGAGACAAAATATCCCAATGAATACAATGAACCCGCCAATATAAGGGCAATGTCTATCCAGCATACGTCATTTGATTCTATTTATTTTTAATTAATTAATAAATTCAGTCAAATGATCAGATTGTATGCTGCATAGACAATTCATAATATAAGAGTTCAATTTTTTCTTTGTTGATGGAGGAGACAAATTACCTGACACTTGTCATTTTGCAAGAGTAGTTAAATGACCTTTTTTTGCCTGTTATTTAATTTTGCGATTGTTTTAAACAACCATTTTGACGACTTTCAATTATCGAAAAAGAGAAGACCAATACTCCTCTTCGCTGTAAACAAACTAAACCTCCATCCAGCCGTTCGATTGAAGCACATCAACATTGCACGAAGGTGATGATAATTGAGCTATAAATTTGTATTACAACTCCCTCCTTGGGTGACAAACACCCCCCAATGACAATCATTATTTGATATGTATATAGATAGAAGGTGGGTCAACGAGTTTGATTCATAAAACTACATGGTTGAATCTTGATAGCAATATCATAATTTAACACGATGTACAAAATTCCTCCTACTTATCAACTAATGAGCTAAAGGGGCTCTATAATGAATGGTTCATAAGGAACAACACTTGTTGAAGGTTTTGCAAATGGGGTTGCAAGCTAAGTGGTCTTAACCTTGGGGAAAACTCTGTAGTTAAGCACGCTTGAGCTGGAGTAGTACTAGGATGGGTGACCTCCCAGGAAGGCCTAGTGCTTCACCTCTGTGGGCATCACCTAGATGCAATCAGTGCTAAGTGGACCATTCACTATCATGAGAGATGGGTTCTTATGAGCCACTACTCATGAAACATGGGTCAATGAGTTTGACTCCTAAAACTACATGGTTGAATCCTCATAGCAATATCATAATTTGACATGCTGTGGAAAATACCTCCTACTTATCAGACAAAAGATGTATTTAATTGCTTGTGAAATGCATATGTTTTTTTTGAATTTGTTTTGAAAGATGATGTGTGAGGGATGTACAAGAGACTGGTGAAGGAGATGCTGCACAAAGGGTGTGGATTTCAAGGGTTGCTCCTAGTAGGTCCCATTGCCTACATCGTTATCCATTACTCCTACCTCCACCATTTCTATATCTTCCTCTACCCTTGTAGCTGAATCTCAATTAACTTGTTTGGTTTCGTCTTGGACTCTTTTTCCCTGCAAACCTCCTCATGCTCACTAAGAGGTGTACCTTAGGTTTGCTAATTTAGTTTACACCACCTAGATCTATTTCAGCCAGGGAAAACAAATGAGAAAATGCATACAATTCATCTACCGCTTAGTCTACTCTGCTTCTGCTCAAACTTTGCAGGTAAATTGGGCACCTCAGCTTCTGAAAAAGACATAGGGGCTTTTGATCGTTTGACCTCCATGATCTATTGAAGGAATAACCGCTAGGACCATGTAATGCTAGGGTTTGAATCGACCACACCAGTTCTCTCATTCCCAACTTCATGTGTCATGGTCTACGGATGTATTTCATGAGGTAGCCCGTATAGTGAGAGCTTTTCCAAATAACGATTTTAGTTTGCAGATTTAATTCATAGTCATTGAGCACCATTACAATTTTTTTCTTTTTCTTTTATTTATTTCCTTTTTAAGAGGGGTATAGTTGTTGTGTACCTCACCAATAATATTTGATGGAATCAATATATATTTGAAAAGTATTTTAGTATATTTATAATGAAATATTTTAGTTTATTTATAATAAGGTGTTTATTTTAAGAGTATTATGAGAAGAGAGGTAATAAATTATGATATTTTTTATTGTAGGTATTTTTCTTAATACTTCAATCAAATTTTATTTGATTAATAAATGTTATTTAGTGACATAAAACAAGTATTTTAAAAATATTTGTAAGATTTTATTTTTTTGTAATATGTGTTGTTTGTGTTTTGATTGTTATATTCATTATATCAATATGTTAAATAAAATATATTTATAATTTGTATTTATAAATATAAAATAAATAACATTAATATATTATAATTTGAATGTTAAATTAGTAACAAATAATCAATCTTTTTCACAATAATATAGGTAACATCAAATTTTTATAATATATAATACATGGGTTAGTAGACAACACAATGCTCACAATTATTTGTAATTTATAGTTTATTTAATAACATAAGGCTTATAAACCAATATTTTAATAATTTATTTTATTGTTGAATGTATTTTATTTATTGATAGAGGTATTGTGGTATGTTATTTAATATACTATTATTTAAAAAATTTAAATACTCATTATTGTAACATTAATTTACACAACTTTATTATTTAATTTAATTATTATGTATTAATTAACCTTATAGCCCATTAATTCTTCTCTTTTAAACATACAAACGTTGACCTACATCTATACATGTAAAACATTCACCCAAAATGTTGACATAAATACATGTAACCCTTTATAAAAATTAAGTCCAATCGATTCACTTTCACGATTGATGGTCCACATTTTTGGAGAGAAAGGAGATAGAGATAGGATATAGAGAAGTAAAGGGACACACACACACACACACACACATAGAGAGAGAGAGGGGGGGATAGAGGGGAACAAAAAGAAAGAGAGAACTCTTTATATCTTTGTCTCCATCTTTCTCTCTCCTTCCATCTCTCCATTTTCATCTCTATCTCTCTCCTCTATCTATATCTCTTTATCTCTTCATGCATCTCCCTCTCTATTTTCCCCTTCTATCTTTCCCACTATATCTATATCTCTTTCTCTCCCTCTCTCCCTATCACTCCTTTCTATATCTCTCTCTGCTTCTCCTATATCCTCTCTTTATTTCTTTCTCTCTCTATCTATATATATATTTGTCTCCCTTTCTATCTCTATCTCCATATCCCTCTCACTCTCACATAAATACTCCCTATTTCTCCCTCTTTATATCACCCTCTATTTATATATCTCCCTCTCCCTCTCCCTCTCCCTCTCTACATCTCCCTCTCTCCCCCTCTTCTCTCTCCCTCCTCTACCTATCTCTCTTCCTCTCTCCTCACTCTACCTTTCTCTCTCCCCTTCTCTCCCTTCCTCTATCTCCCCTCTCTCTATCACTCCCCATCTCTCCCTCCCTCGTTCCCTCCCTATCCCCCCAATTTATTTTTCAATCTCTACCTCTCTCTGTTTCTCTTCTCATTTGTCTCTATCTCTCTCTTTTCTCTCTCCCTCTCTCTATCTCCCCCTCTATTTCTTTATCTCTACTCTTTATTTGTAATTCTCTTTGTTTATCTTCCTCTCCCCCTATCTCTATATCTCCTTATATCTCTATCTCTCTATCATTTTTTCTCACCATCCATATCTCTCCCTCTCCCTCTTCCTTTCTATCTCCATATTTCTTTCACTCTATCTCCCTATCTCTATCTCTCTATCCATTTTTCTCCCTCATCCTCACTCTATCTTCATCTCTACCTATGTCTTCCTCTCTCTCCCTCTATATCTATGCATGCATCTCTCTCTCTATCCATCCACACCTCTCCCTCTATTTCTCTCCCTCGTCTTAGAACTCTATATCAATATCTCTTTGCATCTATATCTGTATCTCTCTGTATTTCTTCTTTCATCTCTCCCTCTATCACTACCTTGTTATCTCTCTATATCTCTCTACCTCTCTCTCTATATCATTTTATATCTATATCTTTCTATCTCTCCCTCTCTCTCCCTCTCTATATATTTATCTCTTCCATCTCTATCTATCCCTCTCTCCTCCCTCTCCCTCCCCTTCTCTCCATATCCCTCTCATCTATCTCCATCTCTTTCTTCCTCTCTATCCCTATCTCTTTCTATCTCTATCTTCCTCTCTATCTCTGTAATACCCCTCTGTTTTGCCTTCTGGTTGGACAGTGTGTCCTTGTGTGGGTATGCTGATGTGATGAGTTTTTGGTTATTCTGATGTTATCTTTATTCCATGCTTTGGATTAGCATAGCGATTATTTGAATTAAAGATGTTTATGCTTTGGATTATAATAGTATGCTAGATTTGTCAGTTATTTGCAGTGTATTGGTGATTTCCTCTTCACGGTGTGTATTTTATGCTATATATATTATATGTTGTTGGTAACTTGAGTTGCAGGTTGATAGGTACAGGACATTGACTCCACTTAGTTTCACAGGTTGGAGCGTGTTCAATACCCAACGGTATTCGATTGGTTTTCGTGCCAAGTTGTCACCCTAGGTTTCCATGCCAAGTCGTCAGCCTAGTCTTTGTATGTCGTCAATTGTTTGTCAGGTTGTGTTGCTTTGGATTTTGTGCCCTCTTTTCGTTATTTAATTGCAAGTTAGAAAAGGGGTAATTAAATGGTTTAATGTATTTAAGTTGTGGTTCAGTTCATTCTGAGATTATGTTGAAATGTAATTGATTTTATTATTAATTTAATTTAATTAATAAATAATTTAATCGTTGGTTAAATCTATTTATTAGTTAGTTAAATTTATGTTGTTGAAAGAATTTAATTTATTTATGTTGAAGTAATTGTTATTTTGTTGAATCTGAAAATAAAGAAAAGGCATGAAAGTCAATTTGTGAAAATTGGAATTCAAAATTGAAAATTGAATTAAAAGTCAAATTAGAAGTTTGAATTCAAAAATTAATTAAAGAAATTAGATATTTTTGCATTTTCTGTTTTGAAGAATTTATGGGGGTGGTTGAAGGATTTTTAGGGTTTTATCCTTAAGGTTGAATTTTGTTTTCTCAATTTTGGATCTTGGAGTTTTGGAAAAAGATGGAATTTGTGTGAAAAAGAATCTTTCAATTTTGTGGGTTTTGTATTGGAGTTGTGATGAAATTTGTTGATTTGAGGAGGAAATCAAAAGAAGGAGCTGGGCATCGTTTGGATCTTCTCAAACACAAGTTTACCAGGTTCATTTCTTTAATTTTAATTGTTTGTAGATTCATTTATAAATGTTTTGTTTTGGAATGCATGTTTGAAAATTTTAAACCGGATTTTATTGGGACCTCCATGTTGAATGTTTATCAAACCATAAACCCATGTTCTTGTTTTGTTTCCTCAAGGAAAGAAAAGAAATGGTGTTCTTGTTTAAAAAATGGTTTTTAATTTGTCTTCTCTATGGTTTTGCAATTCTTTTTGTGAATATATATATATGTATACTGATATATATATATATATATATATATATATATATATATATATATATATATATATATATATATATATACTGATATATATATATATATATATATATATATATATATTTCTTATATTTCTTATATTTTATGTGTTTAAGATTTGGGGGTGTTACTATTAAATTTTCTTGAAAAAAAAAAATTTGGAACCAGGGAAAAATCGTAGATTTAATTCGCAGGCCTTTTTTTTATAATAAAAAAATTTATGTTTAAAAAAATTTGTTTAGGGAGGGCTTTGGGGGAGCCGCGCTCGGCGTGACCCTTGCAGCCCTGCCCCACGACCGGCTGTGCGTACAGCGTCGATGTCGTTGCTGCCTCTGTCTCTGCCTCACTTTTGACCCTCCACTTGGTGCCCTTCAGCTGCCTCCAAACCCTTTCCCCCCTTGTCACCGCCGCCAGCTGCACGCGGCTGCTTAGCTTGTCATCGCCGTCGCCGTCGCCTCTCCTTTTGACCACCCTATGAACTTCTGTTGCCCCTCTGTGTAAAAGCCGACCCTGCAATAAGCACCCGCGGCCAATGGAAAAGTTGGCCAACCCTTGACTTCGGCGCACGTCCCAAGAGCCGTGACCTTTGCTTTTTCAATTCCTTTTTTAAAAAAAAAAAAAAGAAAATAAATAAATATAGATTTTTGAATAAAACATATTTTCATATTTAAATAGTCTATTTTCATAGAATTTAAATATTAAAATATTTGAGATTAAAATAAAAAGAATATATAAATATAATAATATTAATATTATATTTGTAATATTAAAATATTTTAAATAATATTAAAATATTTTAAATAATATTTTATATTATAATTGATAATATTAAAACATTATTATATGTATTTTAATAATTTATATAATTATTGCTGGCATATTTAATATATGTGGAAAATTTTGATTTTCTTATGACATGAATTAAGTTAAATTGAAGAAATGAAAACGTGGTAATATTAATTAAATCATGGGTTTTAATTTTAAATATTATTCTTTTTGGAAAAGAAGTAGCTTGTTTTAAATTAATATGCTTTAAGACAAGATTAATTATATTTAAATGGTTATAGGGAAAAGACGAAGTTATATTTACTTTCAACACATTTTGATTAGTAGAAATAACCGAATATCTTATTATTATTTAATTACATGTAGGGAATGATATATTGAGTTTTAGTTTCTCCCTTGTCTGGAAAAGACGTACTTTAATTCAGTGTATTTAAAGCAATAAATTATGGAATGATTATGTAGAAAATGGATTTAAAATATCCAAAAGTAGTTATGTATTTTCCTTCAGTGAATGTGTCTTTCGTGCTCAGGGTTAGGGAAGTGGGTTAAATGTGTTGTAAATTTGTAAGTCTTCCAGATGGGATTTTCAGTTATGTGGTTGTCGTTTGTGATGTCAACCTATTATGAATTCTCTTGGATAGGCATGAGGATTGTGTCTATGTTAGTACCCGATTTTCACGAACGGGGACGTGTGTGCCTCCTTGTCAAGAGCGGTCAGGAGCAGTTTTGTTATTGTTGTTACCTCCAGTGTTTGGAGATGGTTTTATCTTTGTTGCTCCTGAGAAAGGAGTGGATTTTGTAATGTATGCCTCCTTGTCGGGAGCGGTCTTGTTATTGATGTTACCTCTAGTGTTTGGAGATGGGTTCATCTTTGTCGCCTCCTGAGAAAGGAGTAGACGTGTTATCTTGTTTGTTGCACCTTGGTTCCATTGATGTTTGGATGGTGTGTGTGTGTTGTCAAGTAGAAGAGTGGCTTGTAACGGGGGCCGGCACACGAAGTGGTGCCAGGATAACTCGTTGTAAGTTAGTTAATCAAGTGATAACTAAAACAATACTTAGAAGCTTAGGACTAACTTCACACTAATCAAGATTTTAATGCCTCACTCATGGACCCAAGTGCTCGGTTAGGCTTGGGATGAGATGGGAAGGCTTGGAATGGCAAGGTCATCTATCTTGTCTGTACGAAAGGTATTTGGCTCTGTATGAGTGAGTATGGGGGCTGAGATTCGGTAAAGGTCACCAGAATAACCTTTTTTTGTGGGGGCCGGAGCCTAGGAAGAATCCCAAGGATAACCCATGACGAGCTATGTGATGACACTCTGTCTAGGACAACAGTTGGTTCTTGTTTATTGTGGGTATGGTTTCCTTGACATACCTGATGTGACCATAGTTGGTATTCAATTTTTATGTGTCTAGTTCTCATTACATTCTTGTTCTACTTTATTCGTGTGGACGAGACTTTCGATTGGAGAGCTCGTTGGTTTCTATACCAGTTCTTGCTTTATTTCATTTCAGGTGTTCTTGTATTATTTTACCCCTCAGTTGTTATCGATGTGGAAGTTGTAATTGCAATCTCATTATGTTATTGGACTTACCTCATTCAGGGAATGAGAGTTGTAATCTTATTATTTAATTTGGTTAAATGCAATGGAAAGTTATCTCTATGCTTTGATGTAATTCATCTTAGTGGATGTATGTGCTTAAATTATTGGTTAATCATTTGACATGGTTTAAATCATGTTTTTTGTTGAGGTTCTATATAACCTCTGTCTCGTAACCTTAGAGGTTGTTGGCATTAGTTAGCGAACTTGCTTATTAATTATACTTTAAAAAAATAAAAATTATTCTATTTTAGTAGTTAAATGCAACTTCCTCTAGGGTTGCGTGGTGGGGCGTTACAATCTCTATCTCTCTCTCTTCCCCTCTTTATCTCCTTCTATCCCTATCTCTCCCTCTTTCTCCCTATCTCCCTATTGCAAACATAACATAAGCCTACTGGTAATGAAGCCTAGTTATCTTCCTAATTTATATATTTTTTAGTCATGTTTGGATCCTTGTGAGTGGATGCATAGTTGATTTGGAGCCCACACTTATCTATTTTTTTCATTTCAGAGATGTTAATTCAAATTTGGGTCTTGGTGGTAAATTAATCCCAAAAATCAAAATTAAATGAGTTAGCCTACACTTCAATTTATTTTTGCATTCCACTATATAAACATTAGTTTTTATTTTAAATTAAGGAGAAGCAATTATAATCATAGAAAAGCTCAACCAAAATACATCCATTTTTACAGGTTTATAAAGCAAATTTCATATTTATTCAAGTTAGCACAATGATTGGATTTTGATGCCAATGGAAGGACATGACGAAATATAGGTTTTGGAGATAACTTTGGCTTCCTTCAAGCACTTAATGACTTATTTTCAAAGTGTTCTCATCTTCAGACTTTGATCTACTTGTTGCCCTAAGCAAGGTATTTATGCATTTAGATTTTCCTAAGGGTGTTTGAATTTCTCTTGTGTTGATCTTGTTCATGTCATTTAGGAATCCTTCTCTAACATATTTGAGTAGGATTTTTGTTATTTTAGCTCATTACAACCTTAGAAACACTTAAGGTTAGTAGCACACACATTTATTAGTCAATCAGTCATCTATTCATGTGGAGGTAGAAATACCAAAATAAGGGTTTGACCAAGGAAAATTCCTATATATCCATCCATTTCCCTCTCTTTGATGTGATTTTTTAGGCTTAGATCTGAAAAAAGATTACAAAGTGAGAGTACAACGTGTAGATCTAGAAGTTTCACACCTAAAAGTTGTAGAGCCATATTTCATCACCTAGTCAAGGGCACCCCACACCCCTAACCTCTCAATTCAACCTCAAATTTATAGTATAGGTGCACAAAGTTTTTGTCTCCTCAGATCTATCTTCATTCTGTGTTCTTTTAGTTTCATCTATGTAGAAAATTTACATTTTAAGATTAAGTTACATAATCAAATAGGTCAATTAATCCAAATTAAAATTCAATCTATTTTCAAGGTAACAAAAGAAGTAGATCCATGGTAGTTTGGCTCTTCTTCTAGGGTGTTAGCCAATCCCATTACCTTGTTGACTTGGCTTCTAATGTTGATGTGAAGAAAGATTTATCTTAGTGATCTATACACTAGGTCTAGGATCTATTTTTCCACATCATAGGTTCTCCATTATAGCCAAAGAAGATTGGACTTAGATTCATTACTTTTTCTAGTCATTCATTCCTAATCCATTTTCATGGTATATGGTCCCTACCTCACTTATACATTTATATGTAGATTTTGCATTCTTTAAGGTGGATATTATTGTAACATTTGGAAAGACACAAATTAGGATATTTTTACTATTTTTTCAACTGATATTTATTTCTCTTTACACTTAACTATGATTTTCACTAATATATTTATGTAGATTTAGGTGCAAGCAAACAAGGTTGTACTTGAATTTTCTAATTTGTATGTTCTTTTAGATCACATGGTAATTTTCTAATAGACAAATTCTAGTAATATTCCTCTCCTAGATCTAGTTATTTTTCATATTCATGTTTAGCAATCCACATATAATGATCAAGATGAGGGTGCTCATTATTCCCTTAAACCTATAGGTGCATACAATTATGAGTTGTTGGATTGTGGCTACCCTAACTCTTAGTTAAGCTATAATATAATCATTAGCATAGTCTTATATGGATATTTAAGTCATCTTAGGTGGCATCCAAGGCATAATTATGGTATCTATAGGAGGTAGAATTTAGCTATTATCATCACATTTAGTATTGTGTACTTATTAAAGACTATTAGAGGTATCTCCCTCAAAATGGATTAGGATTTTACTGTCTTGAAGTTTAATATTATTATCAAGTGTTTTTAGCATATTTTTTATTATATTATTTTATTGTGCAATTTATTTTATTTGCAAGTATTCTAAAAGCATGATTTTAGGAGTATGAAGGAAAGACATAAGGTAATTTTATTTTATTTTGAATGTCATTTTGGGATAAAAGTATAGAATTATCACACTTTCAACCGACTTATCAACATCAATGAGTTTAATCTTTCCCAACTAAAAATAACTTTTGTTCAAACATATGGTCTATCAAGATTCATTTCACATAAGTTTGATATGGGATACAAAATTTCTAACTAAAAGTGTTCACTAAACACATATTTTCATAACTTTAGGGTCAATTTACCAACAAATAAAATTATTCAAAAAACTTAATGTTTCAAAAACTCTTATTCTTATAAGTAATATTTTTTTAAATATATAAAAATGTCATTTTGTAGATCTATATCAGTGTAGATTTATTTATCATTTTTATTAAAAATAGGTCATCAATTCCAAAATATAAGGCTAATTATCTTGTCAAAAAAATATTTATTTTTAAAAAATATGATGCATTAGAAAAAAGATTTTATGTTGAATTGATATTTTTTTGGATAAATAGTTAAGACAAAAGGTGACATTTCTTGGAAACATTTATGTTTTTAGCACATATAAATTTTAATATTTATTTAAAAATATATAATTTATGCAAATGGAGAAAAAATAAATCCATGCATCAAAATTTCAAGTTATAAATACACAAAAAGAAAAATTAAAGGGATTTTTTTACTATAGAAAGAATGCCATCACATTTAACTTCATTTTAAATATTTTATTGACAACTAAATTATAGTGTCAATTTTATTAAAAAAAATGTATTAAAGTAATTTTCTAATTTAAAAAAATGTAAAATACAGTAAAAAATATATATTTCACTAGTTTACATGATTTTAAAATTCAAAAAATATATGCCACTTTATAGTTATTCAAAATAAAAAGTTAGATCAATGTTTGTCATTTGCTTTATAAAAATGTGGGACAACTTTGTATTTTTACCATTTGACATTTTTTTCATTATTTTAAAGGGTTTTTAAGTCCATATTTGATCTACTGCAATACAATTTTGAGGCCATTTGGAGCATAAGTCAAGGAGTTATTATAAAAATTAGGGTTTCCACAAAATTCACTCATAGGGATCAAAATACAAAAATCTTAGAAAATTAGCATTTAAAAAAATCACTCCTAGGGCTACAAATAAACATTTTTTCCTAAATTTTAAAGGGTTGAACAAGGGTTAATTGGTCCACCTAGAGTCATAGTTTAGAGGAATATGAATATTTTTAGTAAGTTATTACAAAATTATTGTTTGGACATCAAATTCACTCTCAATGCTACAAATTAGCAAAATTCTTAGAGATTTATTTTGGGAAGTGAAATCTAGATATTGTATGTTATAGTTAAATGTTTAAATTGATTGGATATTTTATGTATTTATTTTGAAATTATTTTTGTGCACCTTGTTGGAGACTTCAACAAGAGGCAAGGGAAGGAATATCATAAATCTTGAAAGAATCCCTTCTAAATAAGACATCAATAGAGGAGAGGAATGCCATGATCTTGGATGATGTAAGGATAGAGATTAGCAAGAAGAAAGATGAAATCTTGACAAGGATGGATGCAAAGATAGAAGATCTCAAAGAAATGATTAGATGAATAGTTTCTAGCCAAGGATTTAGAGATTCCCAAAATGTGGATCTTCACAACAAGACTTGGGAAGAAGTAGGAGAAGAGTAGGAAGAATAGTTAAAGGTTTCTACACCAAAAAGTTTTTAGTAAATTATAGAGGTGTACTTAGTAGTAGTTGGAAATCTGCCTCCCAAATTAGATCATGATCATTCCATTTGGATAGTAACAAGTCACTATCCACCATCCATTACGTCTTCCTTAATGATGCACCCAAATTTTGGAGTAATAAAATATATTCAACACTAGAAAGAGGTGGCCCTTCTAGTCTTAATGAGAACAAGGCACAAGTGTATATTAATAGAATGAAGAGACAGATAGATCATCATAAATTTCTTACATAGTCACTACTACTTAAGCTATATGTAGAGGGAAGACCCATATTGTAGCTTAAGTTGGTTTTATAGATACACATGAAGAAGCTTAGGACTAGGACAATCATAGAGTAATTCATTAAAACTGAAATTATTTTCTTATTTAAGTTGTCACACGAGAATAAAATTTTATGTAGAAGTATTT
Organism: Sequoiadendron giganteum; assembly: GCA_007115665.2. Taxonomy (NCBI): domain Eukaryota; kingdom Viridiplantae; phylum Streptophyta; class Pinopsida; order Cupressales; family Cupressaceae; genus Sequoiadendron; species Sequoiadendron giganteum. The sequence goes on from CM021101.1 coordinate 220,100,375, forward strand.
TCAATCGATTAACATCGAGGATAATACTTGTGTGAAGAGTGAGGCATGCTACACCCTTAATTTTATAAGAGTGCATAGGGTTATGAGTAGTAAATTTGTGGTTACCTTAACTCAAGTGATTAAGTTATATAATTATTAATAGAGTCATTGGGTGACATCCAAGCCATAAGTATGATATATACATATATATATGAGGTAGATGAACTATTTAATATCATCATATTTATTATTATGTTCTTATTGAAGAATTTTTGAGGTATCTATCTATAAGTGGATTTGGAAGTTCCTCCTCAAATTGACATATTATTATCAAGTATTTGTAGCATGATACCTATTTTATTATTCTATTATATAAATTATTTTACTATAGTGCTCTTACTAGTTTGGAAATAGCTATTAATAGTTCCATCCCTGTTGATTTATCAATAAATCATATGATTATGATCCCGCCCAATGGTGTAGCTATAATCACCTAGTAGTTTTGTTGCTTCTTGTTATCTTGGCTTGACCCCACTAGACTTTATTTCATTGTTTTATCTTGTGTCTTTAGCTTATACTTGGAATTTAAGGGTGTGTTTTCTACCACCCGCTTTTCTTGTGAATGGTGTATTATTCTATTTATAATCTATAAAATTCATAAAAAATATTATAACCAAAAACTAAATTGTGTTATATAAATATTGAGGTAGAGATAGGGTTGAACTACCTAAAAAGTACAATTCTATATGTAGTTCTATGGAATGACAAAAAAAACTATTGGAGATGGTAAGCATTTCTATCAATTCAATTATATGCTATATTTTTAATATTATAATGATATGAAAAATGGGGATTAGCACAAAAGCTTAAGGTTCTAGCTAAACAAAAACACATGTAAGAAACTGTCAATTATATAATTATATTAATAACATTAAAAAATAATAACAAATACTAACACTTAGTAAAAAGAAATCTATTGATATCTAATTGGTTGTCTTTGAATCCAAACAATTTAATCCAATCAACTTATAGAATGAGAATATATTGTACTCATAATATTCTTCTCATTTTTGTTTCTCAACCTATTGTAATTTTTTGAGACCCATCCATAATCCATAAAAAAAATCAAATATTAATCATATCTCAACAAGATCAAATACACCACATTTAAATAACAATTGGTCAAGATCATGTTCTTCATGTATCAACATAAGATAAATTTTAATGAACATGTGTACATTACACATAATAAAAAAACCTATCAATTGTGAAGATCAACTAGTATCTAGCACAATTGTTATAAGGAAGAAGAATAACTGTAACAAAGTTACCAAACATATTTACAACTTTGAAGAAGGATTATTTATTTAAGTGCATTTTGACACTATGATAAATGAAAAATATATCATTAATGGTAGAGGAATTCTATAGTGATAGCAAGGAGTGACTGTGTAAATAAAAAATCTTACCTTTTATCTACATTTTGATACCCATTTATAGGTCAAAGTATTAATGTTTTACAATAGACATAATATAATAATTCTAAAGTAGAATAATATAAAATTTCAAAAAATAAATAAAAAACTTATAAACAACAATATCTATACTTTAATTTCTACTATTTATTTTCTCTTAAATATTAAATTTCAACTATGAAACATGGGTCAATGAGTTTGACTCATAAAACTACATGGTTGAATCCTGATAGCAATATCAAAATTTGACACACTATGGAAACACCTCCTACTTATCAATTGATGAGCTAAAGGGGATCTATAATGAATGTTTCATAAGGCACACCACTTGTTGAATGTTTTGCAAATGGGGTTGCAAGCTAAGTGGGCTTAACCTTGGAGAAAAATTTGTGGTTAAGAGTGCTTGAGTTGGAGTATTATTGGGATGGGTGACCTCCTGAGAAGGCCTAGTGCTTCACCTCTATGAGCATCACCTAGATGTAGTGAGTGCTAAGTGGATCATTCATTATCATGAGAGATGGTTCTTGTGAACCACTACTCATGAAACATGGGTCAATGAGTTTGACTCGTAAAGCAACACGGTTGAATCCTGATAGAAATATCAAAATTATTTTCTTTCTAACATTTGATTTTTACAGAATAAATATTTTTAAATAGAAATATTACCCATTTTTATATCATAATTTATTTCTATCTATTTATATATTACAATATCGAATCAAATTAAAATCAAATCTTATCTGAAATCCAAAATATATAGGTATCTAGAATAAGAAAAAAATGTATTTTGAAAAAAATGGATAAAAAATTTATTCTAAATCTAAATACATACTAAAAAAAATTAATATTACAAACTAAAGGAAACAATCTTCTTACACATCCAAAGTTGCTAATCGAAAAAGAAGATCATGATGCGAGGATTATTTGCTTTGATTTTATTCCAATCTTCCCCGCCTTCCTTTAACCTCTCCTCTAACTCACCACTTGCCTCCCCCACAACCTCTATCTACTTTAGTCTCCTCAACCGCTCCAATCCCTTGGGAAATTTATTCACCCCAGGACAATTCTTTATATATAACCCTTCTAGATGTTGCATCACCTCCTCTTCCAACACCAGTAATTCCTCCAATAGATGGGAAGCCATGAATCTCCAACTTAACTAGCTTAGGAAATCCCCCACTCTCTCCAAACTCCTTTGGAAATTCTCTACATTTCCAATCATTCTACAACATCAACAATTATAAGTTGGAATCTTTTGGAGCGATGGATAATCAGTGCATTTAACTAAGACAAGTTGTGTCAGCTTTTCCATTCCACATATCCAACTTGGCATAAAGAAACATACAAGATCAAATTGTTGAAGACCCTTCATAGCATTCATTTTCTCTGGGAATGCTAGAAGACTGGATTCTTTTGTATCACCCTCCCTTGTAAGAATGACATTATGTACTCATTGAATTCTCATTTTGACTAGATGACCAAGGATCATACCATCTTCTAAACTTCTCAATGCTCGAACATCTTTTAAACTGAACATTATTTTTTGGAGATTGAGCAAATTGCCAATGTCTTTAACACTTAGGAAACCATTCTCTTCCATAGACAGTCAAAATCCATGTGATGTGTTATGCCTTACATAACCACCCCATCTTAACTTTGGTCAAAATGGGTCCCCCTTGTTTCTTGTCCTTGGTCTTTTCGTTTTGGACTCATGAGTTGTTCTTTTCTCTTAAGTCTTTTGTCTTTAATTTTGTTCTGGCGGAACCGGAACCAAAGTGGAACCTAAATTTGGAACTTGCATAGGCTTCATGTCCTAACTTCATCTTGGCCTTACTTCCGTTTTATTTCCATCTGCTTTTTCATTTCTCGTTGCTTCGTTTGGGACAAGCTCGGTCTTGGTCCCCCTTCCTTTGTTTGTTTGTTGTTTTGTCGTTTCGTTTTCAATTATATTTGACGAGATCGGGTCCAGATCATAATCAAAATTTAGAACTTACCAAACTTTCAAGTTTGATTCTTGTTCCGCATCCACATCCGCCTTTGCTTTTTGTTCATTTCATTTTTGGGATCGATTCCGATTTTTGTCCCGACCCCGCTTGTTTTCTTCTTGTTTCTTGGTGTTTCTTTGTCTTTGGTAGAACTGGAACCAAAACTAGAACCAAAGCAGGAACTTGTCAAAAGTTCCTTGGCCAGTTTTGATCCTGATACCACCCTCGCTTTCTTTTTTTTCTTCACTTTACTTCAATTACACAAAATTTGTGTGCTTGTTCTCGCTGTGATCCCGCACCCGACCAACCGTATTAATGTCATTAATTGCAGGCCCTTCACACACGTGATCAAATTCATAACCTTAATTAAGGTTAATTTGCTCACTATTATTGTTGTTTAAATTATAATAGTGAACCAGAGCCAAGATAATGAAGGAGGATCACGATTTAGTCAAGAAGCAAGCATTTGCGTGCAGATTGGATCAAGTTCCAACCTGTTGGGTAGCTTTTGAGGTAGGTGGGATTTTCTCCTGCTTCGTTTCCCTTGCCATTTTTTGTTTCTTTTGTTTATGTCTTGTGTTCTTCATGCGCTCACGAGATTTTTCCCGTGAATCTTCGCTCATTTTCGTGGTGTTTGTATTTGTTTCCCCTTTTTGGTTTTCCTTCCTTTTCTGTTTCCTTTTCCCTCTTTCCTTGTTTGTTTCGTTCGTTTATGTCGATTTTGTGTTTGGTGGTTTTCATTTTTTTGTGCCCTAGTTTTTAGGGCTTCGTCTTCAACAGGTTTTGAGGGATTTTAAGGGTCTTAAATCTGTCGATTGGTTTTCTTTATATTATTGGCACGTTGTTTCAACGATTTCTATGTTGGGTTTGATGCCCTAAAATTCATGAGTTGATCAATTATAAAACTAGGGTTTTATGTGTGCTATTTCAATTTAAAAATCATGCCCTAGCTGGTGGTCTTCCCTTGGTCACATGATGGATTGATGCACCTTGTTATTTTAAGCCTCATCGGCTTACCATAGGACCTCATTTTAGAGTATTTTGAGTGTTTGATCAAATTTTGCTATGCTTAATGATAATGGGCAGAAGCAAAGCTAGGGAATGGGTTTAACTCATAAGTGTCCTTTTGGCAGTTCAATCCAATCTCGAGCCCACTCCCAGTGAGCTCTTATGAACAAACACCTATTTTACTGGCGAAATCAAAATTGGAATGGAGTTAGGATTTGGAACTTAGTGATGTTCTAGGTCCGGTTTCCATTCTGACTTTGGTCCTGACATCCATTTTGACTTTGATTCTGATGATGACCTCGACCCCAATCCCGCCATACTAAAGGATTTCTAATGATGATTCTATTTTGGTTTTGCTTCTGATAACCTTCAAATTGTACTAAGTGCAAAAGTTTACCTTGTGAAAGATAGGGTAATGTAAAGGGTAAGTCCTCTAATACTGATTTTTACATATTTTTTATTGATCTAATCCAACATTGTCCTGCAGGAATAAGCAATGTCAAGAGCATCCATGGAAGTCTCACAAATGGAGGGCCAAACTACAGAGAGTTCAAGGCAGGCGAAGGCAAAGAAGATAAAGGTGGAACAACTACATTATAATTTAAAATATAAACATCAAAATACAGTTCCCACACCTAGTAAGTTGGATTCAGGATGGTTAGGTATTACAGATACCAACTTCGGAGCCTACAGTTGTGAGGAGTCAATTCTAGAGACCTTTGTAGAAGAAATAACTAGAAGAACATAAAGGATAGTCCAATCTAGACTCACATGTCACATTTTTTCATCTATCAGTGCAATTCCTAAAGCTCATTTTGGCTACAACAAGGGCTTATAATTCAGTGTCAAGGCAGTGCATGGACCAACAAGGCAATGTCATAATTGATTTGTCCCCACAAATGATGAGGTTCATGTTTAATGCACCTACTCCAAGGAACCCCAAACAACTGACTGAAGTGGAGGCATTACACATATTCAACAAGAACAAAGAAGTCAACATATCCCACATAAACAAGAAGTGGATAAGGACTGAGAAGAAGTTCTTAGCTAAGATGCCTGAACAACCTAAGAGAGGTGACTTTAAGAAGGAGGTGGATGATTTGATTTTAATGCTTTCCAGGGTATTTGGTAAGAGATACTTTGCATGCTTCAAAGAATGGATGTTCCCACACATGGAAGCTATTTTGATGGTAGGCAACAGTTTGATTGGTGTATGATCCTGTCTGGAAATTTACTTAATCAAATATTAAATGTAAGGGAAACAAAGACCTTCTTCATGACTTCTTATGTCATATATGTTGCTACAAGGATGGGTATCTTTACTGGGTTGAATGCAATAGGAGTGTTGGGGGAAGCTCCAAGACAACAAATTTTTTGGAACCGTTATGATCAACTAAATTTGCAGACATCAGAGTTGCATCATAAAAGAGTTAATGATGCATTTATTTGTGTTGTCATCAACTGATTAACATGGGATGCTAGATTAAGTCTAAGTAGAGATTCCATGGCCTTTATAGCTCAATGGGGACATTGGTATATCCAATAACCTAAGTTTTCATATTTCATATTGGCAAGATTTGATGGTCATCCCCATCTACTCCCAAGGCATTGCAATGATAGGATAGTCCTTATGGAGTTTATATATTAAGCCTTGGGAGTCAATGCCAAAATTTCCCTCAAGCATAAGCTTGGATGTCATAAGTTTCCTATGAAGTTGGGGGAATATTACTGTCTTCACAATATAGCTACAAAGGAAATATGTGAAGAGTTGAGTTATCTAAGGTTGGGATTGTACACATCCTAAAAGCATTTTGACCCAGAGAGAAAGATGAATGCTATAAATCCTTTTCTTTTTGATAAGCATTATAATTTATTAGAGGAATTTTGGATTGACTTGCAGGATGATAATGATGTTAGGAGGAGGAATTATGAAAGACTGACTATTCCTCAAATGATTGAGTATGGGGTAAAAGAAGATATCCTTGACACACTATCAGATGATGGTGTAACCTTGGATCCAGGATATGAAGTAGAGAGGATTGGTACTAAAGACTTGGCCCCCATCAATTGGAATGAAGATGAGTCTATTGAAATTAAGTAGATTTCTAGGACAGTAATGGATCAGAGTATCCAATGGGTGGTGCTAAGAATCAAGGAGCCACAGGCTGAAGTTTCAAAGAAAAGGAAGGAAAGAACAACTAAAGGTTATTAGAGGACTAAGAGGAGAGAACCTCTTGAAGACCAATTGGAAAGTATTCCTCCTATCTCTGGAGGAGATATTGTTTTGGAAATACCTTCTCAGGAAGTCCATGAATCACAAAGCATGGAGACCACAATAATTGGAGAAGGCTCCTCTTCTCAACCTTCCTTTACTCAAGAGCCAAGCAAAGAAGTACCTGCAGGTAGCCTCCATCAATAACTAGAAACTATGAAGGGGAAGGAGAAGGAGATTGAAATCCATGATGTAGACATTGACTCAGAAGCCAGTCAATCGGATAAGGAGCCTCTTATGATTTCTCCCACCAGAGATATTGAAGGTGTTGAATCTGAACATAATGGAAACTATTTGAGGATGCTAAAAGAGAAGTTGATGATAAAGCACAAGATAAAGCAATAGAAAAACAATAGGAAGCAGAGGCTAAAGCCAAAGGTGATGTACTTTCCAAATAACAGGAGTTAGAAGCTATTACAAAAGATGAAAAATTGGAAAGACAATAGAAAGAGAAAGAAGATTTTATACTGCAAGAAAGGGAAGTAGAGCAAAAGACTAAGGAAGAGAGAGACAAGTTAGCCTTGTTACAAAAGATCCATGAGCTGGAAGAAGAGAAGGCTTAGCAAAGAAGAGAAAAGGAAGCTCTTGAAGCCAAGTTTAAAGCAATAGAAGAGGCTTGGAAGAGGAAAGAAGAAGAAGAACTGGAATTAAAAAGAATATAGGAAGAAGAGCAAGCTAAAATTGATCAAGAGACAGTCGAGGCATGGGAAAGGGTGCAAGAATTAGAGAATCAAAGAAAGCAGTCATTGGAGGAGAGGAGATTAGAAGAAGAACAATTGGCCAAAGTTCAACAAGAAAGAAAAGTAAAAGCTCAAGCTAACAAATTGGCTAAAGAAAAAGCTAAAAAGGAGAAACAACAAGAGGTTGATTCTCAACCCAAGGCCGCACTTTGGAAATCTCTCTCTCTTGCCACATCTTCTTCCACTCAGGTAATAACTCCCCTTGCTGCCCCAACATGGCTGAAACTTAATTTAGAGAAGCATATGGTGTAACCACAACCCCTTAATTGGGATGATGTTAGAAAAGAAATTGAAAAGGAGAGGTGAAAGAAAAGAGCTAGAGTTCTCCATTCTACTATGTTGGTGCTTTGACTTAGAACTCAGTTGTTGTTTGATCGCTATCTATAAAGCGACGTGAATGTGATATTTTGTTGTGATGGTATTTGATCCTGATGTTATCATTATGTCATGCTTTGGATTAGCATAGTGGATAATTGAATTAATGATGTTTATGCTTTTGATCATATTAATGATGTTAGATTCGTCAGTTAGTAATAATGTATTGGTGAAGGGGACGAGATTGCATCACTCGCTTGTGAGCGCCCTACGATCCCGAGATTTCCTCTTCACGGTGTGTTTTAATTTTAACATATATATGCATATGGATATACTCTGTGTTCGCAGGTTGACAGGTATAGGACATGGACTCCACCTGGTTTCATAGGTTTGAGCGTGTCCATTGCCCAACAGTATTTGATTGGGAGATAGTAGCTAGGTTTTCCGTGCCAAGTCGTCGCCCTAGTCCTAGTATGTCGTTAGGTGTTGTCAGGTTGTGTTGCTTTGATTATTGTTCCCTCTCTTTGCTATTTAAATTCAAGTCAGGAAAGGGTAATTAAGTGGCTTAATGTATTTAAGTTGTGGATTAATTTGTTTTGAGATTATGTTGAAATGTAATTTATTTTATTATTAATTTAATTTAATTAATAAATAATTTAATCGTTGATTAAATCTATTTATTAATTAATTAATTTTATGATGTTGAAAGAAGTTAATTTATTTATGTTGAAGTTATTGTTATATTGTTGAAATTGAAAATTATGAAAATGATTAAAAAAGTCAAATTTGAAAGTTGAATTCAAAAATTGAAGAAATTGAGATATTTTGCATTTTTCTGTTTTGGAGAATTTATGAGGGGGTTGTTGGATTTTTTTAGGGTTTTATCCTTATGTTTGAATTTTGTTTTCACAATTTAGGGGATGAAAATTTTGGAAGGGATTGAATTGGAAAAAGGAAGGATTTTTCAGTTTTGTGGGTTTTGGATTTAAGTTGTGAAAATTTGTGGAGTTGATGTTGGAAGCAAGGTTGGAATCTATGCACCATCTGGATCTCCTCACAAACTCAGGGAATCAAGTTCATGTCTTAGAAATGGGTTGTTTTGAGTTTTCTTTTAAATTGTCTATGTTTTGGTTGTTGAATATCATGTTGGTAAATTCAAGAAAGAAAAACCAGATCTATGTTGAAAACTTCATGGTGATTTTGTTGGCAAACCACAAACCTTTGTTTTTCTTTTTGGGGTTTTCTCAAGAAAATAAAATGGTGTTCTTGACTGTAGTTGGTTGTTTCAACTTGGTTTTCCTCAATTTAAATTGCAATTTCAGTTATGGAAATATATATATATATATATATATAGTTATATATAGTTATATATAGTTAAATATAGTTAAATATTGAGGAATATATATATATATATATATATATAGTTATATTATATATCTAGATAATCATAAGTTCTTTTGTGCAATATCATGCTGTCAAAAAAAAATTAAAAGCCCATGAGAGGGCGTAGACTTCAAGATCCGTAGGAATTTCATTAAAAAAAAAGAAAAAAGATAAACTTTTGGGGGTTAGGGCTCAACCCACAACCGCCCCCATGGGAGGCGCTGTGGGGAGTTGTGCCAGTCGCCCCCACCGACCTGCGGTGGCTTGGCATCGCCGCCACCACAATGGTAGCCGGCTGTGCTAAGCACAGCCGAGCCACCCTTGTGGGGGCGTCGGTGCACAGTCATCGGCCACCTCACAGGGTTGGCACTGTCAACGCCTGACCTTAGCTCCGCCGCCTATAGTTTTCGTCACCGTCGCCTGGTTATTCCATGGCCGACACATAAACAAACGCCCTCTCTTTGCACGTGGCCCAAGATCCACACAGCCCAACCCTAAGGGTTGGCACGTGAACCGAGGCACGATTGGGTCCTTCAAAAAAATAAAATAATTAAATAATATAAAAGAAAATTGTATATATTAATATTATAATATATTTTATTAGATCTATAATATTAATTTATTAATATATATTACAATCAATGCAATATGTATTAATAATTAATATAATCGGATATAATATTATAATATTATATATATATAATTGGGTAGATAATTAAAATGGGTTTATGTATATTTTATGAATATATGTTTTTTTTTAAATACTGTTTTGTTTGAGGGCTCAATTAGATTTAATTGAGGAAATGGAAAATAATTAATTAATTGAAATTAAATCATTGCTTTATTTTTTTCAAATATTATTTTAAAGGGACAAATATGGGATTTATTTGTAATGTGTTTTACAGCAAGATTAATTGATTTTAAAAGTGATTTATTTTTCGAAAGGACAAATGGCTATTTCAAATGATAAGTTCTGATTCATAGATGTAAATGCTTATTTGGATATTTAAGGCAATTAGGGAATTAAGTGTTGGTTTAAATTTCATCTTGTCTGAAAGAGACGTATGTTTAAATCAGTTTTATTGAGCAATAAATTACTGATGTTAATAAGGGAAATGGATTTAGTAAATCAAAAATTAGTTTAATTCCTCGCAACTTGCCTTCGTGATTGTTTCCTTTGAGTTCATGTAATGAGGGAATGGGTTTAGTGAACCCAAAGTAGAATTTAAATTCTCGTCTCCTTGCTCACCTTGAGTGTGAACTATTCCTGTTATCATTTGGGGATTTGGATCATAGAATTCGTCAAGTCTTCCAGATGAGGATCTTATTTTATGTGGGTTGTTGTATTATGTTAGTCACCCTGTTTTGAATCCCTTGGGTAGTGCATTAAGTTTGTTATTGTTATTGCTCAGTTTCTACAAATGGGGATGGTTTGTACCTCCTGTGTAAGGAGTGGATTTTGTAATTTGTGCCTCCTTGTAAGGAGTGGTTTTGTTATTGTTGTTACCTCCAGTGTTTGGAGATGGTTTTACCTTATGTCGCCTTCTGAGAAAGGAGTGGATGTTTTATCTTGTTTGTTGCGCTTTGGTACCCTTGGTGTTTGGATGGTATGTATGTTGTCAAGTGGAAGAGTGGCTTCCGTAGGGGCCAGAGCCCGGAAGAGGTAAATTGGGTAACTTACGGAGGTGGTTTAATCAAGTGATAACTAAATCAAAACTTAGAAGATTAGGTGGTACTTCTCACTAATCAAGATAATTATGCCTCACTCATAAACACAAGGGCTTGTTTAGACTTGGGATGAGTGGGAAAGCCTGGAATGGCAAGGTCATTTATCTTGTCTGTATGAAAGGTATTTGATTTTGCATGAGTGAGTATGGGGGACGGGAATTCAGTAGAGGCCACTAGGATAACCCATAGTGGGGGTCGGAGCCTAGGAAGAATCCCAGAGGATAACCCATGACGAGCTGTGTGATGACACTCTGTCTAGGAAAACAGTTGGTATTCGATCTTGTGGGTATGGTTTCCTTAACATACCTGATGTGACTATAGTTGGTATTCGATTATTATGTGTATGGATTTCGTAACATACTTGTTTTGCTTTATTTTTGGAAGCAATGTGACCATGTAGAGTTGTACTTGTGTGGTACTCGTGATGCTCTTGAGTTGTACTTATGTTGTACTTATGTGGTACTTGAGTTGTACTTGTGATTTGCTTGTGTGGTATGTGTGTTTAGATGTGTCAGTTTGGTTCAGTGATGATTTAGCCTGTGTCTAGAGGTAGATGGTCTTGGCTAGGATTCCTTGTTACTATCTCCTAGCATGGGGGGTGGGCCTTTGGGTTCCACTTGGTTGGGTGGCGTGCACCTAAATCCTTTGGGCTTTCTTCATGTTCATGTGGACGAGATTTCCAATTGGAGAGCTCGTGGGTTTCAGTTTCAGTTTTGCTTTATTTCATTTCAATTGATCTTGTATTATTTTACCCCTCATTTGTTATTGAGGTGGATGTTGTAATTGTAACCTTATTTATTGAACTTGTCTCATTCGGGGAATGAGTGATGTAATCTCTTTATTAAATTATTGTTACTTATGATCATATTGTAATCTATTACGATGGATTTAATTTATCTTGTTGGAATGTATGTATTTCTAATTGTTAAGTAAATGAATGTTATGATTCATTTATGTTGCTTGTGGGTTGTTAAGTTTCTCAGTCTCGTAACCTTAGGGGATGTTTGCATTGGGAAGCGAATTTGTATATTAATTGTACTTAAACAAAAAAAAAAAATAGCTTGTTTAAGTAGTTGTTTGCAACATCCTCTAGGGTTGCGTGGCGGGGCGTTACAACATGTTTCAGCCGTTACTCTGCTTGATGCAACCAAATGGATAGGTGTTGGAGCTCTTTGTAAGAGCTATGAAGTTATTTGAAATTTGGTTTGTTGTTTCTCTATAGGTATGGACTCGAGCATGGAAGGACTATGTTGATTCGTCGAACAGTTGGGTTGGTAATGTCCTCACAACAGATTTATCAGGTTCTTTTTTAGTTTCTTTAAAGATCATCAAGTATTCATTTCTCTCATTGGTGAAAGTTTCAAAGAGTTCTCTCTCTTTGGTTTAAATTCATGCTTGGTCTGGAATCTTTTCCATCATTTTGGTGATTATTCTTATCAGAATCTACAATTAGTCTTGCTACTCAAATTAGACAAGGTGAAAATGATTTATTTATCAGAAGAAAATGCATCTATTTCAGTTGCATTACATTTCCCTACTCATTGATGGGTAGTCTAAAAAAAGTTGTTTATTTTTTTGGTTATTGAGTTTATAATGTGAGGGGTTCAGTTAGAAAACTATTACAGGATCTAGCAGAGTTTTATTCTTTGTTTCTCTCAGCACTGAAAATGTTTTTAAAGGACATATTTAAAATCTGTGCATACATTATTGGAATCTTTGTAACAATCGATTCTATTGGTGCAGATTCTACCCTTGACAGCCTTAGAGGGGTTTTTGAGTTCTTTTTCTAAAAAGTCTTTTTCTAACAGTCATTGTCAGAAGAATGATTATCTTGGTGCATACTGGGCTGAACTCTATTATTCTAAGAAAATACTAGACATAAAGTTTGTCTTATTGATTATACCTCTGCTGAAGGTTAAAGAGATAACATACATATATTATTGTAAAATGATAGTGAAAAAGAGTGATTGAACACAACTATTGTATTATCTATTCTGAGATACATTTTAGTGATTACACTAATATTGTAAATCTGAAACAAAGAAAAGCACAAGTAGTCTTAAAATGTGAGTATGTCTAGAATTTTGGAGGTTCAATTGAGAACCTTGAGGATTGTAGGGATATTCAGTTGAGAGGCTCTTGTGAGATAAAGAGAAACATAGAGACCCTATGTGTTATTGTAATTATGTAAGTTGAAAAGGGGCTTGTACTTCTTGAAATTGGTGTTTCAAAATGAGGGGTTGGTGCTCCTTGAGTTGGTGCTCAGAAATTAGCCTATAAGGCATTGTTAACAATGGTTTTTCAATAATAGCCTGAAATCCAACAGTTTAGGTGTGGTTTTTCTACCCTAGGAGGGTTTTCCAATTAGCATATCTTGTGTCACTTTGCTCGTCTGCGGTTTCATTGCTTTATTGTGAGAATGCTTTATTATGCAATGTTTTACTGTCATACTTCTCATTTCAGTTCTAAGTGATTGCATTCAATTTATGGATGATTTAATCATTGAAATAATGAGAGCATAATTCGATTTTGTTTCATTTTCTATAAATTGTCAAATTGGTTCATGACACTAATTCACCCCCGCTTCTGAGTGTCTTTTTCACTCCAACAACCTGATCCTTTTTAGGAGTAAATGACTTATCATAAACTCCTAACATTTCTTTCAAAGCTTCATCATCTTCAAAATATTCCAACCACTCTTCACAAGTTGTATCAATCAATTTTGAGTGCTTCAAAGTGAGTTGTTTTATTAGGGTTACACATGAAGGTGTTGAATGTTGAGTGAGGGTCTTTTCGTTGATTGTGTTATCTTAGAAGGATAATACCCCAAACCCCTTTTTGTTTCTTATGTGTTAGGCTCTATAGAAATATGAATGCCTTGTTCTTTATTTCCACATCCTATTCCACTATAACCAAGTTGTCTTACGAGCTCATAACCTCTTCCATAAAGTCTCTCCATTTCTTTCGGGTTTGGTGGTTGTTGGTAGTATATCTCATCAAAGTTCATTGTATAGCTTGTGTCTTCTTCTAGAGTAGATGAACTAGATGGTTGTGAGTTTTCTTCTGAATTTTGTGTTGAAATTACCATTGGTTGTTTTTTCTTTTCAATTTCTTTTGTTGTAATTTTGTATTCTCCCATGAATGTTGGTGTGAAGTCTAAGGAACCCCGATCATCTTCTAACAATTTAGTGACTTCATCAAAGTTTTCCTCATGCTCTTCTTATTTTGTGACTTCCACTTTTGTAGTTTATTTCAGTGCTTTCAAAGGATCTCGTCCTTCTTTCTCGGCAATCAAACAACTTTTAGGTTTAGGATTGGATTTTAACATGTAAACTTTGTTGTCATAAACATCTTTCATTACATGGTGTGGGGTAGAAGGCACTCCATTCATTTCATGAATCCAAGGTCTCCCTAAGAGGAGATTGTAAGAAAGATCATGAGGCATAACATGGACCAGAGTTTATAATGTTACTTTCCCAACTCTAATAGGTATTGCGACGACTCCAAGCAGTTGTCTTCCTATATTATCAAATCCGTGGATAGACAAAGATTCAAGGGCAATGTCACTCCTATCCATATGAAGCTTTTCCAAAAGGTTCACACTACACACATTAAGGTTCGAACCATTGTCAACAAAGGTTCTCTTTATCCCAATTCAATTAATATATGCTATTATCATGAATGCATCATGCCATTTTTGAACTTCCAAGGAGGGTAAATCTCTATGGTGAAAAACAATGTCTAAAGTTATCTCATTCATCCCTTGAACCAATGCTACCACATCGTTAGAACTAGTATTAGAAGGAATTATAACTTGTTGCAAGGCTGTTTGAAGCATACTATCATAATTTGGTGAAGCTTGAATAAGATCCCACAAGGATATCTTAGCAATTGTGTTCTTAAGTTGTTCAACAAGATTATATTCCTTTCCACTCTTTGCGGGTAAGCGAGGGGCACTAGGCAAGATAGGTTGAGGCAAAGGTAATGAAACAAGAGTCATTTGTTGTTTCTTATTGTTCCTTGTATTGTATGTATGCACAATGGTGTTGTAACATGTTTGTTGTGAAGCATTGTTATCATCAAGTGAAGGATTTTTTGTAGGTGGTTCAAGGATAAGCATGGGTTTGTTTTGAACTTGAGGTTTGTGTGGAGGGTAAATGACAAGTTGCGGTGTGATTACGTTAACATCTTTGTGTTTCAATTTGTCATGACAAGCCTTAGTGGATGAACTTTGTGAGAGGAAGTGCTCAAGGGCTTCATCTAACATGTCAAAGTCATCACTACTAAAGGGCTTGAGGGATAAGTTAACTTTGAAGAAGAGATTTGACTTAATCGAATAACTATGCTTTCTCCAAGGGTTTTGTTTGATGTTTTTGATGTTTTTATCTTTTGTTTTTGTTTTCTAATGATTACAAAATGTAAACTAACTTATCTATTGATGCAATAATGCTAGAAATGTAGAAATATGATGCTACTTGTAATTGAAATATGCAAGAAATTATTTTCCCAATGTTTGCAAAATCTAACTAAATACAAAGATTAACTGTTTCAGGAAACTACTTCTCAGATCTAACAACAAAAACATAGATGTTTATTAGAAACTAAAAATGACTCAAAAAATTTGTTCCTACAATCTACAAGGACTCATTCGCCCTATGATGAATGGGTCCCAAATTAGGGCCAATAATAAGAACATAAATGCAAATCAGACACCAGAAATCACTCAAAATTTTGGCTAGACAAGTGTGTACAAGGACTCATTCGCCCTATGGAAAATGGGTCCCAGATTAGGGTTTTCTAAATTTGAGTTTTTTTTTTTTCTGAGTTAATCCTATATGTTTGTTGTTTTAGGTCTGTAACAATCAATTTTGTAATAGATTTTCCAAATTTCAATTCTCTAAATGCAACGTTGACCAAGGTTAAATGGTGAAGAAGGTGACTAAATTGAGTATGCAATATGAATCTAAATGGTTGAATGATGATTTTAATGTCAACAAAATATAAAACAAAATCAGATCTAATACATTTTTTTCATATTTTTAGTGAATATAAGCAATGCAAACATGCAAATTTACCCTAAATGCAATGTTCACTAATGCAAAATGAACGAACCCTAAATGTAATGCAAGTAATGTAAATCTAATGCAAACTATTGCAAACTTAAGATATAGGGTTTTAATGCACTCCAAATAAAAAATTACAATGTTCAAAAGGGTTGGGTTCACCAAAATGAAACATAGGGAAAGGGGGCTATAATATCTAACCATCTTTTCTATTATTTCATTCAAGAAATGAGATCTAAACCTTGAAGTGACTATCAACCTAAAAGGTGACCCAAGTCAAGATTTTGGGATCTTGCAATTTCTCCTTTATGCAAGGACGGGGTGGTGAATCAAATCACAATTTGGAGAGAGAAATTTAAACTAGCAAAACAACTCTAAACCTAAGTCTACAAAATACAATGGAGAAATATACCACCAAATAGAAGGAAAACGAAGAATTTTTTGGAAAAACTAAGAATAAGGAATGTTGTACAACTGGTCGAAATTTATTGTTTCTACAACTTTATTAGGGACTCATTCGCCAGGTGGCGAATGGGTCTTGGTGTACCTATTTGAAAGGCTTTGAATCTAGAAATGAAACTTCTACACTATGAAATTTTGTTGTCCCTAAAACCCTAACACAGACTCATTCGCCAGGTGGCGAATGGGTCCTAGTAGGCTCTTCTGAAAAACTCTGAACATAATTTTGAAGTTCTAGATTTGCACTTCTTTCCTGTATCTTGAAAGTCCCACTTTCAGGTTTGAATCTACTAATAATCTACAAAACAAAATTTAAAGCTTGTTGGTGGATATAGGTTTGCCTCAGTCAAACCCCAAATTTGGTAGTTAAACCTTGATGATGAATGGAAATCTGAAACATGACATGTGTGTGCAATCCTAACCTTAAGTGTATCTAAGATTAAGATCTCTAATGATGTAAATAAACCCTACTCAATTGTGTTAAAAATAGGAAAACATGAGAAATGCAAGAGACCTACTTTAGGAGATCCCAAATCCCATTAATAAGCCACAAATCTAAATAAAATGATCATAGAAGATGGAATCACTTGGGAAACTAGTCATTAGTCTTGGTTGAATGTCTTGTGCATCTCCCCAAAACCTAGAATCCATCATGATTCTCCATAGGCATCTATCATCACTCCAATAATGCTTGATCTTTGACACAAAATGAGATTGAAGACCTATAATGTTTCTCCAAGACTTCACTCTTGCTTGCTTCTTGAATATGAATGCTTGATCTCATGAAAATTCTTGAGATTCCCAGATTGCTTAGATAAACTATGTGAAATAACCTTATATTTATACATAACTAAAGATTAAATCTCAAAATTCAAATAACACAAGCCAACATCAAGGGTTAAAATCATTAAAATCCCACCAAAATCATATCCCAAGGGGGGTGTCCTAAGTTAAGGAGGACCCATTCGCCATCGGGTGAATGGGTCCTAGTATACTTAACTAGGAAATGTTTCGGGGATAGTGAAATGTGATGCCAAAAGGGGCTCCAATGACCTAGTGGGGACCTACTTGCAAGGTGGTGAATGGGTCCTAGGTCACTATCCTAGGACACATTCCTCACAAAATTAAGTGTTTTGAACTATTATTACAGAGTGTCAAGTTATATCCCTAGGAAAATGTAATAAATTAGGCTTGGATTTGAATTAAAGGGGCTAATTAAGCACAAATTAACCTCAATTAATTAATAAAGCCCTAGATTAGTGTGTAAGTGTAAATAAACACTTTACAACGCCCTAAATAAGGCATAATTAAGTCCATTTTATCACTAATTATTCATTCTCAAATTAAGTGTGAAAAAGGGTTACTTTTTTCTACACTACAAAAATATAGAAGAATGATGAAACATATAGAGGAAGTTTACGACACAATTTCACTCCTGTATCCAATCACCTACAAGGGTGACAAGGGTCCTCTACCTGAACACATAAAACAAGCATGGGAGAGCACAACACACACATCTAATATACAGATAAAGAAGAGGTACTCCCCTAGTCTTCATCAACCAGGAGGTCATCATTCTCCCAATCTAGATCATCATACGAGGAGGGCAGATGAGCCTACAAGGGCGGGATAGCAAGGGGAGCACCCTCTGACTCTCCTATGACAAGAGCTAAGGAAGAAGGCCCCTCAAGGTCTTCTTCACTCAACTCCTATGAGGAAAAGTCATTGATCTCACAAAGATCACTAATAGAGCCAAGACATCATCAACCAACTTAAACATGCACTTAACGAGAGTGCCATGTGTTAACTGAGCAAGAGATGAAGGAGGCATTCGAGATCCACCATCAACCTCATCAAAAGAGATGATGAAAAACTCAGGAGATGTTGAAGTTTCTTCTATCACAAGGACAGTGCAAGCCAAAGAAGAACTCCCTTTCAAAGAAGATGATCCCTTCTTCTAACCTCCACTGGAAGCAAGGCCCTCCTCCAACTTACACTTCAACGAAGGATGTAGAATCCCCACAAAAGAAGTGGAAGGTGAGGAGGAAGAGGATAGAGCTACAACATACACCACCATGGTGTTTGGCATGTCCACGAGCCGAGAAAATGGAGGGATGTCCAGAAGTGACATTAGAAGAGGGGCTCCATCGAAGGAGTGATGAACACCTACACCCTTTTGGGGTGAAGATCATTAGCATTCGCGAGGGGGATTCAGAAGCAAAACCGAGGTGAAGGGAACTGAAGCAAAAGGAGCAGAAGAGGGAGGCACAACAATAGATGTCGAAATAGGAGTTGTTGGCTCCTATTCTGCCTTCTATAAGGCAACTTTTTCAACTAAAGCCTTTCTTTGGTGCTTACGCTCATGCACAAGTCAATTTCATCAGCTCTAGGAACTAGAATTCACTGCTTGAGAAGGAACAAGAGGCTCCTTTTTTTCCATAAGTGTGTCCTCCACAACTGTTGCTGGTGGAAGGGTAGCCTCCTAGATGGGAGTAGGAGTAGTAAACACTGGACTAAAAACAATGATGGGTGGGGAAGAAGACACAAGTGCCTTAGGAGCAAGCCTCTACCCATTCACCACCTGAGGGGCATGAATAGTAGGAGCCCATGGAGGCTAAGACACAAGGGCAACTCCATGAGGGCCCTTCCCCTTACCATAAACAATGGGCCTCAACACCGTGGGAAAGGAAAGAAGTTAAAATACTTAACGCTTGGCCTTTCACCAAGAAGGCACCATCAAACTCAATAAGGTAGGAGGCAAAAGCAGATGAAACAACAAAAGAAGAGGAAGGCTCTTGGGTGCGAACAAGCTTCCCCACCCCTTTTTGTTGAGAGGAGGCAACTTACTTTATCATGATCATAGAACCTTTGACTGAAATGGCTAACGGGAGATAGGGTAGGTCACCTTTGGCGCTATGCCCCCATTCTTATATTTGACATAGGTGTGGTACAACAAGTTTTTCCTTGGAGGAAGTAGACCGCTCAAGACAGGCCAAAAGTGATCTAACAAGTAGGTATCTTCCTCCCACCCCCTCTCAAGAGTATCTCTCCCACTCCCTCCTAACCCCTCTCGCAGGTCTCTCCCTCAAGCACCCTGCCTACATAACTCTCTCTCCCTCCCTCCCTCTTCCTTTATCCATCCCTCTATCCCTCCCACCCTACCTAGATAAGTCCCTCTCACTCCAATCCCCCTCTCCCACTCCCTCTATCTCTGTCCAACTCCCTCTCTCTCCCTCTCTCTCAAGTCTCTCCCTCCCAACCCCTCTCTCTTCCAGGTCTCCCCCTCTATCCCACTCCCTCTCTCTCAGGTCTCTCCCTGCCACCCCCTCTCCCTCCCTAAGGTCTCTCTCTTCCACTCTCTTTATCTCACTATCTCTCTCCCTCTCTTAGGTCTCTCCCACTCCCTCTCTCTCACTATCACCCTCACTCACTCCATCTATCTCTCTCACATTATCTCTCCCTCCCACCCTATCTCCCTCTCTCAAGTCTCTCTCTCACTCCCTCTCTCTTCCACTTTCTCAAGTCTCTCCCTCCCACCCCCATTCTCTCTTAGGCCTCTTCCTCATGTACCCTACCTACATAACTAGATAACTCTCTCTCTCTCTCAAATCTCTCCCTCCCACCCTAACTAGTGAACTCTTTCTCTCTCTAGTTTCTCTCTCTCTCTCTTTCCCATCCTACCTAGATAAGTCCCTCTCTCCCACTCCCTCTGTCTCTCTCTCTCCCTCTCTTAGGTCTCGCTCACCCCTTATATCCCTGCCCCTCCCACTCGACTCCATCTCCATCTCTCTCTCTCTCTCTCTCTCTCCCCCATCCTACCTATATAAGTCCCTCTCTCCCACTCCCTCCGACCCCCCTCTCCCTCTCTTAGGTCTCTCTCACCCCCTCTATCTCTCCCCCACTCCCTCCCTCCCTCTATCTCTCCCACCCTACCTAAATAAGTCCATCTCCCTCCCACCCCATCTCTCTCTCTCTCTCATCCTACCTAGATAAGTCCCTCTCACCCCAACCCCCTCCCCCACTACCTCTGTCTCTCTCTTCCTCCAACCCCCCTCTCCCTCTCTTAGGTCTCTCTCTCTCACCCCCCTTCCTCTCCACTCCCTCCTACCCCCCCTATATCTCTCTCTCTCTCTCTCCCTCTTCCTTCATCCATCCCTCTATCCCTCCCATCCTGCCTAGATAAGTCTCTCACTTCCTCTCTCTGCCTATCTCCTATGTCTATCCCACCCACCCCCTCTCTCTCTCTCCCTCTCTCTCCCTATCTCCTATGTCTGTTCCACCCACCCCCTCTCTCTCAAGCCTCTGCCTCCCACCCTTTAAACTAGAGAACACACACACACTCTCTCTCTCTCACCCTACCTAGATAAGTCCCTCTCACTCTAACCCCCTCTTTGCCACTCCCTCTCTCTCTCTCTCTCTCTACCTCTCCACCCCCCTCTCTCTTTTAGGTCTCTCCCTCCCTCTAAATGCATGCATATATACTAGCATACATACAAATAGACATACATACATACATGTCATAAAGCATACATGCATACATACAAACATATATGCACACATTTAACAAACTAGCATTTAACACAAAACTATGAAATAATGCGAGCGCATTATACGCGCGCTCGCATTATTGCTTGCTCTGGATTTCAAACCCAAAAGTTTGGAGTGCCTTCCAAACTTCCAAAGAAATGTTTCTACATATTCTAAGAAATGTCACATAATTTTGTTTGTGCTAACCATCAGGTTTGCACGTATTTCTAGGTCAATTCAATTGCTCACGTAGGTAATCTCAGGCTCTCTCTTACCTATTTAATGATGTCATTTTTTTCACATTTTGAAAATGTTAAGTTGTTCAACTTTAATGTCTTTTGTTTGTGTTTGTTTTTGTCAGAAAACCAATATTCGATATTTTTAATTTACTTTTTAACTGTTCATTAAAATTTGAAATGAATTGCATTTTTATCAACTACACTCCATTCTACACATATTAAAAAAAATGATTTTTGATTAATTTTCAAAAGTTTTAGGATTAGCACGACCAAAATTTTGTTTTTCAATTGTGTCCACTTGAAAAATTAGTAAAAAATCTTATAATCATTAAAAATTTATCAAAAAAATCAAGCATAAACTACATGTTAGCTAATTTCTCACCAAAGTGATTTTAAAAATACCACAAAAAGTTAACCTTTTGAATGAGCCACACAATAGACGCTATGTTATGTTTTCAACACCTATTTTTGTGGCTTCCCTTTTTGAACCCTTTAATCTCTATCATTTAAAAAAAAAATAGTAATTTAGAAAGTAAGAAGACTTCTTACATTGTTTTAATTTCTTGATTTCAAAAAAAGAAAAAGAAAAAGTAGCCACTTAATACCCCATTTCTTTGCACTTACCTAAATGTCAAAATGAATCAAAGATAAATCAATCCAAAATTCAAACCCACATACAATAAACAACAAGTAAATCACACGACACAAACAATTAATGAATTCTCAAACTAAGACACACTAAACACAAATGTTTAAATTGCAACCTTCTAATAACATAATACTAATTGTTACAAATTACATTATAATTAAAAGATATTATAAAACATAAATATAATCATATTACAACAAAAATGACTAAATAAAAAATTAAAATGTAATATAATAGAAAAGAACATACATAAAGTGAATGTGAATGTGAAATATCAAATATATACACATGCCAAAGTAAAAACACAACAATTAAGTTAGTTCAAACATATACAAAGCAAACATATGAAACTACAAACACACAAAAGTGAATACATGCCTAATTTAAAAATGTTTCACAATTTTTTTTTCAACTACACACAAAGTAAACACTTAAGTTCAAACATGTAAAAATAAAAATAAAAAATGTATATGTCAAACTTCAAATATATACCATAAAGTGAGTATCGAAGTACACTCTTCATACAAAGTGAATGTGAAAGTTCAAATATACACACATGTCAAAGTATAAATGCAACAAAGTGGTGGTTAAAACATATTTCACACAAAGTTTGTTCAAACACACTTTTCAAACATATATTAAGAAAATGTTAAAGTTTAAACATTGACATAAGTGTGTGAAAGAAATCAAACACTTTATGCAACCTTAGTTTACGTCACACATATTTTGTTCAAACATACACTTCACACATAAGTGAATGTCAAAGATAACAAGCATTTTACATAAAATGAATTTGAAATTTCAAATGTAAACACATGCCATGGAGTTAGATCAACCACAAATGAAGTAAACATTGAAGTTCAACACACAAAGTAAATAAAAAAGTTAAAAATATATCTCACACAAAATTAGTTCAACCATGCATTAAGTTAACACAACAAAGCTCAAACAAACACTTTATATAAACATTAAATGCAAACTAAGCGACTACTAAAGTACCAAAGCTCAAACATACAAATTGGTTGCCAATGTTAAAACATATTCCACAAATGTAACAAAGTGGTTGTCAATGTTAAAACATATTTCACACAAAGTTTGTTCAAAAACACACTTCAAACATTTATTAAGCAAATCAAAGACATTGACATAAGTGAATATGAAAGAAATCAAAGACACTTTATGCAACATTAGTTCACTTCACACATAAGTGAATGTCAAGGATAACACACATTTTACATAAAATAATTTTGAAATTTCAAATTTAAACACATGCCATATAGTTAGTTCAACACACACAAAGTAAAGAAAAAGGTTAAAATAAATCTCACACAAAATTAGTTCAACCATGCATTAAGTAAACACAACAAAGCTCAAACATGCACTTCATAAAAAGATTAAATGCAAACAAAGACACTACCAAAGTGCCAAAGCTCAAACATACAAATTAGTTGTCAATGTTAAAACATATTCCACAAATGCAACAAAGTGGTTGTCAATGTTAAAACATATTTCATACACACTTCAAACATATATTAAGCAAATGCTAAAGTTTAAACATTGATATAAGGGAATGTGAAAGAACTCAAAGATAATTTATGCAACATCAGTTCACTTCACACATATTTTGTTCAAACATACACTCCACAAATAAGTGAATGTCAAAGATCGCACACATTTTACATAAAATGAATTTGAGATTTCAAATATAAACACATGTCATTATATAGTTAGTCTAGCCACACGTGAAGTAAACATTGAAGTTCAACAACACACAAAGTAAATAAAAAAGTTAAAATAAATCTCATACAAAACTAGTTCAACCATTCATTGAGTAAACACAACAAAGCTCAAATGCACACCTCATATAAACATTAAATGTAAACAAAGTGACTACCAAATTGCCAAAACTCAAACATACAAATTAAATGTTACAATGAATCAAATATAAGTTAATGCCAAAATTCAAACCCACGCTACAATAAACAATAAGTAGATCAATGTTCAAACACACACCACACAAGAACACTTTATGAATTCTCAAAGTAAAAGATACTAAACAAACATGTTTAAATTGCAACCTTCTAATAACACAACACTAGTTATTACAATGTTACCACATTACATTATAATTAGAGGATATATTATAATGCTTAAATAATCACATTATAGAAAAATGTCAAAATCATTAAATATGATGAAATAATTTTTATTTTTATTTTTAAATTCCTACAGTAAAATATTAAAAAAAAATCAACACAAAGACGCGAGACTGAAAAGAATAGCCATGGCTAGTGACCATTCCCTGCAGCCTTGGGGAGAGGGCCAATTCAACCCCTCCCAAATAATATTTTTCATTAAACAACAAATCCAAATATTTACATATCAATTTACAAATTACAATTTGTTTTATATTGACTGCAATAATAATCGAGAAATTTTAGGTGTCACTCTACAGAAATTTTTCCTGCATACTTGATCTCAAAGCTCTTCAATGTTTTCCCTGCACATAAATTCATTACAAGATAGTGATGGACGTTAAATAGGTCATAATTGATCTAGAAGTCCCATAAAATTGAAAATTAGGCTTTCGTAACCCACATGGTTGATAATAATAAATGAATAAAAATAGATGTTCTAAATGAATAAAAATAGATGTTCTAATAAATAAAAGCAGATTTAGATCAAGAATGTCTATAAAAGTGTTTATGTCAAGTAGATTTTTCGAGATTTTTATATAGCATATGCTTTTGTTTTATAGGTTTTGTTAAGATTTTCTATAGATCTTGGATGTCTATAAAAGTGTTTATGTTGTAGAGATTTTTTATATAGTATATGATTTTGTTTTATAGTTTTTGTTTAGATTTTCTATAGATCTAAGATGTCTATACAAATGTTTATGTTGTAGATTTTTATATAATATATGCTTTTGTTTTATAGTTTTTGTTTAGATTTTCTGTAGACGTAATGAACATGGTCCTATTTTCAAGTATATTTTTTTGTAATAAAGTAGCAGCATATGTAGAGCAGAGCATACCTCAATGAAGAGCAGAAATGCCCAAGATCAACCCATTTCACAATGAAGAGCAGAAACGCCCAAGATCGACCCATTTCACAATTTGATAGGTCGTAGAGCTGTCCAACCCAGTTGGTATCTTGTCCATGAACAGAGCCCTAGCTGGACTCACCTGCCACATTCATAAAATTGGTTACAATTTCATTTCTGATTTGACCTCACATTTCAATGTAGTAATGAAGTCAGTTATCAAAAATCTCAAAGACAAGGCCTGCATTACACGCACCTGTTGTTACATATGGTATCTGCACATTCCCATCTCAGATACAAATGAGACTTTTTACCTTACCTGGTAGAGACATACAATACAATACAGCTTTTGATTGTATACTCTGCTTTTCTCTTCTAGATAGTTCGACCAGCTTTTCTTTCTATTCCTTGGAAAATTTATATCCCTAACTCATTCTAGTATGTTACAATTTGGCTGCTATCAGATCCCTCGGAGATACTGAAGATTCGAAGTTAAACCACATTAATTTACATCCCTAACTCATTCTAGTATGTTACATACAATTTGGCTGCAGATAATGAAGATTCGAAGTTAAACCACATTAATTTCCACATTGTTTCATAGTTTAATCGAAACACATACCAAATATCTCGTGCCCAAGAAGTCCAACGTTTCATTTCTCCAATATGCTGGCTAATGTAAGCTGATGTTGTGCCCATTGTAGGTCACATTTCCACTCAGCTGCAAGAATTAGAGACCACAGATTTAATTAAGCTACTGTTAATGGATTCAGGGCATATGTAAAAGAAA
The DNA here is from genome assembly GCA_007115665.2 of Sequoiadendron giganteum. Lineage (NCBI taxonomy): Eukaryota > Viridiplantae > Streptophyta > Pinopsida > Cupressales > Cupressaceae > Sequoiadendron > Sequoiadendron giganteum. The sequence goes on from CM021101.1 coordinate 220,126,030, forward strand.
AACAAAATATCCCACTCTCAATTCTGAATCGAGTGCCAAAAGTAAAGATGTTTTGCGGCCCCAAAAGCAGAGTCATTCTGAACAGAAACAAGGCAACCCTTCCCTTTCCATTCATTAGAATTCAATCCATTATAACCGAGAGAAGCAGAGTTTTATGATCCCACTAGTTCGTCGTGAAGAATTGAGAACGGCTACGGCTTCTTCCTACTCGGGTAGATTCGTAGCCAATGCCTGCAAGATTTATCAAACCAAAAACAAACTCCTCGTTTCAAAACCCCCAATATACACATCCCCACCCTTGACAAGAAAAAAGGCAAAGAAAATAAAAAACAGGGCATACCCATATGTAGAGCAGAGCATAGAGCATAGAGCATACCTCAACGAAGACCAGAAGCGCCGCGCAATGTCGATTGTCGAGCATAAAGCCGGAACCATTCAATATAGCCGCATTGTCGAGACAAGAAGAGGCGGATCTCGTTAAAAACAGCAGCAACACCACCATTATTTCGAATACCCTACTGCAACTCCTTTGCTTCCGACAAACTCCACTCGTTGGCGTCATTTGTTTAACTGTGAGGAGTTCGACATTAATTCTTCTCCCCTGCAAACATAGTTAAGAAATGAAAGGGTTTGAAATTGCGCAGACGGAGGCCTGGAAGAAGCCTCAGTGTGTATTGTGTAATAAAGCTTTTTCTAACGCTGATAACAGCTGGCAAGCCGCGCTCTTCAAAACGGTAATAATGCTTTGCTTTTCCTAACGCTGATAACAGCTAGCCTAAATTTAGTGATTCAAACGGGAAATTTTTGGCTTTGTTAGAGTGTTCGATGATCATATTGAAAGTATGCAAAAATATGTGTTTCAATTAACTTGGACCAAACTACGCCAGATAAAGATCTAAATATGAAAATTAGAAATCAAAAGTCCATCCAGTTAGGTTTGCTAAATAGTTAACAAGGACAAATTATAAGTCCATGGAAACGATGGGGAAATAAACCAAGCTCTTGGGAAGGAAGATCAAGGCATTTGGAAAAGAGTGGATGATATGGAAAAAAGAGTGACACCCTCTCCTATCTTAAAAGAAAATTTTGATAAAAACTCTAATTCATTTGAGGTGGCTTGGGCTTTTTTTTTTGTTTTTTTGGAAGCTCTGAATGTTCAATACTTTAATAAAAATCATGTGCAACTAATTTAGTGTTTAAAATAATATTGTTTTGAAAACATCCTACATCAAATAGGTATGTCAATAGTTTTAGAAATATTCTTAGACACATTTTGTAACAAAAAAAGTTAGCAGTTTCAAATATAAGAATCATTGATAAGTAGTTGGTTACAAGAAAAATGAGTTAGTAATAATCTACAAAACATTAGTAACAAATGTTACTAAACCATAAAATTAGCTTCATTATGATGTTTTTAATGATTCTCTAGATGCAATTTCCACAAAAAATCATCAAATTTGTATTTTGTATGCAAAAGATGTGTGTTCAAAGATAGAAAATAAAGAGAGATTTTAAATTATTATAGATAAGACTTGGCCTATAATCTACAAAAATCACCTCATGCACAACAAACTGATCTAAGTCAACTTTCCAACACCTACAAAAATTTAAAAATTAGATATATACAGACAAAAAATTATGCTATTTGAAATAAAAGTGTTGTTTTAAGGTCCAAAAGGAGGGTGGGAGTCTTAGCTAGGTGAAAATAAAATATCTAACTAGTGAGTAAAAGGAAATCAACTTTTAGTAGAAAATTATAAAGTGTGCAAAAATTAAAGTATAGTCCATATAGTACAAATCCACACAACTATATGAATTACCAAAGAAAGAGTTCATTTTTTAAAACACAAATTCTACAAGACTAATCGATGAAAATCAACTCAAGTGCACAAACACACAAATGGATTTAGAGAAGGGAATATAGTCCCCAACAAAATCACCAAATTATGAGAGAATTTAGAAATGCAAATGGAAACAAGTGCAATACAAAAGGTTCAATTCTAAACCATTGCAAACCTTTAGATAGATTTCAATAGGTGAAATCAAACCAACATGAAATGTTATCAAAAGATTCTATTGTTGAAGGATTTGCTCCTTAAATAATTGGTATGTGGGTGCTCCTTGCTTGAAGATTACTAATTTGACAACATATACTTAGCATAAATGATAATTGATTGATTTGGATGAGAGGGTCCCTGAATTTATAGATTTTGTGAATGGAGAATGGATGGCTAAGATTTGATTATGAGATCAAGGATGGAGAATGGTTGGGAGGAAGTGCCTAGGATCTAGGAGAGGATGAAGGGTGGAATGAAGGTAGTTAAAATTTGAATGGCTAGGATTAACTTACCAAATTTAATAAGTAATTATGAGCATGAGGGAAATTAGGGACATGTGCACCTAAGAAGGCTATAAATTTGGGATGAGTTGAAAGAAAAGGATCATAAAGACAAATGTTCTTAGGTGCCCACTATTCTTGGAATTTGTTGAGAGAATAGTGGGACCATAAGGACAAGTGTTCATAGGTGCCCATTATTCTTTGAATGCATTGAGGAAATATAGGCCTAATTATTTTAGCCATATGTGTGAGATGGATAATAGGTGGAATATGTAATTATTTATTAATTTATAGTGAGGAGATGGAAAAAGGTGGTTAATTAAATAATGTGATTAATTAATTAAGTGACAAACTTTAGGTGAAGGGGGCATGTCCTAAGTGATTATATTGGTCGATTAGGACTAGGTGATGGGGAGTAGGCCAAGGAAATATTTTAGGTGTCTACAATATCAATGGATGTGAAAATTTGTTTCCCTTCATGGTGATTTGGAGGAAGAAATTTATATGACACAACCATAGCACTTCATGGTGAAAGGTAAATAAAATTTGGTTTGTAAATTAAAAATATATTTTAATGGCCTAAAGTGGTCTCCTAGGATCTGTTGTTAGAAGTTTGATGTGTTTGTGTTGAGTTTGTGTTGATTTTGAGATTTGAGCCTTCTAAATTGAATCAGCGTGTTTATTATAAACTTGGCGATGATTATTTCCTAGTTATTGCATTATATATTGATGATATGTTATTCATTGGAAAAAAGAAATAATTAATTTTAAAACTAAAGTCTCAACTTGCACAACTAGAGTTAAAATCAAAATATTTAGGTGTGGCTAAACACAATCTTAGTATGGATATAATGAAAAATAGTGAAAATGAGGGTTTTTTGTTTTATGCAATCATCCTTGGCCCCTCTTGCGTCATATTACACCTTCTATGCAGGAAATTTCCTCCCTCATTGAGTATGGTCACATTTACTATGGTTTTGGGGGTTTAATATGCCTTCAACCGGCACTAACCTAGTAATTCATGTTGGTGTTAATGGTTCATCGTCACAGTTCAATGGCTCCTCATCCAAACAAACGTCCTCAAAAATTTGTTTTGAAATTCTTTCACGAGGTAAGCATTTTGATGCCCCTGCTGATGTAATTTTGCCTTTACCAGATTTTGATTCTGCTTGCGAATGGCTCAAGCAACACACCCTTGTGGGTTATTTTGTTGGGAGGACTCCCACCGAAAGTGTGTTGAAAGAATGGGTCGGCAAGGCCTAGGTCCCTCATGGGGTCCACCTTGATATGGCCCAAAACTTGACCAAAGGCTTCTTTATGTTCTGCTTCGTGGAAGTTAATCATGTCCAAGCTATTTTAGGCCATGGGCCCTGGTATGTTAGGTCATCCTTGTTGGTTTTCCAAGCATGGACCTGGGATTTTGTTGTCTCATATGACACCAAAATGCGGGTTTCGATTTGGATTGAGTTTCTCGGTCTGCCTTTTCCATGTGTGCCCTTCCTGAACCACATTGCTTCCTCTCTAGGGAGGGTTGTTTGTATTGAACCTGATACGTTTTTCCAAGCCCGAACTCAAAAGCGGGTATGTGTGGAAGTGGACCTATCCAAGGATTTGAAAGAATCTGTGGACATTCAAATTGGAGCTATTAGGCACACCCAGAAAGTCACGTATTTTAATCTGCCCAACACATGTTATCGGTGCCACTCAGCTGACCACAAGATCAAGGACTACCCTTTGGCAGTGCCTCATACACCATCCCCGTCATGAGATGTTGAAAAGCCTCGCCAGACAGAGCCTTCTGCTAAGGCTGAAACAAAGTGGACCACAGTTACAAACCAAAAAAGTAAGCCAACTGGTTCTGGGTCGACTCCCAAGGCCCCTGAACCATCTAAAGTTGTTTCAAACCCTTTAGAAAAGGGAATGGCTGCTCCTTCTAGAGCTACTACTATTTTGGTGCAGCCCAGGTCAAAGGCAATGCCTCAACCTACAGTTGTTATGTGCACTCAGCCGATTATTCCTCCCACAATGGGGGCTCAACAACGGTCTCACAATCCATCTCTACTGTCAGAAGAAGGAGAATACGTGCCAAAAAAGTAGAGGTTTTCACCCCCTATTCAAATTGGTTCAGTTCCACAGGATTTTTTGAAAAATAGTTTCTCTTCCCTGGTTGAGGAGGAGCTAGATTCTGAAAGTATGGAAGAGTTTCATCCATGAATTTTCTTTCATGGAATGTTCGAGCTCTAACTGACCTCTCCAAAAAGTATTTTGTTAGAGATACCTTACAAAAATAATCAGGGATTGAAGTGCTTTGTCTCCAAGAAGTTGAAATTTCAAGGTTTTTGCTTGCCTCAGCTTGTCATTCTATTTGGCCAGCCAGTACTATGTTTTGCACTTTGCATGAAGTCGGGCGTGGTGGAGCCGCTACCCTTTTGTCCCCACGATTGCATTCTTGTGTTGTGGATCATGGGACTGACCCGTCCTAGTGGGTAGTCTGGGTTCTTCTCAACATTGATAATCATTCCTTCAGGATTATTAATGTCTATGCCTCTAATGATGTTGTGGAATGGTCTTTGCTTTAGCATTGGATTGTTGATTTCTTACCAGTTGCCACCTAGTTGCTCTGCAGGGATTTCATTATGGTCGAGATGGCATATGACAAGGATGGCACCTTGCCCTTTCATTGGGCTGCTGGTGAAAGGGAGGCGTGGTTTTACAAGCGTAATAAATTGGGGATTTTTGATCCCAATATTGGTTGTCGCCATTCTCATTCCCTTTGGCACACTTGGTGTAATTATAGGGCCAATTTTGATAGAGTTTTTAAACGTCTTGATCATGCCATGATCTCGGCTCCATCTTCTTCTTTGTTGACAACTCTGCCTTGCTAATGAAGCCGTTAGTATATGTGACTCTATCTAATCCCTTCCTTATTCATTTTCACATTGAATGGATGTCTTGTCAACCTCGCACGTGTAAAACTCAATTATTTTTTAACACATCTCTACTCTACCACAAGCCCACTCTAGCCCACATTCATCGAGTGTGGAATTTGGAGTGCAAACCAGTTCGCCATACAGGCTGGATTACCTAGTGGAATGATGCCATCACTTGTACTGCTCGTTTCTTGCGTATTTATGGGCACCAGCTAGCCATCTTTCATTGGTGATCCTATGAGGCTACCACTGCTGACTTGCGTGCAACTATGGAGGCTTTGGCGGCCAGCCCTTTTTCCCCGTCGCATCAAGTCAGGGTGGTGGAATTAAGGCACAAAAAGCTAGTGGTTGATAATTACGCTGCCAGAGGAGCGCAATTCAAATCTCGACTACATTGCCTTAAGATCGGTGATCGTGCCTCCAAAGAATTTTTTTGGCACTTCATGCTAGGCACTCATCCCCAAGCATCAAAAAAATTAAGGATGGCACTCGGGTGTTATCTGAGCTACCTGACATTCTCCAGGCCTTTGTACGCCATTATGAGCAGGTTTTCACTGCACAGGATTCCATGCCTGTGTGACAGCAAGCCCTTCAGGACTGCCTTGCTATGGTGCCACAAAGGCTTTCTCCAACCCAGATAATTTTTTGTGATCAATTGTTAACAATTGATTATCTCAAGGAATCTATTTTTCTATGGCCGATAACAAGGCTCCTGGGATTGATGGCTTCCCTTGTGAGTTCTACAAAGCTCTTTGGGACTATGTTGGGTGTGATTTGTACCATGTCTATCTCGAAGCTTTTCAAGCCAATTCTCTAGGCAATTTAATAAACAAGCGCAATATAAAGTTCATACCTAAGCCTAGAGATCCGGAAGATATCTACAACTTGAGGCCCATCACATTTCTCAATGTCTCCTACAAAATCATTGCCAAAGATTTGGCTCTAAAAATTTTCCATCTCTTGCCTTAGATTGTGTGCCCAGAGTAGACCGGTTTCATCAAATCCAGGTTCATTCTGGATAATATCATCAAGTTGTTTGGGAAGGCATGGAGTGGGCCTGATGCTCAAACTAGAAAGTTGTGTTCATTAAAATTGACTTTGCCAAAGCCTATGACCACATTGAATGGCCTTTCATTCTTGTGATGTTGCAAGCCTCGGGGTTTGGACCCAATTTCATTCAGTCTATTCGAATTCTTTTTTCTGATGCTTCAGCTTGCATAACCATTAACGGCCACCAGTCTTCTACTTTTGGTTTTTTCGCTCAATTTGACATGGGTGTCCTCTCGCCCCCTCTTTATATATGCTTGCAGCTAAAGGCTTTGGTTATCTTCTGGCCCATGTTGTTTCTCAGCAACGTGTCAAAGGGATTCTTCTCCCGAAATCTCAAGAGCAGCTTGTTAATGGCCACTTTGCGAACGATTCCTTTCTCACTCTCTTGGAAGAAGAATAATCGATCATTGTTGCCCTTGATTATCTCAACACTTTATGTCTTGCCTTCGGCTCTGCCATCCAATGGCACAAGACCTTATGCTACAGGCAATCTGTGTTGCCCACTCCTGCGTGGCTTCGAACCTATAATTGGAAGTGGATTGGGCAGGGTGAGATCTTTCATTTTTTGGGCATCCCCTTCGCCTTCCAGGCCTCCCCTAGGGAGCTTTGGCAGGTCGTACTCTCCAACAGGGATAACTTTAAGAAACCCCCCCCTCAGCGAAGGTGTAAAATCCTAGTGAATCTTTCCTTTTATTTGAAAAAATTAGTAATTCTCCCTAGCGAATCTTATGCACATTATTAAAAAAATTGTAAAATCCTGGCGAATCTTAATGATTAATTGGTAAAAAAAAAATCACAGTGGTGAATCCTTGTGAATAATCACTAAAACGATTAATTATAATGGCGAATCTCTCCTTTAAAAATTTGCATAGTTGGTCGGCGCAGTTCCCCCATTTTTTAAATTTTTTTTTAATATTGAAGTAGGGGCCTGAGGGCGGCAGCCAGCGGCGGGTTCAAGGGGTAGCGCCCCTTGTGGGGGTTAAGGGGGCAAAGCCCCCTTGTGGGGGTTGAGGGGGCAATGCCCCCTCGCGGGGTCCGGGCACATCAGCTATCGGCGTGAGTGAACATCATCGGTGGGACACTTAGGGATGTCTCACAGATACACTGATGATGACGTATGTCATGAATTATTGACAAAAGTGAACAATGGAGATCAAATAGAGCTTTGATCGGATGTCTTTCCAGGAGCTTGGCGCGAATATTGTAGATTCCCTTCATGATTCTCCAGAATTACACAAGTGGTGTACCTGTGCCTTGGTGGACCCCAGGTGGAGTATGGAAGCCTTATCGGTGTGAGTTAACATCATCGGTGGGACACTTAGGGATGTCCCACCGATACAACGATGATGACGTATGTCATGAACTATTGGCAACAGTGAACGGTGATCAGATTTTGGGCCTCAACAACCTTTTTAGAAGGAACATGCATATAAAGTCACAAAATTGACTTGCAGCCATTCGATTAAAAAGCTAATTGATGGAAATAAATAAAAAACCTATTCAAGGCTAAAATATCCCTAAAATGTAAAAGGTAAATTATTATTAGTGGCGATATTTCAGAAAAAATAATTGTAGGAATATAAAATTAATGGTGAATATAATTAATATCTATAATTACAGTATAAACTACTGGTGAATCAGTTACAATGACGTATCATTTAAAAAATAATGCATTGGCGAATTAATTGAGATAAATTTATTTTTTTGTAAAAACCTGGCAATTCAACATCCTTTCTAACTTGTATTATTCGCCATTTTTGGAGGTCCCGATTTCAAATATTCGCCAATTGGCGAAGATTCGCCACAAAAGTTTTCCCTGCTCTCCAAGGTCGAGCAGAAGCTTTCTTACTGGATTACCAAGCCTCTTTCTTTGGCTGGTAAGTTCCAGGTTTGCTCTAAAATTTTGGCAGCTACTCATGTTTACTACTCCTCCTGTTGGGCTCCATCTAGAGTTGCCTACAGTAGGCTCGAAAAGTTGCTACAAGATTTTTTATGGGCCTCCTCTAAAACCCACAAGGGTTTCCATCGTGTTGCATGGGAGTATTGTTGCCTCCTTAAGGATTATGGAGGGCTTGGGCTGCTCTCCACTCAATAGCAAGGGACTACTCTTTATGTCAAGTGGATTATTTGGGCCCTCACCAGAGATGAAGCCTGGAAGATTCTTAGGTCAGGCATTGTATCCAATCTGAATTTCCTATTCATAGACCTGCCTAGAAAGGAATAGGTTTCCAAACCCCCCTGGTTATGAAGGAGCTTTTTCAAATTGTTGGAACCTTTGTGGCCAAAAGCATTTGACGTGCCTGGGAGGTTGTTAAGCCTTGGCTCCGATGGGTCGGAGCTGGATTTCATGATGGGCTTTCACTCAATCAACAGAATATTTGGTGGTCTCCTCTTCTTGCTTAGAATGGTCAGCCCTTGGCTAAATCGCCTTGGCTTAAAGCCCTCAAATTTCACAAAAAGGGCATTCAGACCCTATAACTGTTCTTTCACTGGCCCACTATGCACATTATGCAGTGGGATGCTTTTAAGGACCAACACAAACTTCAAAACCAGGACCGTGCCACTTTCGATGGGTTGGTGAGCACCATTCCGGTGGAAATGCTTCACAAAATTGGCATTCATGGGCACAAAACTTGGTGGAAAGATTGGAAATGGTTCCAGACACTCCTCTCAGGAGTTATAAGCTGCAGCTTGGTTACACGTGGCTTTCACCCCATTTTCCTATGCTCAATAGTTTGAACCAGAGGTGGCTTCTTAATTTCTCTACTCATGTTTGGCGGAAGAGATTTGATGCCACTTGGTCTGCAAGTGTTAATATGAAGCTGACCCACTTTTCTTGGTGTATTCTTTTCCAAGGCTTGCCTATGGGCTCTCGGCTTATACACTTGGGGGTTCAGGACCCTCATTGTCCTTTTTGTGGGCAACCTGAAAGCTTCAAGCATCTTTTCTAGTTTTGTCCCAGAGCTCAACAACTTTGGACTTGGATTCATGACTTCTTTCGACCCTTTCTGTTGGGACCCTTTTCTTGGCATATGGTTATGTTGGGAGATCCACCTGGTATCCCTACTAAGTTCACCCAACTTTGGCACACTTTCAGGGTGGAAATCCTCTTCAACATCTGGAAAGACATAAATTCTTTCATATTTGCTCATTCTCAAATGGATACTAATGTTTCTCTCTATGCTAAAGCAGTTATTTGTTCTAATGTTCTTTTACAAATATAGGTGCAAGCTAACAAAGTTTCACTAGAGGTGGCTCACCTGTAGGTCCTCCTGGACCACTGGGGCAATGCCCTACATGTTGTGGCTCAGGTCCCCGACTCACCCTCCTCCTACGATCGGTCGCCCTCTCAGGGCCAATACCAGAGTGGCTCTGCGTGTCCCCATTCCTAGCCTCCTACTCGGTGGGACTTGCACCCTCCTCGGCGTGCTCACTCTCCTCCACCATGGGCTAGTCGGGGATGGCCTTCCGGTGGTGCTTTGGGGAGTGGCGGTGGTGGTTTTGGGTGGCCCTTTGATACTCTGCCTACTTCTAATTCTGGATGGCCTGCTAGTGGTAAAAGCTTTATGTGGCTGGTGCTTGTAATCTCACCCCGGTGTGAGGAAGAAGATAAAGATAAGGAAAAAGATGATGATGGTTGGGGTGCTCCTCTTGACATCACTCCAAACCCCGTTGATGTATGGGGGAAGAATATGGATGACAGAGACCCTCCTGGCTCTGTTGGCACTGCTTTGTCTGCTAAATGGCCTGTTTGTTTTAATTTCTCATGCTTTTAGACTTCTGGGCTAGGCCCATGTGACTTGATATTTTGTTATTTCTAGGCGCTGCCCATGTGACTTTTGGGTGTACCTTTTTACCACCCGCCCTCTTTTTGTGAATATGTACTCTTATCTTTAATTTAATATAGATAGTTGCCTATTCATCAAAAAAAAATAGTGAAAATAGAAAGGTATGTTTTGACCAAAGTAAGTATGTGAACTCAACTTTATAGAGGTTTAATATGTAGGGTTCTAGACTATTATATGTTATTGTTACTTTGGAGATAAAATTATCTATTACACAATGTTATTTTTCTCATTTTAAGATGAAATACATGAGCATTTAATACTTTACTAGATTACAGTAATAAATTTAATGCATTGTATGGTTTGTATTAGAAACACATTGTACAAGTAATATGAGTTCTTAGTATATTTATGTATAATCCTAGATGAATTCATTTGTATGTAATTAAAAGAGTCTTTAGGTATTTATGGGGTACCTTAGAGTATTACTTGTGTTATCATGATAATCTTAGATGAGATAGGAATTCCTAGGATATTTATGGTTACATGGACATATATTGGGTTGGACATGTTGATAGTAGAAGATTTGCCAATACATATTTGTTTACTTTAAATGGTGGTGTAATAATTTGGATGAGAAAGTGACAAATTTTGTTTGCTTTGTCTACCATTGAGACAAAGTATATGGCAACAAATCATGTTTATAAAGAATTCATTTGTTTGAAAATGTTGTGTTTAGATGTTGGGTTGAATTAGGGTGCAATTACTCTTTATTGTGGCAATCAAAGTGTAATTTTCTTTACAAATAAGTTAAAATTTCATGCAAGAACCAAATACATAGATGTGTAGTATCACTTTGTTATGGACGTGATTAAATATAAAAGAGTAAAATTAGAGAAAATTCAAACTTTTATGAATGTTAGAGATGCATTGGAAAAGCCTATGAGAACAATTAAAATTAGATGGTGTTCAAAGTGTATGGGCCTCTCAACCCCTAATAGTTAGATCTCATGATGATATGTTTCATTTTGGCTCTTGCAAGGTATTAAAAAAGTGGGAGAATTCTACAGCTTAAGGTCTCTCAACCTTGAAAAATTCCTATATTTGTTATTTTAATCCATTATTATTTTCTTACATTTTATTATATATAATATTATTTAAGCTATGCTCCAACCAAAATGGGGTGTTGGAATTTATAGTGTCATATTTGGACATGTGTTGGTGTGTTGCAAGTAGTTGTAAGAAATATTTAATTTGGGTATTCATAAGATAAATGGGGTGCCCTGCTTTTGTGAGATCCTATGACAAGTGTATGACAATTTTTATGACATGTAAGAGCCTAAAATAAAGGAGGCTACTTTGGAATCATGACCATCATTATGGCAGGTGTGAACACTTATCATGTAACACTATTTTTTGAAAGGTGAAGTTATGACAATTTGGGTGCCTAAGTTGGTGTTCAAACTACCGGTTACAAATATATTAATGATTTACTTTATTATCCAAAATGTGGAATCTTCCTAGATGAACATTAGATTTGGGGCCTTGGTTGGGAATCATATCACCAAGTGGATTTAGTACATTGTTTGTAAAACCATTTATGGTTTTTAATTCTCATTGACTATAAATTGGGTGTTGGAGTTATAGTTCTATATGTATGAATTTTTAGTTGTTTGAATGCTACTAAAATTACTCTATAATTTGATGTTGGTGAAGAACCTATTCAATCTTCATCTACAAGCATGTTGTAATCTCTTGTTTGATTTCATAATACATTGAGTAAGTGTAGGGATTTTTCACTTGAAAGGGTTTTCTCCTTGTACTGTTATTATGTGTTGTATTATGTATGCTTGTATATATGTTTCTACATATTATTTGTAATAGTTTAGATCATATTTAATGTTTTTTCACACTAGTCCTCTCAAGATCAGTGGTTAATTTTTCTACCTTTACTTCCTTACAACCTCTCATCAAGATAATTTCTTCCTCAATGACCCTATTTATATGGATGAACTAAAGAAGATTATTTTATGATAAAAAAGATAAAACTTCAAGTCCAAATGGTTTTCCTATTGATATTTTTCAATATTTTTGGGCTACTATCATATATGACATTTTGGAGGCTTTTGAGGAATTATGCACATCAAAACAAATGCTAAAATCACTTAATATTTCTATGATGTCAACCCATAACTCTTTGTAGTACTATTTGTAAGATGTTTAAGATTACTAAGTCATCAATATTATTTTTATTGTCTAGGAATCCATTCACTCTATACATTTTTATAGGAAAGGTTCTATGTAAATTGACCTTTCTAAGGCTTATGATGGAGTTTCCCATAAATTTTTGGAAGACATCTTGTATGCCTTTGGTTTAGATAATAATCGGATCCAATGAATCATGGAATACTATACATCTCCTTTTTTATGATTATAAATGGACCCCCTTTTACTATGTCACTTTAAAAGAGGTCTACATCAAAGTGATCCCCTTTGTCCATAATTCTTTCTCATTTTGGTAGAAGGATTGGGTAGGTTTTAAGACACCTTAAGTGTTTTGGCTCTTTTTCTAGATTTTACATTGTGCAAGGTATGGATCTGCTTTCCCATCTTCAATTTATACATGACACTTGTCATAACTTGATTTCTTTGCTCGCATTTAGTAATGTTGAGAAAATTAAAATATTTGGAAAAATGGAATTTATCATTTTATTTGTGGATTTGATAAAATGAAAGGACAAATTGAAAATGAATATTTTGCAATTTTGTGATTTAAGAAAATTATTCCATATGATTATCGGTTAAAGGTTACTAATAAGTGGGCAAGTTTAAGAATGTGTGTGCAAGAGCAAGATGAAGGATGAGAACTTGATTGAGGTAGGAACACTTAGCCGAATGATCATGATAAGCAAAGATGGAATCTGGAATCTCACACACCACAGTAGACTACAACATATGCATTCGTCTATAATCGATAAATATCATTCTTGTTGTATGGATTTAAAATATGGTTGGATGAGAAATGATTCTAATGCATTCTTGTCGTATTTTGGACCTAATTCATAGTTTGATATAAATGGTGTTAGAGAATGCATTTGAACTTATATGATTGACATAAGGAAAATGAATGTGTTATTGTACTATTTGAAAATAGAATCTAAATAAGATAAATGGGAAAGTAAAATGTATGAATGAAATTCAAATATATATAAATAAATATGCATATATATAAGCATATGTGTATGTGGTTAAAACCCCATATATACAAATACATATATAGAAATACATATATATTAAAAAATCATTAATGTAATAATTTTGTAACTCCCATATTGAATGGGAAGAAGATGACCCTTAAAATTATTAGAGTGGAAGGTAGTGGGAGGTTGAGTGATAGTGGAATAATGGCCATTATCTCCAAAGATAGAAATAAAGTATTCTTGGTAGAAGGGCGATTTATTATGGGAGGAAATCTAGGAAAAAAGCAAGGAATTCGAAGGAAAAATCAACTGAAGCAAGGAAAAATTAGGAAGAGAGGAGGTTGTAGCTAAATTGAACAGAGGATAACATCACCAAATGCATCTGGAGGTAATCTATAAATTCTTTTTCAATGTTTATCTTTGCAATCTAATGGTTGTCGATTTTCATGTGCTTCTGAAGGAAATGTAATATTGAAGTTGTGTACATTATGTAAGATGAAACTATGGAATTATGTTTAGAATTTGGTCATTGTAAAGTCGACCTCTGTAATCTTTTATTGTCATCCTATTAGGGATGAGCCACCATAATGTGCTTATTATGTTTTTCACAACATGCACTAGAATCAGGTTTAATACCCATGACAAGTTCTTTTGGATGAGCGTTTAAACCCCATAGTCTGGTCATCCAACCTGACCATGATAATGTATTTTGATTCATAGGGTTATCCCTGCCATGTCCTTTTCTAGTTTGATTTGTATGGTTGTAAAGCTTTTGGGTTCAAACAATTAACACCATTCCATGCTTTCAGTATGCATAGCGCTTTGTGAGCGCATGGCTACAGTTAGTCAAACAATGATACATCGTCCCCTTCAATGTTGAGCAACATGCATCACTTGATCTATAAAAACATCCACACCCATCATTCGGTGGGATATACACACATTATAATTTTTTGAGCCCAGATATGAGTATGGGTCGATTGTTGTACACAACGATCCCCTAGTAAATTTCAATGTTTCCATTTGGATTAATTTACTCTACTATGAAAATTAATGGATGATCTTATCGTCCATATGGTATTCCTTTGTCGAACATTTCAAATGTTTAAAAGTGTAACAATAATGAACGACTCCATGTCGATCCAGCGTGTTGGGAAATTTCTAACCATGACTTTAAGAATCACTTACATCAACTATGTACATTGTAGTGTCTATATATATATATATATATATATATATATATATATAAACACACTCACACACACATATGTATAGACACAGGTATGTTGTCAATCATTTTCTTCCATGGTCAAAGAAGAATAATACTTTGTTCTTACAAAAGATGATTTATATATGGTCATTCAGACCATTATTTTGTTACCAATGGCAATTGAAGATAAGTAGTGGTAACTGATACCTTGCTATTGATTACGCAGTATCATGTATATTTATACCCTTATGTGAATAATTGTCATTGTAGAACAAGAGAACCAACATTATAATTGATTGATCTTCAAATGAAAGATATGGTGAAAATATATCAAACTAAAAAATTATGTGAATATATATTTAGTGGAAATTAGAACTTTCACAGAACATTTAAATGTCACTGATTAATAGATATTTTTAATATGTTCATTTAATTGTTTATTTACTGAATAGAATAATCATGATTATGTATTTCAACCATGAATCATATGAGTCAAGCAATTTTTGTATAAATGATTCCTAGTAATTGTGATTAATTTAGTTGTTATTAAGAGGTCAAATGGAAATTCTAAATGAATTTGATACTCTCTTTTCATTTTCTTCTAAATTTGAGAAACCTGAATGCAAGGTACATAATTTCTTTAGAATTTAGAATGTATGCGCATATTCCAAACAGTGTTTACTTTTCAGGTATATATGTGTACTGCATAAATGTTAGAAACCAAGATCAGACATGCAAACTAGAAAATACCTTCCATAAGAGAAAAACAGAAAAAGCAAGAGCAATTTGCATGAAGATGTGCAAATAAATAATATTTAGAATTTTTGAAAGTACAAGAGATGAATTTCTTTATAAAAGCAAAGTATGCAAAACCCTAAAGGTAAAACCTAATGTTGACCTAAAATCAACTCAACTAAATAAAGCTTACTTATTAATTAAGGAAACTAATTATTACCTAAGTAAACTTAATAAAGTGTAATTAAATAATTAATTACACCAACACCCCCCCTTAAGTGCAACTTAGGGAGAATGAAAAAATATACAAATAATGCAAGGATGGGTCCATGAAAGCATGAATGGGTCCCGACTACAAGGCCATGTTAGGTACCCATGTACAAATGCAATGAATGAGAAAGAGGAGAAAACTGAATGGGACAAAACCCCCCCTCAATGAGATGACCTACTGCAAAGAAGCACTGGAAGAACACTGGTGGAGTAACACTGGAATCCTCAATCTGGCAAGCAAGGAAAGATACCTCTGCTTACAAGAAACCATATGAGAGTCACTAAAGGACTTAGGCAGAATAATGATAATGCAACAACAGAGTTGATGCCAAGGAACACTAGAAAACTCACAAACTGGAACAACCCTAGAATCTATGAAGCAACAATAGATGAAAAAATGATGCCCTCATAAGAGGGAATGATATGATGAAAGAATCTAGAAGCTATGTGTATTTTGATGTTGATGCCAAACTATGACTAAAATTGATCCATAGGGGCAAGTACCATGAAGATTTTGGAACATTAACCATAAAATGAATGGCCCTCAAATTGAGATGTGAACCAATGCAAACCAAATTGTGTCAAGCTATGAGCAAGATGTGCCAAAAGAAACAACAAAATCTAGATACAACTCATACGAGTTGTGATCAATATGTAGATGAGATCAAAGTGCATGCAATGCAACTACACTCTAATCAAATTATTATGCAAGAAGCCTCCTTGATGGAACTTTATATAAGTTCATTTATTACAATACCCCATGATTGTAAAAGGAGAACATGCAAAAAATGCTTCAATCGAAGAGAAAATGAAAATCTAATGCATGAAAACAAGAAAGCGTGCATACACAAACCAATGTTTATATCTACCTCCATGATTAAAAAAGACCTCAGATCTATGTAGAAGACTAAATCAGCTTTTCAGTGTCGCTTGAATTGCAAAAAAATGATAACCGAGGCAAAAGTTATGCCCTTCGAAGCAAAACCCATTTCATCTGACAAAGGCTTGCAAAATAAATCTGTAGAAAAAACTTGCATCACTAGATCGGGCTCAAAACCAACTTTCCAACAATATCTCGTTTTCAAAAAATGGACTTTGTATGCTCAAGATATGACCATTTTACTAAAAATATTCATTTTACCTTTAAAAGAAACATTTTATTAATTTAAAGTTAAAAAAATTAATAAAATATTTAGTTGTACCTTCATGGCATGAAAATCAAGGCAACATAGAAATCGAGAGGGCATGGAAATCAAAGCAAAAATGGCACAAAACCCGAGGTAGCTCAAAAATGCTCCTAACACAAGAAAGAAATGGCATGAAAATCGATGCAAAATGACATGGAAATTGAGGCATCTGTAGAGATCTGTACAGTCGTATGAATTTTTTGGGCAGCATTTTTGAAAATCCCCAAAAATACAAAAAACTCAATTTTTAGCAAACCCTATCATAATTTATATGAAAATAGGGGTTTTTGGGCCTTTTGAGCGCACTCGTCAAGTATTTTTTGCACTAGCATGCACCATTTGAGAGATCAAGGTCAAACATTTCTCAAAAAAACATGGAAAAACCCTCTGATCTGGCAAAAAACTGTCGAAATAAGCTCAAGGTATGAAACCCTCGAGGAACTCTGAATGTGCTCTGCAATGAATTTCTCCAAAAACTGAGAAGGGGCTGCAAATCAAGGCTTTGATACCATGTTAGAAACCAAGAAAAGACATGCAAACCAGAAAATACCTTCCACAAGAGAAAAACAAAAAAAGCAAGAGTAATTTGCATGAAGATGTGCAAATGAATAATATTCAGAATTTTTGAAAGTACAAGAGATGAATTGCTTTACAAAATAAAAATATGCAAAACCCTAAAGGTAAAACCTAATGTTGACCTAAAATCAGCTCAACTAAATAAAGCTTACTTATTAATTAAGTAAACTAATTATTACCTAAGTAAACTTAATAAAGTGTAATTAAATAATTAATTACACCAACAATAAATGTTTCATTTATGCACGTGAACATACATGCAATAAACCTTCTAATTTTCATCTTGAATACTCTTAACTATGATTGTAAATTTCGTTTGGAAGAAAAGAAATTACATAGAATAAAACAGTGTTGAATTGCATTTCAGAACTTAATAAAATATAGAAGTATGATGATTGGATGAATGGTTATACCATAATTAAATGAAATAATTGTTGATGACTTAGATATAGCATGATACATGAAGTACATGATAGACTGTAGCATGTTAGTAAATGATGCTAATAGATGGTCTAAAAAGGAGGGATACCCCTTGATATGATGAGATTTTCTTCTGAGAATGGGTGCCAAAGAGTGTAGATTTTATTTTCCAAATCTAACCGGAGTTGCATTTATGTAGCATGAGCTTGGACAAGCGTTGTAGCCATTTTTATTTACGAAATATACTGTTAATATTCATCCTCTCTCTATTGCATTTATTTATTTACCTAACATGGAATTTGCATATTCTGACAGTAGATGGAAATGCATGTAGTTAGGCACACACAAAATCCACCTTGCAAACTATATATATTGCTAAGTATTTCGTGTAGGGTCAGGTATTCTTTGACTAATTGAAGAATTCTAGGGAAGCATTGCTTTGTGGTTGGGTGGAAAAGCACCTCAACCATTTCTCGTCCACCAGTGGAGGCAAGCTATCATAAAGGATTCATATCATAATTTTATTATGTATTTATATAATTTTTGTAAACAAAGAAATTGATGTAAAAGAGGTGATACTGATGTAATTGAGAATTGAATTGTGGCATTGAATGTGAAGTCAAACTTGTAAATTGACTATTGATATTTGGAAATGAATATATATTTTAGATTTATTTGTTTATTTATGGACATAAAATTGCTTAATGGAATCAGCTATGGAATTCATGTCAAAAATTTGATATTCATAATGTTAATTTGTATTTATTAAAGAAAATCTAGTTGGGCATGTAAGATTTGGTATTAGAGCTCAAGGTTCGGCTCTAGGCCTATGAGCCCATGAAGGTTGAACCAGGGAATAGTAGACCCTTAACTAGATTTGAGATACCTAAAGAATGACCAAATTTGAATTGGTTGCAAGAAATAGGAAGGTCAAAGTCAAGAAGAAAGAAGGAAAAAATTAATAGGGCTACGAAAAAGAAAATTGTTATTGAGGATAATCTCAAACCCGAAGACCAACATAAGATTCTTGATGAAGAAACTCTAGCACACGCCCTCACACATCTTAAGTTGGAGAGAGGCAAAAGGATAGAGAAGACCAAACAAACTCCTAAGAATAAGAAAACCTTTGTATTTATAAATTGGCCAATAGGATGTGGACCTAATGCACCATTGTTGACTAAGGAGGAGGAATGCCTGAGAGCATGTCCTGACTCACCCAAGAGGGAAGATGTAGATTCAGATGAGGATCTTGAGGAATGTCCTCTTTCCGATAATGAGGGAATTGATTAGAGTGGAATTTTTTTTGTAAATAAGGATTAGTGTAAATTCTAACATAATATGAATAAAGTATTTTTTTTTTTCAAAGGCATGAAGCTTGAAGGATTGTCTTCATGTGAATGAATGTGTATATCTCTTTTAGATTACATGTTGTGCACATTAATTTTTTTAGATACAATAGTATAAATGTAAAAAACCTTGTTCTTGAAACGCGAAATGTGATTGTGATGCAAGTCGAGTGTGAGACACTAGGGTGATCGCCATACAAGATGCAGGTGGTAGCAGATAGGACAATGGGCCAAGAAAGAGGATAGACAAAATCCTGGAACTCGTAAACCAAAAAGAATCCCAAATGGACCATTTGGAACAAGAGGTCTAAGGGGTGTGGGAAGATCAAAATCTTAGGAACGAGGTACCCAACCAAGATGAACATAATCACAATATTCAAGGTCGGATTTAGGAAGAACTGGGGCAAGATCTTAAGAAAGTAGCACCACTAAAATTCAATGGCAAGGCCATCGGAGATGGGGCTAACAACTAGATCATATAGATGGAAAAAGGTTTCAAGCTTCGCAACCTGTTTGACCAGACCAAGGCTACTTGGGCTGCATATCAATTGTTTGGAGAGGCAACTACTTGGTGGGACAACGAGAAGGCAAAAGGGAGACTTCCACAAGAGGAGATCACTTGGGAGTTTTTCCTCGAATATTTTAGAAAGAGGTGGTTACAACAACTTTTCTTTGATAAGAAGATGATCGAATTTCAGAATTTGACACAAGGTGGTCTAATAGTAGTTCAATACTGGGATAAGTTTACCAACTTTCTCAAGTATGTGTTGTAGTACCAATCTGATGAGTGTTTTTGGATTCAAAAGTTTATATTAGGATTAAGACCCCACATTGGAACCGAAGTGGACCTTCACAATCCTATTATGATGGAAAAAGCTTTTGAGAAGTTAATTAAGCAAGAACAAAAGCTGCAACAATTGTCAAATCTTCGCAAGGGTTCAGACTCCAAGCCTCGGTTAAAAAATAAAAGGTTTTCAAAGGGTGATGGAAAGAAGGGGGATAAGTACCATTAGATTATAAATTTGAAAAGGGAAAGTGTCCCTTTGAAAAAGGAAGAAGGCAACCATGGTGGAAGGAATAAAAGGACCAACGAGGGCAACAACACCTATAGCAATACCCAAGGGCACTCAAAAGAAGATAGGTCTAGAAACTAGAAAGGACTGTGTGATAGGTGTTACACTTGTGGGGGAGACCATTATGCATCTAACTACCCTCAGAAGTTAAAGTCATGGAAGGAAGGAAACCAACAATAGACCCCACAACACAAGATCCATGCAATGGTGGATGATAAGAAAGAAGAGTACCAGGCTTCTCTGATACAATTAACGGGTAAGATCTATGGATGAACAATTTCTATTTTGATAGATAGTGGAGCTACGAAGTGTTTCATAGATCCTAGGATGATTTCTAAGCTACCATTCAACCTAGATATTTGGAAAATTCATGGTCTATTTAGTATGGGAATTGAGTTGAGCGGGAAGTAGATTCATGTTTCTTTTGCAATGAGTTGGAACTTCCCAACTTCTTGACCCAAGTCAACCTTTACATTTTACCATTAGGGTCCTATGACATAATCTTGGGAATCAACTAGTGGACTTAGCACAAGGCTATTATAAATTGTGAGGATAAGATAGTGAGTTTTCTAGATGACTATGGGTACTCGATTGAGATATATGGGATACATAGACCCTTGGAGCTTAGGCAGATCTTAGCTATGCAGCTCAAAAGAGCTTAGAGGAAGGGTTGTGTCATATATGTTGTGCATGTCAATGAACTTGACAATGAGAAACCATACCTTGATGACTATCCAATTCTTAGAGAATTTTGAGATGTGTTTCCCAAAGATCTCACTAAGATGCCTCTGAAGTGAGAATTTGACTTCTCCATTGACCTAGTGCCAGGAGTCGAACCTCAGTCTAAGGTGCCATACAAGATGACCACCACAAAGCATTATGAATTGAAAGCCTAGTTGCAAGAGTTGTTATGTAAGGGGCTTATTAGGCCTAGTGTGTCACCATAGGGAGCACCTGTTATCTACATGAAAAAGAAGGATGGAACCTTGCATCTATGTATTAATTATTAGATGTTGAACAAGGCGACCATCAAGAATCACTACCCTCTTTCGAGGATCGGTGAATTATTTGATCAGATGAAGGGAGAGATAGTATTCTCAAAAATAGATCTCAGGTCTAGCTACCATTAGTTGAGAATAAGGGAAGAGGATATTCCAAAGATAGCTTTTCAAACTTGGTATGGACATTATGATTTCACCGTTGTACCCTTTGGGCTGACCAATGCACCCACAACTTTCACATGAATCTTATGAATAGTGTGTTTCGAGACTGTTTGGATGATTTTGTCCTAATATTTATCTATGATATTTTGGTTTACTCCAAGCCTATTGAGGAACAAGATCAACACTTGAGGATATTATTACATCATCTAAGGGAAATGAAGCTTTTTGGAAAGCTATCCAAGTGCTTGTTTTATCAGGATAAGGTTCACTACCTAGGCCACATCATCTCAGATGAGGGAGTCTCTATGGATCTTGAGAAGATAAATGCCATTGTAGAATGGTTGGTGCCTTAGAGAGTGACATAAGTGCAAATATTTATGGGCCTTGTTGGGAAAACAAAAAAATTATGCAAGGGTTCTTTAAAATTGTATCCCCGATAACATCTCTTCAAAAGAAAGGTAAGAGATTTGAGTGGACTAAAAAATGTGAACAACCTTTCCAACTCCTAAAGAAGAAACTCATGGAAACACCAATGCTAATTATTCCATATCCTAATGGTCAATTCTCAATGATCACAGATGCTTCAAGAGACAAAGTAAGAGCAATGTTAATGCAAGAGGGGCAAGTGGTGGTGTATGAGTCTAGGAAGTTGAAACAATACGAACTAAATTATGTTCCACATGATTTGGATTTAGTAGCTATAGCCAATGCCTTACAAATGTAGAGGCATTATCTATTGGGAAAGCCATTGAAGCTCAAAATGGATCATTTAGGATTGAGGTATATTTTCACACAACCAAACCTCAATGTTAGGCATAGAAGATGGCTAGAATTCCTTAGCAAGTATGACATTAAAATCAAGCATATAAAAGGAAAGGAAAATCGAGTGGCAAATGATCTTAGTAGACAAAGACACCTAGTGGCCATGACCTCTACAAGATCCAATTTGAGGCATTAGGTGATGCAACACTTGCGAGGTGATGAGCATTATGAGAGAGTGAAAAAGGCTCTAGAAGAGAAATCATCAGACCATCGATTCAATGGGTATGAGTTTGAATCAGACAATATCTAAAGGTACTAGAGGTGGATGTATATTGTAGACTCTGGAGAGCTTAGAAAGATGGTCCTAGAAGAAGTCCATAATGCACCATATTCTAGACACCCTAGAGTTAGAAAGATGATCACAGAGTTGAAAACTTTGTACTTTTGGCCGAAACTTAGGAAGGACGTAGTAGAATATGTAGCCAGATGCTTGGAGTTCCAGAAAGTCAAGGTTGAGCATGTGCATCCAACAAGGCTCATTTATCCTCATGATAAACTTAAGTATAAATGGCAAGTGACCAACATGGACTTTGTATAGGGGTTACCTTTAAGCAAGAATAGGCATGATTTCATTCTGGTAGTAGTCAATAAGTTGACTAAGGTAGCACATTTTATCCTAGGGAACCTTAAGGATGCATCGTTGACCTTGGCCAAGAAATTTATCTAAGAGATCTTCTATTTACATTGAGTGCCAAAAACCATTATATCCAACAGAGATACACGAATGACATCAAGGTTCTGGACAACTTTGAATACAACATTGGGGACTAAGTTAAATTTTAGTTCAACCTACCATCCTTAGGCCGATATTCAAACCACATAAGAGCTCTATTACCTTTGGGAAATCATCCAAATCGGCTTCGAGATACATGTGCATGTTTGATGTGTTGGAGTTAATCAACCTAGTTGCATACAGACTTGATCTACCCCCTACTCTAGCTCAACTCCATAATTTTTTTCATGTTTCTTTGCTTAAATTGTACCACCTAGATGTGTCCCATATACTTGATTAGTGTTTTTTATAGGTGGAGGATATAGGAGTGGTGTTGGTGGATCCCATTAGAATTTTGGATAGACACAACATCAAGTTGTGAAACATAGACATTGTTCAATAGAAGGTCTAGTGGGATCAGTATTATGAGGACAATCCTACATGGGAGGATGTGGAGGAAATATAACACTCCTTCCCTCATTTTCTTTCTTAGATATATTATTAATGATTATCCTTAAATTGTTGCCTAATATTTTGAATTGGTATGTTATGATGTTTGGCTTGAAGACAACATGGTTTGATGAAATTATGTGAAATAATTTTGTTTGATTGAACATTGGGATGATGCCTCTTTCTAGTGTGGAAGGATGTCATATCTCAATTTCTTTTCTTGCATTTAATAATGTTGAGAAAATTGAAATATTTGGAAAAATGGAATTTTATCATTTTATTTGTGGATTTGATAAAAATGCAAGGCCAAATTGAAAATGAATATCTTGCAATTGTGTGATTTAAGAAAATTATTCCATATGATTATCAGTTAAAGGTTATTGATAAGTGGGAAAGTGTAAGAATGTGTGTAGGAGAAAGATGAAGACTGAGAACTTGATTGAGGTAGGAACGTTTAGCCGGGTGATCACAGTAAGCAAAGATGGAATCTAGAATCTCACGTACACCATAGTAGACTACAACATATGCATTCATCTATAATCGATAAATATCATTCTTGTTGTATGGATTTAAAATGTGGTTGGATGAGCAATTTTGTGAAACAAATTATTCTACTGTATTCTTGCAGTATTCTATCTAATTCAAAGTTTGATATAAATGGTGTTAGAAAATGTATTTGAACTTATATGATTGACATAAAGAAAATGAATATGTTATTATACTATTTGAAAATAAAATCTAAATAAAAGAAATGGGAAAGTAAAATGTATGAATGGAATTCAAATATAGATAAATAAATATGTATACATATATATAAGCATATATGTATGTGGGTAAAACCCCATATATGTGAATATATATGTACATATATAGAAATACATACATACATACATATATATAATGATTATTATAATAATTTTGTAACTCCCATATTGAATGGGAAGAAGCCGACCCTCAAAATCCTCAAAGTGGAAGGTAGTGGGTGGCTAAGTGACAGTGGAATAATGACCACTATCTCCAGAGATAGAAAGAAAATTTTCTTGGCAGAAGGGCAATTTTTGGTGGGAGTAATCTAGGAAAAAGGCAAGGAATTCAAAGGAAAAATCAACTGAAGCAAGGAAAATTTGGAAAGAGAAGAGGCTATTGCTAAATTGAACAGAGGAAAACATCAACAAACACGTCTAGAGATAATCTCAAAATTCTTTGTCAATGTCTTTCTTTGCAATTGAATGGTTGTCAATTTTCATGTGCTTCTTAAGGAAACATATTGAAGTTGTGTTCATTATGTAAGATGAAACTATGGCATTGTGTTTAGATTTCGGTCATTGTAAATTTGACATCACGTAATCTTTTATTATTGCCTTGTTAGAAATGAGCCACCATAATGTGCTTATTGTGTTTTTCACAATATGCACTAGAATCGGGTTTAATACCCATGATAGGTTTCTTTCAAATGAGCATAAACCCTGTGGTCATGGTCGCTTGACCTAACCATGATAATGTATTTTGATTCACAGGGTTATCTCGACATGTCCTTTTCTAGTTTGATTTGTATGGTTGTAAAGTTTTTTGGTTCAAACGATTAATACCATTCCATGTTTTCAGTATGCATATCACTTTGTGAGCACATGGCTACAATTAGCTAAACGTTGATACATCGTACCCTTCAATGTTGAGTGACATGCATCACTTGATCTTAGAAAAAAATCCACACCCATCATACGATGGGCTATACACACATGATAATGTTTCAAGCCCAGATATGAGTATGGTTCAATCGTTGTACACAATGACCCCTTGGTAAATTTCAATGTTTTCATTTGGATTCTTTTACTCTACTATGAAAATGTAATAGATGATCTTATTGTCCGTATGGTATTCCTCTGTTGAAGGTTTCAAACATTCAAAGGGTAACAACAATTAATGACTCTATATCGATCCGCCATGTTGGGTCATTTCTATCCACAACTTTAAGAATCATTTCCATCAACTCTATACATCATAGTGTCTATATATATAAACACACATACACACACACATATATAGACACAAGCATGTTGTCAATCATTTCCTTCCATGGCCGAAGAACAATAATATTCTATTCTTACAAAAGATGCTTTACATATGATCGTTCAGACCATTGTTTTGTTACCAATGGTAATTGAAGATAAGTAGTGGTAACCGATACCCTGATATCGGTTATGTGGTATCATGTATATATGGGTGTTGGCAAGTTGAGTCCACTTTTTGGCCATTTAGTGGAAGTGTTTTCCCTGATTTTCAGGATTTGACACATTTGACCTTAAAATTTGAAGCACTTAGAGATGGAATCTTGGAAAAAGTCACTGATCCTAAAATGTAGTACTCAGAGTCTAGTTTCCAAATATGTAATTTATTTCAATACCCAGATGATACAAATCAATTTTCAATAGGTGTTTCTAAAAACCACTATTTTATTTTATTTTTTTACCATACCATGCACGTGTGCGTCATCCATATTTTGACCTAAATAATCATATTTTTAAAAATCCTTTTTGCAAAAGATTTGTAACTCACTGAAGCACGCTTTCCATATTTTTTTGTAATTTTTTATTGAATATTTTTTTTTGTTAATTTTTTATTGGCCATATTTGGTGTTTCGAAAAATCGTCGTGTATGTCACACATAAGATGACCTAAACTTATCATTTTTTATTTTTTTTTTAAATTGAAAAGAATGCTCTAAGGTACACTTTCGTGCAATCCGTTCGTAGAAAAATTATGTTAATCAAAAGTTATTAAAATACTAAAAATCCTTTAATAATTCAAGTTTATGGACCCGTTTCATTAGAAATTAAATGAAAAAAAATAAAAATTAATCTAATTGTAAAAAAAATTACATATTTGGAATCTACAGTGTCTCATCTATAATGGGTTTTAATTTTGTCAAAAAGTTCTACAAAAATGTCTTTAGACATATGCCCAAAGTCACTATTTTATTGTGACATTGCGAGGACCTTCAACTTGCAGGTCAAACCAAGTCCAAGGCCTAGGTTCGGATCCCCAAACCTTTTCCCAAACCTAAAAACAAAGCACAAACCCAACCAATAATTCATATTTTAAAAAACAAGATCCCGTTCTAAAACGGGATCTCGTTTTATAAAAAAATATTTTTTTATGCTTTTACAAAACAAGATCCTGTTTTGCAAAACGAGATTCTGTTTTGAAAACTTTCCAATGAAATTTTTCAAAAATGGGCAGTTTCCAAAAACATAAACTTTTCAAAACGGGATCCCATTTTTTGAAAAGTGGGATCCCATTTTTTGATTTTAGGCTTGGGATCCCGAACCTAAATGGGATCTCATTTTTGCAATGTCAAATTCATTTTTTTGGCTTAGGCAAAAACTTCCACGTTTTGTGGACTCAACTTCTTGCACTTACCCATATCGGTACCCTTAATGTGAATCACTGTCACTATAGAACAGAGAGAACAAACATTAGAATGGATTGATCTTTGAATGAATGATATGGCAAAAATGTATCAAACTAAAAATTATGTGAATACATATTTAGTGGAAATTAGAACTTTCACAAAACATTTAAATGTCACTAATTGATAGATATTTTTAATGTGTTCATTTAATTGTTTATTTATTGAATAGAATAATCATGATTATGTATTTCAAGCATGAATCATATGAATCAAGTGACTGTTTTATAAATGTTTCATAGTAATTGTGACTAATTTAGTTATTATTAAGAGGTCAAATGGAAATTCTAAATGAATTTGACACTCTCTTTTCATTTTCCTCTAAATATGGGAAACTTGAACATAAGGTAGAATTTCTTTAGAATTCATAATGTATGCGCATATTCCAAACAGTGTTTACTTTTTAGGCACATATGTGTAGTGCATAAACGCTTCATTTATGCACATGCACATACATGTGGTATACCTTTTGATTTCATCTTGAATACTCTTAACTATGATTGCAAATTTTATTTGCAAGAAAAGGAATTATAGAATAGAATAGTGTTGAATTGCATTACAAAACTTAATGAAATATAGAAGTATGATGATTGGATGAATGGTTATACCAAAATTAAATGGAATAATTGTTGATGACTTAGATATAGCATGATACATGAAGTACATAATAGATTGTAGCACGTTAGTACATGATGCTAATAGATGTTCTAAAAGGGAGGGATACCCCTAGATATGATGAACTTTTCTTCTAGGAATGGGTGCCAGAGAGTGTAGATTTTCTTTTCCAAATCTAACCAAAGTTGCATTTATGTAGTATGAGCTTGGCCAAGCTTTATAGTCATTTTTATTTATGGAACAAACTGTTAATATTTATCCTCTCTATTGTATCTATTTATTTACCTAAGATGGAACTTCCATATTCTAATAGTAGATAGAAATGCATGTAGTTAGGCACACACAAATTCCACCTTGCAAACTATATCTCTTGTTAAATGTTCCATGCAGGGTCGAGTATTCTTTGATTGATTGAAGAATTATGGGGAAGCATTACTTCATGGTTGGGTGGAAACCATGTTCTCGTCCACCAGTGGAGGCGAGTTGTCATAAAGGAATCATATCCAAATTTCATTATATATTTGTATCATTGTTGTAAACAAAGAAATTGATGTAAATGAGGTGATACTAATGTAATTGAGAATTGACTTGTGGTGTTGAATGTCAAGTCAAACTTGTAAATTAACAATTGACATTTGGAAATGAATATATTTTTTAGGTTTATTTTATTTATTTATGGACATAAAATTGCTTAATGGAATTAGCTATGGAATTTGTGTCATAAATTTGATATTCATAACGTCAAATTTTAATTTATTGAAGAAAATCTAGTTGGGCATGTTACGACACTTGTTCGATGGGTAATGCCACTCTTGAGGAAGCTACTACTCTTATGCGAGCTCTTGAAATTTATATCAATGCATTTGATCAACTCTTGATTGAATAGAAGTCTCAAGTTTTTTTCCCATACTAACCCTCATAGTTAGGAACATATTGCTAATATTTTTCATTTCTAAGTTACTTCTCCTCCTTTCAAATATCTAGGTATCCTTATTTCTCCTACTTGTTTTAGGAAAAGTACTACAATTTTATAATGGATTCTATTAATTTTCATATCAATCATTATACACACATATAATACATCTCTTCAAGTATATAATCCTTCTTAAAATTTTGATTCAATATCTCTATGTTTATAAATTTATGGCTCTTGTATCTCTGAAAAGAATCATCCATGATTTGGACTATTAGATGAGAAAGTTTCTTTGGAAATAAAATTCATAGAAAAATAAACAAAATTTGATTACTTAAGATAAAATTTATCAACCTAAATAAAGAGGTGATTTAGCTATGATATTTTCCCTCAATAATTTAGCTCTTACTGCCAAATTGGAGATGGTGTGTGGAGGAATAGACCTTATGGGGGAAAATTAGTAAGCTCAAGTATTTGAATATGGAAAATCATACTTTCATCCCTAGGATTCAAACCCTTGGTTTAGGTTCTCAAATATCAAAAACTATAAAATTTGGTAGTTGTTTGATTAATCTATCCTTTTCTAGATTGTGGGGAAGGGAGACCTCATTATTTTCTAAGATGATATATGAGACCAACACATCCCTCTTTGTGTGGAATTTCCTAATCTCGTAGAATTAAAAAAATAAATGTATTGAAGTTGACTAGATTTATGTTTCTATTTTTCAATATGTTGTCATGTAGGGTGGCATGAAGATTTGGAAATAGAAATTTAAAGATCTTTGGACAAGTCAACAACCCTTCTTATTAATCATTTAGTTCATATTTTAGCATCCTAGAAGGTCTCTTTAGATAGACATTTAGATATCCTTAGATAGAGCTTGAAAGATTCTAAAATCTGCAATTTGTAAGTTGGTTAAAAAACTCTTATGAAATAAAACTCTAAAGTTAATAACTATAAGCTTTCAAAAAGGGTCTAGCATCCTAAATGTTGGCATAAGGTTAATTCTTTAATGTGGCTTGCATCTTTATATAAAAAAAATCATTTAGATATTAAAAAAAAGGGGGTTGTTGATCTAAACATATATATTATTTATCTTCAACATGAAGAGTTTGGTAGACATCTTCTTTTAGCTTCCCCTCTTGTCAATTTTTTAAGTGTTTATATTGTGATTTGTTAAGAATTTCAAGGATTAATTTTAAGTCTATCTAAGAATCTCTTGTGAACCAATCATGACCTTCTCTAAAGCTAAAGTCCCTTAATCTTTTGCATGATATTGGTCTTGGTTTGACCTATTGGAATATTAGGTAGGAGCAAAATCAAATAATTTCCAAAAGTACAATAAGGTATATAAGTTAGGTTTAGGGTAAAATAATGGTCAATCTAAAAGCAACTTGTCACATTTGGATTCAAGATTATCAATTGAGTTCTTGGTGGGAATTCAAAGTTTTAATGAGAATCAAAATTCTTGTAGCTTCTCCCTCTTTTGACTATTCCAATAATAACCCTTGAGTTATCAACTTACTCAGTGGGGATGCCCTCATCAAAGATTAATTAAAATTAATGATGATGGTGCTTTAAAGGACAATCATGAAAATGCTAGCATGGAGGTGTTTGTTGTGATTATAATGTCAAGGTCAAGTTCTAGTCTAGAGGTAGTCTTGGTTGTGATTCTAATAATTTTTTAAGGCTATGGTCATTCACTAAGATCTTTTAAAATACAAAGCAAAGAAATTTTATGTATTTTTTTATGAATTTGACACTAAAATCTTGGTTGATTATTTCAAAAAGAAATCCCTCTCACTTCAAGAAATATAGGCTAAATGAATGTAAGAAAGATATAAACATCTTCATTCATGGTTTCAATGTTTTTATGTTGAACCATACTAGAAAGGGAGGAGATCTACTTGCTGATTTTTTTGATAAATTGGTGTCTAATTGAAACGATATTAATATTGATGTTGGAAATGACCAATATTGCCCTATTTGGGATATGAGCAGACACTTGATGATTTTGTGAATGTCGTCTACAATGTCTTTTTGGATTAGTGATTCTTGCTACTGTGTTGGTTCTTCTAGTGTTCTTACTATTTATTCCATTATGGTTAACTTTATTATTACTATTTTTTATATAGTTTTCTTATTGGTCCATTTTTTTAAATGTAAGGGCAAACATTACTCTTGATACTTGGAGCATGTACAATCTTTAGTAGAACAAATGCTTATGCATTGTCTATAGGGTTTGGAGATTTCCTTCTCTCTAGCTAATTGTTTGTTTTCGATCCATTTAAATTTTCTTGATTTCATGGAATTGGTGTACCATGAGTATTTTTAAGGTAAGCGTATCTATATTAATCAATTGTTATTTTAATATATTATTTGTTTTGATGTTATAAATTAAAAAATATACTTATTATCATTTAATTATACCGAAAGGCATTATACAATGGTAGCAAGGCACAAATCATTATGTTATGACTATCTACATAGAAACTAAAACACAATCAACGTGTATTTAAGAAAATCAAAACTATAAATAACTCTTTAAGTAAATAAAACAAAATAACTCTTAAAGAAGTGAAAGAAAATAGTAAAACTCTTCAAAAAATAAAATAAAACAACACAATTAATATTTACTTTCTTATCAACAAAAGTGTGGTGTAATAAGTCAAAATGGGTGATGTGGTTGGTTAAGGGCTTTGGGTTTGTCCCATGTAGGTCGTGAGATCGAATCTCCTGTCTGGATTGTCTTGGTTGTAAGCTTGTTACCAAAGTTCAAACTCCTAAACCATTAAACTCATTGTCTAGGTTGTCTTGATTGTAGGCTTGTTACAAAAGTCAAAACTCCTAAACCATTGAACTCATTATTTGAGTTGTCTTGGTTGTAAGCTTGTTACCAAAGTTCAAAACTCCTAAACCATTGAACTCATGAACTTTGAACCCTTCTTAAATTGTTGAACTCATAAATTTAAACAAAATACCATGAAAAGACATCCCAAAATTAAACTAAAATTCTTAGATTAACTAGACCCAAAAAATTATATAAAAAAAAATACTACTTTGTATTGATCTACTCAATCCAATAAAGTAAACAAAAACATCAAAATTTATAACACATGAATGGAATCAAATCTTTATGGAATCCTATCATTCAATTTTCCAAAATTAAATTATTTTATATACCTAACATTTAATTAAGGAGGAAAAATAAAAGTTGACTGAAAATAATGACTGGCTTTGACTACATTTTTCCGCCTTTTTCCCAGAAATTACCCATTCAAACGCATGACCCGGTCAAATACGAATTGCAGCACATGCACACAACTATCGAAACCAATCATTCACAGGACTGCTGTAAAATGGTCTGTGCATTGACCATAATACAGTTACCGGATAACTTGTTTCAACTTGTTCTACACTCACCGTCTATAGTCGGTGCATTGACCATTATACGGTCATCAGATAACTTGTTTCAATCTGTTCTACACTCACCGTCCACTGTTCAAATCTCTCTGTAGACGACTTTGAATAGTCACTGTTCATACTTATAACCCATCTATATATTTCCCTAACAAATTCAAACACAGTAAATCATTTCACCCCAAAAACCCAATAATGGATCTTCATTTGCCTGTATGTGATATTGAATCTGTGTAACAAAATTGACGTCAGTATTGAATCCGTGTAAAAAATTTGACATCAGTATTTCCTGATCTATCATCAAAATGAAAAACAATATGTGGCGAATGCGAATGCACCAGAAGGCTGTACATAAAATCAAAGTAATTCATTCAGATGGGAGTGTAGGGGCTGTCGAGGAGCGCGGGATTACTGCCTCTGAGCTCATGCAGAGATACCCACAGAAAATTATAAGCCATGCTAATTCCTTCTACATTGGACAAAAAGTCCCTGTTTTATCTGCAGGGGAGAAATTGGAAGGTGGGCAGAGCTATTTTCTTCTTCCAGAGAAAATGCGCGGAAGCATGTTGTCGGCTGCTTGGTTGGCTTCGTTAGCAGGCGGAGGCTCCAAAACTGTCTCTTCTCCTCACGGCAAATGCTGTGTAATATCTGTGGAGACCTTCGAAATAGAGAAGAGAGAAGACGGACGCTTACAGCTCAAGATCTTGCCAGAATTTATCCAGAAGCTTCTGGAAAATGGAAGGATGAAGACCGAATCTAGTGAAGATGGTTGTTTTAGTCATTCGGGCCTGTGTAGTACTCCTCAGTTGCGAAGGGATTATCAACAGATGGTAAAAGTCAGAGCTCAGGCTTGGCGGCCCAGGCTGGAGACCATTGTAGAAAAACGAAATGGGTTCAAGTTGTTTGCCTTGAAAAGAAAAGAAAGGACTTAACCGCCCCACTAGTGTTCATAAAAGTGAAAAGCAGGGACGTTGTTTATTATTAATCTGGTTATTTCGCCATTGATAACAAACAACGAATCTATTGTTAGTTCCTCATCAATGTACAGATTATTTTGCTCTGTTTTCTTGTCACTGGAATCTTTCTTCTTATTTTGCATTCTTCTGCACTGCTTTCATATGGTTATCTTAGGAATCTTAGCACAAGATTTGTAAAACGCACATCGAAAATCTCTACTCGATGGGAGAGAAATCCAGTCCATTACACAAACCAAACACCTTCCATGGCAAATCGACGGATGGAAGTGAATTGAACAAGTTTGCTGTATGATCGGATTCTAGAATACAAATTATTCTCCAAGAATTCACCAGTTCTATGTTGGGGTTTATGAAAGGGTCCACAATCTTTTACAAGAAGAGAGATATAGCAAATGAGAACAGCAATACTAATAAAGGACAGTCAGGAGACAACAACAAATAGGACATCATAAAACTTTTACGAACAGCCATTCTTCTCTTCTAAATTTCTTTTCTTGGAACAAGAAAAATTCATAAGATCACAGGCAGAATCCTCTTTCAGCCCAAAGCTTTAAAAGAAGAATTCATCATCGTACTGTTCATAGGAGATTTCCCCTTATTGTCTTCCTTTGCACCTCATCAAAGGATGTAATGAACTCTTCAATAGTAGCAAGAGTATGTTCCTTCTTCCTCCAAAGGAAATGGTGTTTCTTGTTATTCGAGCAATTTATAGTAGTATGGTCCACTATACAACAACAATGGCATATAATAGGAATCTTTGAATTCAATCTGGTGCACCCAATTATCATATTTGGAAGATAAGGTGATCCAAGTAGGGAGCACCTTGTTTTTCTCCACAAACACACATAATCTAGCAAATAATAAATATTTTTTTGAATTTTGTGAGAAGATCAGTAACATAATACTGCTCAAAATTATTGGCAATAATCATAAAAATAAAATTCTCAAAACTCTAAAAGAATCCCTGGCAATCTAACCCAATCAGGAAACTTAAAACTATTATCATTTACTGGATTGAAGCTCAGAGACCAATTTTTAAGACAAAGGCTATTCTTTTGTGAAAAGTAAGGACCTTCAAGAAGAGTCCTTGAACAATCTTCCAGATTGGAAAAAGAATAGAAGAAATTAGTATAGCAACTACCTAAAGCTGACCTCTTCGATTCCAACTTCGAAGTACCCATCTTGTATCAACGTTCAGACAATTGCCACAAAATCTCCCAACAAGTGGATTCCTAAGTAAAATAGACAACTCAGCAGTATCAATTTGAATATACCCCTCCACCTTAGCCTCAATAGAAATGCTAGGGAAATCACCCTCTCCAAAACACCCAACAGTCATACCATAGGTGTAACCTATCTACAATCTTGAAACATCAGCATCGTGCAGACAAAGAAGGAATAGTAAAAGAAGAAACAACTGCCACACCATTGTCCTCATTAACAAACTCAAACTAAACAAAATCAACACCAACCACTAATTTTTAACCTCTAAAGATTCTTGAGGAAAATCCATAAGCACCATCTGGTTGTCATTATTATTGATCAAATAAACAACCTTTGGGGGGAGAAGAAAGCCTTTTCACAACCCCCATAATGGATCTCCATCAAGAATAGTTGTATCTTCCTTCATAATAACCTCACACCCCTACACCTTTAGATGAGCCTTCAACAAAATTTTAAGGAGCAGTTCATCCTCCTCCTCAACCCATTTACTCGTCCAATTGTTCGGCATAGAAAGCACAACATCAAAACCACCCTCTTCTGCATCAGAATCGTTTGCATCCTCATTCAAAATTGCATCAGTGGATGAATAAGTCACTTCACTCATGGCTAGGGTTTGAGTCGTAGCCTCTCTCAAAGGCATGGCAGATAATCCTCCTCATCAACCTATTCACGTGACGAATCAACCACCACATGAAGCATAGCATCATAAACACCATCTGCTGCATCTGAATCGCCATACTCCTCATCTGAATCTGCATCGCTAAAGGTGTTATTTGCTCCTATCTTGGCTAGGGTTTGTGTTGCTACAACTCTCATGGTGTTATCCATCTGAATCACCATTCTCAAATAAATATGCATCTCTAGAGATGTTAGTCACTCTTGTCATGGCTAGGGTTTGCGTAGATGATATTTGATGTTAATAAATTGTACAATCATGGATTCTAGGCTTCTACATTATATAATATTAATAGGCTTCTGCACAAATTGTTTATAACTTATATGTTCCCAATATAATTTTTGGTTCTTAATATATATCTTCCATTAATTTGGTTTTAATGGAATATGGTTAAAGGGCCTCTCCCAAATTGTTCTTAATGAAATTTCTAATCATTATGGATAGTGTCAAGCCTTGGGTTGGGGTCTCATGGGGGATTCAATATCTATTTTCAAGAATAAGGGGTCTTGTGAAGCAAAAAAAAGTATGTGATATCTTTTCTTGGATAACATGAAACTTTACTTTTTAGGATTGTAAATTTAAGCACGTGAAATTAGGGTGGGACTAGAAATTGCTTCACCAATTTAGGATATTTTTGCCACTCGTCAATCATCTAATGTAAATAGATATAATTTTTTTTTGTGAAATTAAATATATCTAAGTTATTATAACTAAAATTCATGAGACCACCAACTTCCCTAAATTGAGGAGTCTTTGTAATGTTTATCTCCTTATGCATATGAGTTAGATTTTAGATGTTATTAGGCTTTTTCCTAGTTAGAGAATCAATTTGAGTTTGATCTTCCTTAGTTATGAGAGGCTTACATCCATGTTGGTTATATGATATAACTATGTTTTCATTGATCTATGACATTGAATCATTGGGTGTTGTTAAGGATTTTCAATTGGGGTTCTCAAGGAGGTCTTACTTGACATAGATTAACACTTTGAGGTGTTGGTAGAACATGTTATGCGATATGATTTACATTTTTTCTCTCTTTTCTCTATGGCTACTTCTTGGAAGTTCATGTTCACATGGTTTGGTGTGGTGGACTTGGGAGATTTATGGTGACTTGTTGTGAGAGGGTATATACAATAGTTTTTGTTGCATGTGTGGATCATTGTAATTATTCTTTGTTAATATATGGTTTTATCATTAGTCAGACCTTGGTATGAGTGTTGATTGGTATACTTGATATGTCTTAATCTATTTTTAGACTTGAATTTACCCATGCAGTGGGATTTCCCAGATGTGCATGTTCTTCATTTATAGATTTTAAGCATGGAGCTTGTGATTGTAGTTTATGGGTTGGATATGTTGTTGGCATGAGTTCTAATGATGGTTTGAATTATTGGATGAATTATCATTTTTAGTGAGTTCTAATATTCATTTATTTAATAATATCTATTGAATAGATATTTAATAGATTGAAGAACATCACAATTTTATATTGAAAAAAATATTCTTATTTTTATTTTTAATAAACTTCATGATAAAGCATAATGATATATTTTGTTCCTTAAATAAAGATTTATTTAAGATTTGCTTTATTCCTTCAATAAATACGATTTACCTTTTTTTTTAATATAAAATTTAAAGGAAATCCATTAGCTTTGATTTTGAGCTTTATTACATCTATAAAAGTTTATTTCTTTTTTTTTTTAATTTAATTCTTATAATAAAGAAATTTACTTCTCCACTAAAAGATGAATAATTTTTTTGTATCCCTATTTATAATTCAATAGAAGTCCCTCTTTTCATGAGATGCATATTAAATAACACACAATCAACAAATGAAAGTTTTTTTTTTTCTTTTTTTTTCAACAACTCTTTTGGTACAAGTTCCTAAGGTAACTCTTTCCTCCATTCCAACAAGATACAAAATTTGAAATATTACAATAACACGTATAAAATAAATGATTAACATGCTAGTAAAAGAAAACTTGCTCTATTACATCTTTTTTTCCCCATTGAACAATATGTGAAGTCCATCCTTAAACTTGCAATGATACAAATAATATTTGAGGAAACAATAATTTGCATGTAAATGAATAACACACAAATAAATAAGGCTTGCTCTCCACCCTGCTGTAATGGCGTCATGGAGCCTTGTGGGCTTTAGCCATACCCCTGAGCAAGGAATTATTTTAGCTTCATGATGATAAATGGAGTCTTTTCACATTTTTACAAAGGGGTAAACTAGCATGGCATAATTTTCATACATCTAAGTTCTCTAATTTCTATTTTTAACCATGATCCATGCACTATGTCACCTTCTTACAACCAATAAGCAAGGGTAAATGGAAATAAGAAGAACTTATCTCTTTTCTTTTAGGTGAAGGGATTGAACTCTTTTATCCATCTTTCCACTCCAAGCCAAGCCATCTTGATCACTATCTTCCCAAAGAGGTGGAGCCCTCTCCTCTTATCTTTTCTTCTACCATCTCTACTAAAGTTCTCCAAGAGGAAAAGTGGGTAACACCCCACTCATTCTTCTTCTCCAAAATATATAGAAGCTTCACATGACAATCTTTGGATGGGGAGGTGTGGAGTGTACCTACCTCCATCAATGAGAGTCTTTTCTTTATTAAAGAGGAAATGTGCACTTGGACAACCCTTCCATCTTTCCGTCTCATCCTCTCCTCAAAACTCGTCACTCTCAATTATGAGTGCTTTTCAAGCATCAAATCATGTCCTTAGGGCACTATTATATGCCCACTTTACCCCTATCACTATGGTATAGACCTTAGGGGGTTTATTTTTGCATCGAACCTAAAGAAATTGACCAACAACCCTCTTTAAAGGCACATTTAAGGACCCCTCCGAAATTCAAACTTGGATAAGGGTTCCTAACCCCTAACCCCACTTACACTCACATGAAACATAATTAAATACCCTCACAACCCAAAATTAAATTATCCCTTTAATATCAACCACCAATACCTTAGTCATTCAACACATTAACTCTATTTTTACCTAAGCCCCCAAAAGGGTCAAATTTATATCCTCTTGAGGAAGTCTTCTAATTTTCTCTTGATGGGTTTCCCTTCTCGTACTGACACCATTACTTTCCTGCACATTACCAATGCAATCATAAGTAACAATTATATATCATATTAATCTGCTAGCTAAATATCATAAGATTTAGTTGTACAATAATGTCATTTAAAATTTCAATTCATATCCCAAAAATTGCAAGTGCATAACACCTTCTTGATAGTGATAATGAAACATAATATGAAAAATGAAATACATGATTATTGCCACCCAATCAGCCTAGTTTTCACCCGCAATATATCTAACCATATTAGTTAGGAAAACATATAACAAATTAGGTTTGGTGTTAATCACATGTGAAGCGAGGTCTTACATCCATGTCTCCAAGACATTTTTCCAAACAATTATGGCACACTCTCAATTTGCAACCACAAACAAATTAGAGCCAACGCTTGCTACCTTTGGAGGTCCCCTGCAACTAAACTCTCACTACTATGCTCTACCCAATAGGATTCTTGAAGATGCACCTTCAAGATCTCTTCTACCCACTTCCTCTCAGTGGAAGAGACTTGCACACCTTCTACCCAGCTTCATCTCTATTGAAGGACAACCAACACGATTCCCATAGAATCAATGGCCTCTCAGGGCTTCTTCAATCTTTACCAATTCTTCACCTATGATCTTAGTGGATTCTTTCCACTCTCAGAATCTTGTGGCTATGATACCAATTGATCCAAGAGCAATAGCTCTGTGTCTTATCATACCAAAAATTAATGCAACAATTGACTCATTCAATAACATTTCCAAATCAAAAATTAACCACACAAACTTCCAGAACACATGCCCCAATTTATTTTATGGTTTCAGTTCAAAATTTCACATCCAAACATGCAAATACAGACATGCCAAAGTCTGATTTATTCCCCCTATTCTTGCTTGGTTTCAAGCTCTTCTTATTCCTCCTGCATCACTCTAGAAACATGCCTTCAAAATTGTTTTTTAACAATTTTTTCTAGTCACCATAGGGGTCGATTTCCTCTCTTTGTACATTACAAAACTAATGTATCTTTTTCCATTCTCGTGCCTCCCAAGCCTCCAAACCGTTGCGCCTAGTTTCTCTTTTGGCGTTCCAACTTCTACGCAACGCAAAGACTTTTATTTTGTTGTCTTTTCTAGCCAAGAAAGGGGCGTTCCAACCTGTTTAAATTCCAACGCTAAGGATGAAGTAACTCGCCCATTTTGGGCAGTTTACATTTGACATTTAATATTATATTAAATCTGTACTTTTAAATGCTCCTCAACATTGATTTTTAATGGCTTTTGAGAAGTCGATAAAAAATCAATAAACTCCAGATAAAGATACCATTCGGACAAGGATAAAATCACCAAGTTTTTAAACACCAAAACAAAGTTTCCAAACAAAAATAAAAATAAAAATGAGAATATAAATGATGCAGATAATGAGAGTACTCGGATGCTCCTGCATCAGCAGTGGTCAAGAGTTGACTCTAATAGATGGGTTAAATAAGTATTTAATTAAATACATACAGCTTGTAGAATAAACTCAAACTAAACAAGAACCCTTGAATAACTAAATAAGGTGTATGCCTAGAGAAAACATTAGTCTAGTTAACATAGGTTATAGTGCTAATCTTTCCTTTTTGTCATTACATTTCCCTAAACCTTAGAAAAGATATATTTAAGTTTTTGAAATGTGGTCATTTTATAAAGAAATGAATAGGTAGTGTAATAAGATAAGGCATCGGGATGTGTATTATTAAAGAGACCTTATATTGGATTGGTTTCTTAAGATCATAATTTCTAAAAGAAAATAATGTGATTTCTAACTTTTGTTTTGGGAACAAGTTTTATTATAAAAACTTTTGTACAAATAAAGAACACAATACTATAATTCTATTTTTGAAAAGCTGAAACTAGATAAATTATATTTATATGGACCTTGAAAGAGATTAATATGATAAAGGACATGATTGAATAAAAATTGGATCTCTACACTCTTAATTTGATTAAATCAAATTAGCAACAAAAGTGAAACATTAGAAACCTCTTGACCTTGTATTATGTGCAATTTGAACACCTCATATAGTTTAGATTAAAATTCTCACCAAAAGATTAAAATTAAAACTTTGAAGAGTGGGTTGTTAAACCAAATTTTAAGGACTTATTCACATAATGATGTTTGGTTAGAGATACTCAAGAAATAGTATTTTTTACACTGTAGATTTGGGTTTTCCTAAGTCTTCCCTATTACTCAAAATCATAGTTTATAAATAGTGCATAATAAAGATTAATTCTTGATTTCTCAAAACAATGAATGAATCACCACATGGTTGGAAAGATAAATTATTTACATAATGAACTCCCATTGAAGCATAAAACCTTGTTGAGCATGAGAGTTCTAACATAGCAAGAGAATTAACCAAGTGAATTTGTTTAAAATTTGATTAATGCAGTATATAATTGATTCACTATCTAGCTCTTGAAACTAGAAAACTCTTGGTGTAAAGAGGATGAGTTGGCCCAAATATAGATGAATGA
This sequence comes from Sequoiadendron giganteum, assembly GCA_007115665.2. Lineage (NCBI taxonomy): Eukaryota > Viridiplantae > Streptophyta > Pinopsida > Cupressales > Cupressaceae > Sequoiadendron > Sequoiadendron giganteum. The sequence continues at coordinate 220,166,187 of CM021101.1, forward strand.
TTAAGACCTTAGTTAAGATACCTATGTATTATGAATGTAAATACTTGTTTTCTTTTATAACGAATAAAAATTGAGTGTTAAAAGGAAAAAAGGAAAATCATACTTGATGATTTAAACTTAGGCACTAGAAAACTTGAAAACCATGGCAAACCAATTCATGCCAAAACAAGGAAAGAAATCTAGGATGGAACATACAAAAAATTAATTGGTCACTATATACATTATATTGATAAATGACATTACAAGAATCAAATAAATCAATCCAGTGACACAAGTGAGAATGGTGCGGCCTAGAAGCCAAAATTTCTTAATTAAACTAGATAATTAAACATTAAGTTTATTTGAGTTGGAGTGGACCATTAAATGCTAAATGAAGTATATATAGAAATAACTACATTTTTAAAATATGATGAACTGAATTATGTCGAAGGAAATCAAATCTCAATGTCTTATGAAATAATACTATGAAGTAATTAGGAATCCAAAAAATAATTATCATATGTACATGCCAGTGAATGTTGTGTTGTACCCTCAGTTGATATATAATGTACCCAACTTGGGATGTGGATGATGTAGACGTAAAGGGAAAACTACCAAAAGGTACCCTTTGTGATAATCATGTGTGTTGAGATGTTAGAACATTAAAGTTGGAGTGGTTGTGTGTCTATGGATAGGTAACCCTTTCCATGCATGAGTTGCACGATGGTGTTTTTCCTTAGTATTGACCATTTCCTTAGAGGAGGGCCCATTAATGCGGATAGGGGTTAAGAGATGATAGACCTCCATTGTAAATGGTGATATTCCTTTATTGTTGTTCCTAATCTAGACAAGGGACTTACATCAAGGAAAGTTTTAAATTTTACATGAATATTGTCCCTAAACAACTTTCTCACTTGTTAAAACCACATTTGTTGGTTTGTATTACAAATCAAATTCTAGATATTTGTATCCTATTGAGTCAAGGATAAACTCCAATATGTTTCAATATTTGAACTTGTTTCTACCTTCTTATTTGATAGGTACTTGATACCTTGATGACATGAAATTAAAGCCAAAACAAATATGTATATGTTTATAGATACCATTTGCTAGGTGGATCATTGGATGAAGGACTCAAGGTAGATGAACATATTTTTGGAAAAATAATCATTGGAAAAAGGGTTATATATTTGAGCATACATGAAAATAACCCTATGAATAGAGATGTTGAGAAATAGCAATAGTAGTGGCATTGTTGCATTATATGCTACTATATTCGGTGTTTGAGACCTCATTCCCACTATTTCCCATAAAGTGGTTTATCAAAGTTGCATAGTGTATATGATGTGAGATTTTTGTGAGAAATTGATGCATTATAAATTTATTCGTTGATGATTTAATTTTATAAATTTTGTACTAACAGTATTGAATTTTGATACTTAGGCTACTTAGCCATTTTAAATTTTTGCATGATCCTTTTGGCTCGAGGACTTATTCACTTTTATTTTATTTGAATTGAAGTGTGAACCCATTTTTCCATTGAATTTTATTTTCTTCATATTTCTTTTATGAGACTTTAATTATGGTTTCTGAAGTATGTTTTTACATTGTTAAATCTTGAGGTTTTCTTATGTTAACAACTACTGGTATGTGTATTGTGATGTGACATATGTGCACTGCCAAATCCTAGTAAGGACCCTAGTAGGTTGTATAGGGAACTAGATGGCCTGGGGAATCTATTGTTAAAATGGGGGCTATAATTTGGACCAGTATGGATGATCATGATCCACCTTCCCATTAGCCTTGTATAGGTTTTTTCTTGCATACTCTTCCCTTGGAGGCTAAACCCCTTATATTAATAGGGGGAAGGTATTAGGAATGTATAATAGGGTCCTAGGAAGGACCTTAAGACCACTTCCTATTATGACTATGAAATCTATGTGGGTGACTTCTTAAATACATGGGTGTATGATGTCACAATGATGGTTCATGGATTCCACATTTATCCAACATTTTAGGTTACAAGTTATCGGTGTTATGGTGATGGAGATAACCCATGGGAAATCAATACCATTCATCCTCTTAAAACCCACTGTGTGAGCCTTGTGGCGTGAACCCTAAAGTTTTAATTGTAATATATGTGATGTAATGTTGCATATCTATCAATTAGGCAATAGAGAACTGTACAAATGAGATGATATTAAATACCCCTAGAAGAATAATTATGGAGTGTAATTTAGCTTAAGGATGTTTATAGTTAAAAGTTAGCATTATAGGCTGATTAATGGATGAGAAAGGATATTTATTTATATATAATCTTAGTGTGATTCTTTCATAACATGGTGTAGCCTTACCAACAATAGCCTATCATGGCCTATTATTGGCTAAAGAAGCAGGGGTTTCAAAACTTTGGATAGAAAGGGATTCCCTTAACATTATAAAGTGTCTTCTAAAGAGTAACCCACCATCATGGTCTATAGCCCATTTGATTAATGATGTTATTTCAATCATTAACACTTTTGATGAGGTGAGAATTACTCACATTTTCAGGGAGGCTAACTCGTTGGTTGATGGGTTAGCTAATTTAGGTGTGATGGCTCAAAGTAATATGAATACTTATGATTCCTTGCCACTTAGTCTTCAGAACATATCTAATTATGACCATTTGTCATGTCAAGGAAGCGGTTAAGAAGGGAGAAAGGTTATTTTATTTCTTCCTTGGCTGGTTTTTTTATGTTAAGTTCAATGCATGCTCTTATAATTATTGCTTTTTAGATGTTCTTGAGATTATGGGTTGGGAGCTAAGGTATGGCAGTACTTGGTTTGGTACTCACACATTTTGTGGGTATTTTTGCTTTGCCTTATGGTTTGTTCACCTAATTTTTCCTGTACAGAAGATCAAAGAGCAGGTCGAGTGTAGTTTATTGCATGCCGCCATGGGAGGTTCCCGTTGTAGAGTGGAGCCGAGATCTTGTGAAGAGTTTAGTAGTAATAAATCTATTTGGGAGCATCTAGAGAAGGGTGGAGTCTGCCCCTATTTTTTGAAGATCCATGGTCCTAACCTTGAGGTGACAAAGGCTTTTGTTAGTGGGTGGAACAATAGGGTTTTGCACTACTAGGGCGTGGAATTCAACATCAATGAGGACTTCATCGCAGAGGTTACTGATCTTCCCTCCAAGGGTAGGAAATTTTACAGAGATAGAGTTGTGGCCAAGACAACCTTATACAATTTCTTTAAAGGATCGGAGAAGAAGAAGCTTAAGTTTATTGGAAGCGGTGGGTATGCCCGCAAATCTATTAAGCCACTTTGGAGGGACATTGCTTTGACTATTATGCAATTTCTCACTTTGGAGGGCAGGTATTATGACATCTATGGCTATCACTTCATGTTATTGAATAAATTTTTCCATAACTCTCAAGTTTCGTTTCTATTTTACCTCCTTTCTATGGAAACTAGTATTGAGGATCATAGGAAGAACCCTAGGAAGGCTATTCTTCATGAAGGCCTTATGAATCTTGTAGACACATAAAAATTTCCTCTAATAATATTAAAAGTTTTATCAATATGTGGATCCATTATTAGCACCATTATCCATTCTATATAGAATTCATCTCATATTCATGTTTCATGCATAACCATTTTATAAATATTTATCCATCTCATTAAATCATTTATAAATCTATAATCATTAAAATATTATTTATCCATATTCATAAGCTCCATTTGCGTAATCATTTTCACTAAATCCATTTGCATAATAGGTTTGGCTTCAACATGCCTCTCAAGGTGTTTGGCAAGGTGATCCATTGTCACCCTTCTTATTCATTAGTATGGTTGAAGCTTTAAGTAGGTATATTTCACAGTCTCAAAGGGAAGCCCTCTGGCAAGAGATATCAATTCCCTCTACTGATATCACATAAACACATTCTTTATTCACTAATGACACTTTACTACTTAGCCTTGCTACACTTGCTGCTACCATTTTTGTTAAAAAGGTTCTAGAAAAATACACATCGGCTTTTGGACAGAAGGTTAATGATGCAAAATAAAAAATATATGTTTTTAACATGGAGGAGAAGTTATCTCAGGAGATCATAAATTTTTTGGGATTTCAACCTGCTACCCTGCCTTGCAAATATTTGGGTATTGCATTTTTCATGGGTCCTTCAAGAGTTGCATATTGGAATAAGGTAATTGAAAGGTTGAAAGTTGTCATCCTTATGTGGAAAGCTAGATGGCTTGCTTTATCTGGCATAATTATTCTTGTCAAAACAGTCCTAGCCTCTATTCCTAACTACTTAGTTATTTTAAAGGCACCTCAAGCTGTCATTCTGGAGCTAGAAAAAATAATCAGATCTTTCATTTGGAAAGATAACATGAATGATCAAAAGAAAATTCCTCTCATCTCACTAGATTCTATGGAAAAAGACAAATCTCATGGTGGGGCAAGTATTCACAATAAAGCGTTTGTGGAAAACTTGGCGTGGTAGTTATTTGCTAAGCCCGAAGCTAGATGGTGTAAGATCATCCAAGCTAAATACCTTGAATCCCCATGCCCTTCGAGGATCCTCATAGTTCTTAATCCTCCACAAGGATCAACTATGTGGATTTTCTCATTTCATGTAGGAAATAAATTTTTGATTATATGTTACATGGGAAATTCATAATGGTCAGTCGATGAATTTTTGGTTCAATTCGTGGAATGGCTTCCCTCCTCTGCAGAATGTGCTAGATTTGCAAGGGATAAGGTAGATTTTAATTGAATCTTGGGGTGTTTCTTTTTCTAGCTATGTTCAGGATGTGGATGATCTCACAGGGAAAGTCCTTTGGAAGGATAATTCAGGTTTTGTGCTTTCTAATCAACAATTCCAACTCTACATGATATTCTAAAAGATAGAACTGTATTTTTAACCGAGGATGTAGATAAAATTGTTTGGGAACCCTCCAAAAATGGTTCTTTCTCTGTGAAGTTGGGTTACAAAGCTTTAGTGCAAATAAAATATCATAGTGTTCCTAAAAGAGCTTTTTATTTTTGTTGGAATGATAAGACTTTACCTAAAGCGGTTAGTTTTTCTTGGCTTGCTCTGAGAAAAAGAATCCTAACAAGCGAAAGATTGGCTCAAATGAAAATTGTAGATCCATTCAATTTCCGTTTATGTTAGTTTGAATCTGAAATGGTAGATCACTTATTTTTTCACTATTCTTTTGCTCAGGCATGTTGGGAATTTATCAAGAGAAAATTGGTCTTATCTTTGCCATTACCAAATACATTGTGGGATCTCTTTCAAAGTTGTCCCATTCTTTATAAAACTTCATTTTTTGCTTGCATTTGGAGTGTTATCCCATCCATAGTGGTGTGGAATATTTGGTGGGAAAGAAATCTTTGCATCTTCAGGAAAACAGTTTCATTGGAGAAAGTGGTAATTAATAAGATTGAAAACGCAATTTTGGAAGTAGTGAATGCTTATGTTCTAAAACATAAAATGTAGATTTTATGTTCTCCAACTAGGATGATTTCATCTTGCAAAGGTGGAAATGTTGGCAATACAAACTATGAATATCATTTGGTGTTGTCATTGATGGCAACCCTAGTCGGTGATTGGATCTACGCATCATCATTTGATCATACCGATAGTCAAATTGAAAACAGTCAAGGAAGAACAAAGCATCCGATAATTTTGTGTTCATCAATTCACATGAATATTTTCTATTATTATTTTGTGTTGTGTATCTCATGGAATTTTTTTTGGCATATGATCTCCATTGCTATTGAATCTTAGTGCCTCGTATTGATCCATGTGCAAGTTAGAAGATCCGGTTGGTTAATTCTTTGTTTATCTGTATAGAAGCCGACTTCGTGGATATAACATGTCGCAGATGTTTGGGAAGTATTTGTTTAAGTATTTTTGTGTTCATACATGCTGATGTTGATCATTTCTATGCTATAGCCAAATTTGGTTGGTGCACATTAAGGATTACTCATGATTTGAGCCGACAGTTGTAAATATTTTTTGTGTTCTATTGAAGGCAACATATTGTGATTAAATTCTTAGTCGCGGATATATATAAGAGATCGTTCATATCATTTTGACATATGAACAAGATGTGTGGATGTGAGTTGCAAAACTGAGCAGAGTAGAAGAGCGATAATGCACAGTTTCACTTGTGCATACTGGATTTGTGTTGAGAATTAGAGCAGAGCATATCAGAAGTGGAGAATCAGCCAGAAGGACACAAGATCAATTGTTGAGCGTAACCGGAACTGTAATCAAGCATATGTAGATGCTATTTTCTTAGTTTTAATTTCTTAGATGGATTTAATCTAATTATCTTTGTAAGACAGTGAGTCTTCTTTAAGCAGTGAGCTCTAGGAAATGCGCCTGAATACAAGTGCATTCCCATATTGTAAACTTCATTTTGAGTATACTCAAATCATATTGTGGATTGGCCATCCACCGTGGTTTTTCCCCTAACAGGATTTCCACGTAAAAATTCTTGTGTTATGGTGTTATGGTGTTGTGGTTGTTTGTTTCATGTCCATGCATATTTATTTTCAATGAATTTTTTAAATGCTTGAAGGATTAGATCAATAATGTTAAAAATTGCACAACACTGATTCACCCCCCCTCTTAGTGTTGCTTGATTCCAATAGGAAAAACATTGTGTTGCCCTTTCTAGGAAATCTGCACATTTCCAACAACCAAAAAGTGGATAGAGCATCAATAAAATGGTACCCTCTGCAATTTGATTTCATTAAATTGAACTTCGATGGTGCCTCTCAGGGAAATCCTGATTTATCAAGAGCTGGTGTTTTCCTAAGGGATCATTGCGGTTCAGTTATTGCACTTATCTCTTCTCATCTCTCATGGGGTTCTAATAATATAGTAGAAGCCAAAGCAATCCTTTTGGGACTCAAGGAGGCTTTAAAGAGAGGCATTTCCAAGATTCATATTGAAGGAGATTCATTATTAATTGTTAATGCATGCAAAAATAGAAAGATTTATAATAGAGAGCTGATGTATGTCTTACAAAATGTTTGGAGATTGTTGGACAAATTTCAAATTTATATAATCACCCACACATATAGAGAAGATAACAAGTTGGTAGATAGTTTGGCCAACTTTGGTTGTGATTCGATTGAATTAAGGATTGATAATAATTTGGATCAGGTTCTCCCATACCCTCAACTCTTGAGCTTAATAAGACACGAGGCGAGTGTGCCAACAAGGTAAAGCTAAGTAACGGTCTGATTTTTAGATGTTGATGACTAGGCGATTCCTGGTGACATGGTGGATTATGTAATAGGTTTTGTAGCCAATATTTTGTCATAATCTGCTTCTTCTATGTTGCATCAACAAGCCCAAATTTTCTAAGTGTGGGGCCCCGTGAGCACTTGTTATAGTCCTCATGTACGAGGTGGCATGTGGCATGATCATGAAATGGCATCGTCACTTGTTATTTATCTACTAAAATGTGTTTGTTTTTAGGTATAGGTTTAATGATGATAAGACATAGTTAATTATGGGAAGCACAAGCGAAATCTTGTAAAGGATTTTTTGCGATAATCTTTCAGTTTACACAAGTTATATTTCATTTCGCAAGGGCTGGCATTGCGTGGATTTCTAAAAATATTCATCATGAACTTAAGTTGTGTCTTTCATTCTCTCTCACATACTGGATTTTCTCTATATTTATCCTCTTGGATGTTTGTGTTTGGCTTATTCTGGATTATCCTTTTGGTTCCCAAGCTGGTGGCTTTAAGGGTATTTGGATTGGTAAACTTTGTGAAATTTCCAATTTTGGGTGGTGCTCCTGTTTCAATGGCATACCAACCATGAAACTTTTGAGTCAATTTTAAAGTGCAACCATGGGAGTAGTCGTTTGAAGGATATATCACTTGGGATGATCTCGACCTTATGTTTAGAGTGGATTGTCCACGTACTGAAGATAACATTCACATGGTGATTGGAGTTCAAGTTCTCTATCCTAAGGCTATGAGAGTTCTCCTTCCTTCACAGGTTCTTTTGATTTTCTTTTCAAACCTTATGGATTTCCTGCAATGTCTTGGGGATTTGGAGATTATTGCTAGCAAGTATGTTAAAAAGCAGTTTTTGCATGATAAGGCACTGTTAATAGCGGTTCAAGATTACAATTTGTTCAAAGGGAAGGGTTTTATTGGTGGGATTTTCCCCCAAAAATAATTGAAACATCACCATGGGTTCCAAGAAATTTATGATGGGATTAAATTGGGGTTTGAGAACAACAATGACAGGCTCTTTCTGAGGGCATTACACAAAAATGCATAAATCTTGAGCCCCAATATGGATGTGGATTTGCAAGACAAATATTGTGCCATGGCCTTCCTCCACTCCCATGATTGTGTTCTTACCCTTTCAAGCCCTAGAATTGGTCAATTGATAGAAGCAAATGATAATTACATTTCCACTAGCCTTAAGCTGTTTGCAGATAACTTAGAGGAAGATGATTTCAAGGCCCTTAAGTGACAGAGGAAAGGTAAGGATTTGGCAGATAGAATTGACCATTACATTTCCACTGGCCTTAAGTTCTTTGTAGATATTTTAGAGGAAGATTATTTCAGGGCCCTTAAGCGACAGAGGAAAGGCAAGGATTTGGCGGTCAGAATTGAAGAAGTGGACGATGTAAATTTTGTTTCCTAAAGAATTTGGTGGGTTTACAATGTTTGTATGTAGGTTGGTTACGATGTTATGTTGATAAATTTATCTCATTATGCTACGATTTTGTCTTCACATCCCATTTTTCTATCATGCTTGGGACTCTTTGTGTTGTATTTGTTTGCATTCACCATATCACTGTGTTTGAGTTTGCACTTGGCATTATGTATGTATGGTACACTTTAGTCTCAGATGTCTGTAACTTTGGGTAGGGTTTTTTGCACTAGCCTTGATCCCTAGAGGATCCTGCTGTCTATCACCGCCCCCTGGGCCATTCTGAGATGCTTGTTGCTCCTCCTGATCTGGAATATGTGTAACATGAGGAGGAGAATCATGTTGACTCCCTTCGCGACCACCTACCCGGCCACATCCTCGTCCTCTGCCTCTTCTGCGTTTGGGAGGCATAATCCTACATAGACACATAAAGGTATTAGATAAGGAAACACTTGAAATCCTACACAACTAAAGTTTATTGGGTACGTCATAATCCCAGAATGCCCCGCCACATAACCCTAAAGGAAGTTGCAATTCACTACTTAAGGGTACAATTTTTTTTTATTAGAGTGTATTTAACATACATGTTCACTTACAATTGACAACAACCTCTAAGGCTACATAACCAAGATTACTTAAACCCATACATACATCATTATACAACCATAGCATTTAATTACAATATGAATAGAGTACTTAAACAATATAAAGATACATCATAACATAAAGAGATAAATAACATCACTCCATATTCATTAACTTAATCAAAGGTTACATCACTCATTCCCTGAATGAGGAGATAATACAAATGTGTTACAATTTACATAAATCCACCTTGAATACAAATGAGGGGTAAAATAACATGATTCAAATTGAAATAAATACATTGCTTGATTTAATTACAGGAAACTGTGAGCTCTCCAACTGGATATCTCGCCACCAAGTACTGAAGATCAAAGGGAGACCCAATGGTGTATGGTGCATGTTTAACCCAACCATGTGGTACCCAAAAGGCCCACCCCCATGCTAGGAGATAGTAACAGCATAACATGGACAAATCTACAACCACTAATCACAGGCTGACTCATACTGACTCAACCAATCACATGTACAACACAACCACAAGTACAACTCTAACATGGTTACATTTCTTCCAGATATAAAATAGATCGAGTATGTTAAGAAAAAATATACATGAAACCAAATACCAACTGTTGTCCTAGACAGAGTGTCATCGCACAGCTCGTCATGAGTTACCCTCTGCGGATCTTCATAGGCCCCGAAAATCCTAGAGAATTCAACCGACCCCCGACCTCATACTTATTAATGTGGGATCAAATACCTCTCATAAAGACAAGGTAGACGACCTTTTCCATTCCAGGCCCTCCCACTCATCCCAAGCCTAAATGAGCACTTGCGACTATGAATGAGGCTAGAACTTATCTTTTTAGTGTGTAGTACTACCTAAACTTCTAAGTACATTGTTTTAGTTATCACTTGATTAAACCACCTTCGAAGGTTACCCAGTCTTACCTCTTACGGGCTCTGGCCCCTAACGGAAGTCACTCTTCTATTTGACAACACACATACAAATCAATCACCAAGAGAATCCCAAGTGCATACAACTAGATAACATAACCACTCAAACTCAAGGAGGCAACAAATAATGAAACTCACTCCAAACACTAGAGGCAACAATTCACATAATCCACTCCTTCCAAAGGAGGCACAAATCATCCCCATTCATGGAAACCGTGTAAATTACTGACAAGACACCATGCACTAGTCAAGGGAAATACAAATGGTTGACATCACATTACGACAACCCCCATCCTCTAGGATCCTCTGGAAGACTTACATATTTGAGACACACTTAACCCATTCCTGAAATGAATTCAAGAAATAATAGCTACAATAAGGCATTCAACAAGATAAATATATCTAATGTTTGGATTTACTAGATCCATTCTCCACCAATAGAAAACATTGAAATAATTTATCCAGTTTCACTAATTAAATTAAAAAAAACCCTTCATTTTCACTGAGAGAAAAATCTAATTTAATTTAAACTCAAATCCTTTATTACTTTTAAAAGCAATAATAAATTAAACTCTTTTAATCTTTCCATTGCATGCATCTATTAAATTAAGACCACTAAATATACATATAATGTATGTACACATGTAATATATTCATACAGACAATTATATCTATATATTTAATTGGTTAAATAAACCAATATACACATTAAATATATAGCAATATATTTTACTAAATAACTACATTATTTTAATAAAATATATTAGTATTCAATAAATAACTTCCAAATGATTATATACAGCCATGCCCCTCTCCCATGTGATATGCAAGGGAGGATGTGGAGGGTCTCCCTTCACACCGCCCCTCCCTTATGGGGAGCGATGGTGGGGAGGAAGCCCCTCCCCATCCCCCAAATAAAACATACGCCACCAAAACAAACTTCTATCCCCCACATTCAATGATAAATAAAACTTGCGAAAATGAATTTCCATGGATCGCCGTATGAATGGCATCAAAAGCATTAACACAGTATTATATTTGTATTTTTTTTCAATAATAAATATAAATATATAATATAATATAATATATATATATATATATATATTAAGGAAATTTCAACTTAATAATTTAATAGGAAGAATTTTCCAAAAACATTCATCTATAGGTGAAATTATAAAATTTCTAGAAGATATTCAAAATTTACAGAGGATTTTAAATAAATCTTCTAAATAGCTTTCTCAAATTCAAACACAGAAAAAGGAAAAGACAAGCTACAAGAATCTTCTAATTTCTTCCAGAAGCTTTAATAAATTTATACATTTCCTCCAGGTTTTTCAACGACAAATCTACAAATATAGAAGTTTCACATTTTTTTTCTATAGAGGTTTTTAATAATTTCAACACCAATTTAAACACTAAATTTTCTCTAAATCTAAACTTGTTTTCCTCTAGATTTATTTCATAGCTTAAATCTAATAATTCCTCAAATCTTATTCTTTGGTTTTTACTGTAACTAATATTTCCTAGGTTTCTTCACGACAATCACAAAAGCTTTAAATTTCCTCTTTTCTAAAACAAATTGAACTTTCCTTTATAGATCTAGCACAACAATTTTCTACAACAATTCAATTCCAATACAAATTTTAAACAAATCTATATACACAAGAAAGGAACCTGTTTCAAGAAGCTTTTGAAGTGTTGAAGTTTTGATGCCGAGCCTCTTCCAAAGCTTTCACAGCTTCTTCCCAGCAAACACAATTTTCTCAAAATAAAGTATATATGCAATATCACAGTAAACTATTCCAAAATAATCCCTTTAATTTCCTGATAGGGAGATTGGATGAATCAATCACTGATTCATGCTCTAGGTCTTGCTTGGAAGACCTCTAGGGTGTCTCACTCCACCACTTGCAACCTATAGGACCTCTTCCATCTTAGGATCTCTTGGTTCTCCTTGCCAACCCAACTATCAACATAAAGCCTCCTACCAAGTCAAGACTTGGTGCAATCTTGAAACACTTATCCTAGCCCTTAATCCACCCTAAAGGCTACCAATCCTCCAAATTCTTGAATTTAGTTTCACATGGGTGTGGAGGTGCTTCTACAATCTTCAATCCATACTACTAAGGGTATTAGGGGTCCACCTAGCTCCATCTGCAGGTCGCTTTCACCTAACCTCACTATTTGGCTTAGAAGGCTACCAGCCCTAATAGGTCTCCCTCTCTGAGAAATCAGGCTTGTTTTCCAAATCTTTCCAAAGAACACCCAATCTTTGCATGGGATTCTTGGTTCATGTGCCCACCTCTCACAGGTTTTTGGGATCTTGGGTCTCAACTGTCTGTACCAAGCCCTAACCTAAGAAAAAGAGAAAACTAGGCCTTTTAAGCCTTTCCTGACCTCCCTGCAAACTGTTAAGTCCTTCCCTCACTAGATGGATTGTTGGGGCTACTTTCTCCTTACCCTATATTGGCAAGACTCATACCTGCCCTCTCCAAAAGGTAATTTGTCAGGAGATTGACACCCCTACAAATCATGTGCTCTGCACTAAGATCTTCCCTAGCCGGACACTTCCCTGGCTCACCTAGGAGAAGACTTCCACAGTAGATCCTGTGCTGTCAAAGACTCCTAACCCTACTATATGTACATCCATGGAGTCTAGTCATAATTCCCAAAGGGCCGTACAATTTGTACGGTGGGAAAGTGAACTAACACTCCATACTTACAAACTGCCTGGTTCAGACCAGCAACACTATGAAAACCAAAATCAACTACAAACAATGCTTGAAATTGAATAAAGAAACTATCTAATGCCACACAATGCTTGAGGAAAAATTACTCTACATCCTACACACATTACAGTGCCATGATCAATCCATTAACACGCCCCTTCAATGCAAAAACCAAAAAATTCACACTAAATCACAATTGCTTTCCTTGAATTCAAAACTTCAAAACAATCTCAAATGCTTCCAACCTCACTCCAATGCCGATACATCCCATAAATAGGGTCACTAAATCAGTTATCCTCTCCCTAAACTTAATATTCTTTAGACTGATTGTTCAATGACTTTGTTCTAAATAAATAAAACATTTGCAAAGATCATAATGGAATAAGAATGACTTTGTGATTTTTTGAGAGAAGTACATCATAAATGAATGTTTTGATTCTGATTGAACATAATTAATTATGAAGTTGATTTTAGTTGTTTCATTCTAGTTGAATTTTATAGTCTTTCTAAGTTCTAGGGACTGTTTGGTCTTTGTATTTCAGTTGAATCTAATTGTGCATTCTGATGAAAGTTGACATCTTTCTAAATATGGAAATTTGTATGTAAAGTGGAACTTTCTTTTGCAAAGAATGTATGTATGCATACACATTTTTTTACAAAAGGCCACATATGTGTACATGCATAAATCTTCCATTTATGCATTACACATACATGTGATATACCTTCTTTAAAACTATTTTATTTACCTTTATTTCAAAATTATAGATTTCATTCCAAGTAGGAAGGAATAAAGAAAATATGGAAAATTTGTATGTTAATGCATGAAATGTGATGAAAAGGATCACATGTTATGATTAAATATCTAAATACATTAATCAAATCTGGTCTAGTTCCTTACATTTATTTGTTTAATTGAAATAACCAAGATGAGACATACATAGACTATGTTTTAGATTGCTTGATTCTTTATCATGAAAAGATTGGCTAGAAAAACTACTAGAAACCAGGTTGAATGTTTTGCACATTGTGTGATTTGGATAAGATGTATGTTATCTTATGTGTTTGGGAAGTTACCTTTCGGGACTGGTGCTCAAAATGGGTTAATAGAGAGTATAGGTTTTTCTTTTCCAAAATGCATATTTATAGTTGTAAACAACATATTCTTGGCCAAGCGTTTGTACTCCATTATGTTGAATGGTCTAATTTATATGATGTAACTCTTTCATTTTTGAACATAGATCTTGCATGTTCTAAATGAAGATAGAAATGCATGTAGTTGTTAGGCATGCACCAAATTCCACCTTGCATATTGTATTCTCTTGCTAAATATTCCATGCAGGGTTTAGTTGGGTAGAAAAGTACCTAAACTATGTTCTAGTCCACCAGATGCGGCAATGTTGGCCTACACCAAACTATGTAACTTGTAAAGTTGACACTTGGAAATGAATATAAATTTTTATTTTTGGACATATTGTGCTATGATAGAAAATAACTGATTGATTATTTCTTTAATTTATTACTCATATTGTCATATTTTATTTGTTTGGTGTTATTTGAGTATGAAAAATTATAATTTTCCTTTTTTACACCTCACTAGATAAGTTAATGTAATTTGTGTACCTTTGTTTTCTTGAAAATGTTGTAGGAATGCATCAACAAGCTCATTGAATGAATGAATCGAATTATTCAACAATGAGAAAAAATATTCCAAGGCCATTTCTTTCAATGACCTAGGAAAGAGTTTAGCTAGGAGCTTATCTTCAAAGATGAAGTCACAATAAAATGTCGTATAAGCTGATATATGACTATTAGGATGTGTTTAGCGGTATGGTTATTTTCAAAATTTCAAGTGGCAAGGGGTTTCTTTTGACATATTGCGATAGTTTTTCATTTTGAGCTTGGTTCAATGTGGATATTTGTTGTTGGATTGATTTTACATTTTGCAAAATTTGGTTGATGACTGAGTCATTGGTGGAAATGTTTTGAGAGTGTGGTGAATATGGTGGGATTTTGTAAGTGCTTGGTGGACTACTATGTTGCAAGTTTATAAGAGGTGATGAATATTGAGGTATCACATGTGAGGTCATGAAACTAAAGGGCTTCCCACTTGAAAGCCCTAAGCTTGGATTTATTCCATTGGTTTGTTGTATCATTGAAGCTATAGTTGGTAATGTGTATGTAGGAATAGAGGTATAGTTGTAGGGAGAGAGATCTAAATTCCTCCTTGGCTTTGAGTGAATCCCAAAGCTTGGGCACAACTAGCCATTGTAGGAATATTTGCATCCATCATGTGGGATAGGCTATGCAAAACCTCTAATCCTTGGGCATCATTGAATAGTTTACTTAAGTTGTCTACTATAGGAATTATTTGTCCTACTAAGGATTCAGTGCTTAAGTAGTCTTGCAATCCCTCTAAGTCTTTGTCTAATTGTTTCAGTTTGTGTTCAGGAACATAGGCAACAACAATATCAACATCCACAAAGGTTCTTATTTGTGAAGTTGTCATTGGTATGGTAGGATTAGGGATAGAGTCCAAAATGGGCATAGTATTGGCAATACCTTACATGAAAGAATTGGAGGACTCAGGATCCACAATGGATGTAACAATAACGTGGGATGTTATAACTCTATAACTATCTCACTAAAGTATTGGTAATAGGACACCAAGTCATGAAGCTCACATGATTTTAAAAATACTAAGTACACCCACTATGAACATTGAATTACCAAACATTCACAATAAAACACTCAAAAGAAAAAATCATAGAGAAAAAGAAAACAAATACATAGAGACAAAGGTTTGACAAAAATTTGAGCCAAAAAGGCAAGATTAGGGTGCCCAAGGTGCCTATGACTTGGACAAGGTTTTACAAAATTCAATTTTATTTTTTTATGGAGGTCATCCACATATTATTTTTTGCTAGCCGATACAGGAGCATGAGCCTTTTTGGGCTGAACCTCTTCGGCTAAGGGCCAAGGACTGAGGGGTATCCATTCCGCCAAATTTGCCCGGGGCATGATCCCGACGTCATCCCTTTTTTGGTGTCAGAGCCTTTTCATTCAACGAGACTTGATCCCTGGTGGGCTCATTTTGAACCTTTCAACTTCACCAGTATACCAAGGGCCCATTGACTAAAATTCAAATTTTGACTATCTGTGATACTATTTAAGGCTTCTGTGTCTGTTTGTATAGGTGTAATAGTGATTTTTTTCTAGAATTTTCTCAAATTAAGATTATGTAATGCAAGAATGCAAGTGTGCAACAATTTCAAAATATTCAAACAATAAGAGACAATTGCAAATATAGTTTCCAAATTTAATTTGCAAAAATTAACTGATTCTAATATGCCAAAATCTGAAAATGATGACTGAAACTAACCCTATTACTACCTATGATGCAATATTATATGCAAAATTTTAAATTGTTATATTTTTTATGATGCAAAAGTGAATGCCTAAATGAACAATGCAAAGCAATGTAATGAAAAACCTAGATCTAGGATGAATTTCTTCATGTTTTACAAGATATATAATATTAACATGTCATGTTCACCAAAATGAAATGTTGAAAAATGTGCGACCCTTTAGGGGAGATCTCCCTTTATGGGGGTTTGCCACCTTTTTCCTATTTCATTAAATAAAAGTTTGATTGGATTTGGACAAGATATATGATTGACTTACAACCTGAAAGGTGAGTAACTTTCCCTTGGCCAAATAGAAAGCAACCTAAGGATGAAATGCAATAATTCAACTAGCCTATTGATGCAAATGGTTGTTCTGATGAAAAAAAAATATTTGGAATCATGTCACAGTAAAATTCAAACTTAAAAAATGGATTGAGCGGGACATTTTACACCTATGATATAAAGATGAGGTTGAAAATTTTGGACTAAGTCACCCAAGGTGCCACTATCCTTGTAGGATCATTTTAGATTTGATTTCACAATCCTCATATGGCATATTAGAGATTCTATTTTTCTGCTTGTCGCACTCTCGAGTCATTGTCAAATAATTCAACTGAGTTTTTTGTGAGTTGTCAAGATGTAGGGTTTGATTGCAACAATGAATAATTAATTATTAAACTTCCTTGAATTCTTCTTCAAACTTGAAACCTACATATTCAAAGAGAGATGAAGGGTTGTGTCATTTAGGGGCTTGCTTTAGTCAAACCCCATGTTAGTATTCCCACTTCCACAATGGCAATGCCAATGATATAAAACCTATCCTTTTGAGGGATAGGGTTAAATGATAAGGAAGGAATGATGAATCAATAATGGACTGCAACTTACCACACTTCAGTTGCTTCCTTGAAGGACTGAAGTCATATAAATCTCTTTTCAAGGCTTGGATCTTGCTTGCTTGAATTATTTGGAAACCTACAAGGGTTAGTCTTCACAAACAATATAATAACATAAACATGAATGAACTCATACACACTTTGACATGATGCTTGGATCTTGAATTGCTGCAACAAATCACTAAAATTTTGCTCATGACTTGCTTGATAATGCTCTTGACAATAATTATTGTTCAATAATGCTAGATATCTCTTTTTAGTTTTCAAATGATGCAATAGCTAGGTATTTATACACAATTATTCTAATTTCCCAAAAATTAAATCATGATAGCCAACTTTAGAAATTTGAAATTAAAATAATAAAATTTCTACATCGACATATTTTAAGTTGGAACCAAAATAGGGGAACATAGGCACCCTAGGTGTTAGTATCCCAGACCTATTTTATGAGAATTAAGGAGTGGAGGGAAAATATTAAATGGATGCATTTGTTTTGTACTTTTAATTTGTCAAAAAATGATAAAATAAGCCACACAATGCATAATTTAGGAAATTGGGTGTTAAATTAGGTCTAATTACTTAAGGGGAGCAAAACATAGTATGAAATTGTCATGGGTGACAATTTACGATGCTACAACTACTATGGTGGTTTTGGGGTCCCAACTTCCTATGAGGTTTTTATGACACCTTGAATACGTATTATTAAGCTAAACATATATTTTGGTTAAAAACAATAACCACCCAAGAAATAACAAGCCAAGCACCCAAATCTAGTAGGTTAGTAATTTGGTTTTAACCTACATAATCGTATGCCATTAATTATTATTTTTAAGGAAGGGTGTTGGTATATGACAACCAACTTGGATGTCCCATTTAGAGGATGAAAATTCTATATAAACAAGGCTTAATTAAGGTGGTAGTAATGTAACGTACATAGATGTTGAAAGATTGAAGATAGAAGAGGAGAAAGGAAAGATTGTATGTAATCTCTAATCATGAAGATAATATAGACTTGGGCCTCTCTTCTTCATGGATTTTTTTCTCAAAGTGGTTTCTTCATGGAAACATTGTGTTATGTGTTTATTTCTTATGTTTCATAATTTTTTGAGTTTTTTCAATTTATTTTCTTGTAATATCCATTTGGTTGTGCCCATGGATGGGCCCTCTAAGGGGGTATCCCCCTCCTAAATCTAAGGACATTTCCTGGACAATTGTTGAAAGGTGGAAGAAAGGTCTTCACATTTCTATCTCCCAATTGGACACCAGATTTAGGTGTGTGAGATTGAGTAGGTTAAGGTCAGACATTGTTTAGTCTAGATCTTTGGGTAATATTTTGTGTTTGGGAACTTGGTTACGACTTGCTTAATAGGTTGACTATAGTTGTATTATTTTTGTCACATTTTGGGAACTTCTTGTGTAGGAAATGATTTATATTCTATTGTATAAAGGGTATAATTAAAATACTTCAAAACCAACATCTAATTCCAATACTTTTTCTTATTGCACAACACACTTGCCACAAAAATATGTTAGTAGCATTATTAGGTAATCATTACACATCTATAATCAACATTTAATAATTAATCATGTCATATAAAAGATCTCAATAAACTTTAAGTAAAGATATGAGTAAATGTTAAATAAAGATCTTGGTAATTTAAATGAAGATCTTGTTAATTTTAAAATAAATGTTTTGGTAAATTTTAAAATAAAGATCTGGGTAAATTTAAAATAGAGATCTTGATAATTTAAAATAGAGATTTTGGTCATTTTTAAAATAAAGATCTTGCTAAGTAAATAAAAAAATATAAAAGATCTTAGTAAGTTTAAAATAGAGATCTTAACAATTTTAAAAATAGAGATCTTGGTAACTTTAAAAAAAATAAAGATCTTGCTAATTAAACAAAATAAAGATCATAGTAATTTTTACAATAGAGATCCTCAAAAATTTAAAATAAAGATCTTGGTAGTTTTAAAATAAAGATTTTGATAATAAAAAAATAAAATAAAATAAAGATCTTAGTAATTTTAAAATAAAGATCTTGGTAATTTTAAAATAAGGATCTTGGAAATTTTAAAATAAAGATCTTAGTAATTTTAAAATAAAGATTTTTGTCAATTTAAAATAAATATCTTAGTAAAATAAGAGTATGCAAAAAAGGTATAGGTTAAGTATTTAACTAAGTATTTGTAGCATGTTTTTTTTTTAAATAAAATAATAATGAATATTCTATTGATATAAAAATATATATAATTATTCACAAAAATAAATAAATATATTGTTAAAGGATAATTATAAAAAATAATTTATTTAGCGTCAAGGATAACCCTAGTTTTGAAATTTTAAATTGTCCCATTAAGTATATATACATGGGAAATGAATCCAAATAAATAAACACAATGACAACTTACCCTACCTTACAGGTTTAGTTTCAAGCAATTGTAACATCAACTATCATATTACAAGAGTAAGGGTAATGGTGTAGTATTATTAGTATCAAATAGGAGTAGCACTTGTTCAAGTGTCAAGCGGTTATAGGGTTATCGAGTGGTGCACCAATGGTGGAATTGCACAAGTAACTTCACCCGAAGCGTATAGTGTGTCACCATGCACATGCAAGTTAACAACTATTAGCTTCTCATAACCTTGTTTTAAAGAAAAAAAATTAGTTGTGTTTTTTTTTTCCCTTCGGGTAAAATTTAGGGCATTACAAAACTGAAGGGCGCTTTATGCTCTACATCTTCATCTTTATAAGAATTCTAGGCTATAGGTATCCTTTTAGGTATCTTGACTACAGGGATAACTTTAAAACCCCTCGACTAAGGTGTAAAATCCCGGTAAATCTTGTATACTTCCCAATAAAAATATTAATTTTATTGGCAGTTTTTTTTGTTTTTCGAGAAGAAAAAATCTCGATTGGCGAATCTAATCACTAGAGTTCTATGGAAAATCCTGGTGAATTGTAATTTTTTAAACCAATAAAATATTTTCATTGGCAATTAAAACTTATTTTCAAACCAAAAACCTGTTTTCAAAACAGAAAAAAAAGTGTTGGCGATTAAAACTTTTTTCAAACCAAAAAATATTTTCGTTGGTGAATTAAACCTATTTTCAAATGAATAAGAAAAAACATTGGCGAATTAAACATAATCTCAAATTAATAAAACAAATTAGTGGCGAAAATTCAACGTAAATCAATATAACCATGACCGTTCGATGAATTTTCGATACGACTGTAGTTGCATTCTGGAATTAAACCTCTAAAGAATTAGACTTGTGAATTGAAACCTATGGAATAACACTAGAAACGTTAGATGCGAACGCGTGGCAAGATCAAGGCTCATCGCTCGTTGCGGTAATGAAACTGATGGGTTGAAGGATTTTGACGATGAGCGATACAAGAACTTAAGTGGCAGAAATATGCACATGCATAAAGTTTATTTTAAAGGAGGGACCACCTAGGAAGAACATAGGACCAGGGCTTAAAATCTTAAGAACATTGTACACAAAGGATGTAAAGGTCAAACAAGGTTGAATTATCAACCTTATAAAATAATTGAATCTCTAAGCCAAAGTAATGAAGGAAATATGTGTGAAGGATATTCCATATCTGTAGCTAGATGTTAGTGCAAATCAATATAACCACGATCGTTTGATGAATTTTCAATGGATGATTGTAGTTGCATTCTGAAAGTAAATCTCTGAAGCATTAGACTTGCGAATTAAAACCTCCAGAATAACACTAGAATCGTTAGACTTCCAGAAATCAATAGTTGAGATTTTATTACTTATTAAATCACTTAAATTCATGACAACCAGAATAATATGAAGGAACAATTAGAACCATAGAAGGAACTATAGATCAAGGTGTGAAATATTAAGAAAATAGTGTTAAATTTTGTGATACTAAAGGAGCCTTTTAAGAACATGTTTTTTTATAGTTAAATAGCTGCTATATGGGGCAGCACCCTATATTAATCAAAAATAGTTTTTATATTCCTTCATTTCCACAAAACATTACAGACCCAAATATTGAACGAATTGACATTGGACACTTATACAAACTAAAAACCATCACAAACCAAAATTACCTTCCACAGACACCAGATTATCCATTGTTGCATCCAACCTCGCTGGTCTTCTTGGCTTTGATTACATTTAGAATCATTGGACAATCACCACCGCAAGCACTATGAGCAGGATGGTTTGCTCATTCCTCCTAGCTTCTGGTGTCATTTTTTACCCATTCTTTACCAGTGCCTAGCTCCCAATTCTCCTCGTTCGAAGACAACCTTTCCCCGTTAAGAGCTTCCACAATCGCAAATGTTTTCACCCAACCCTTCGATCGATTTTTGAGAATGTCAGTCGCACACAGAAGAAAGTGGATACACATTTCAATCTCCCCCCACCAGGTTTTGAGAGTTGCATGGTCTAGTGAGGACACTAGGGGAAACTTTGGTACTAACCATTCATTCCCACTAGCCTTGTAGTAGTGTAATGGTAGAGGGGTCATGAAATCACCATCGATGTTGTCTAGTTCCGCATCGATATTTTCCAACAAAGAGTATGAAAAAATCATTTGGCATAGCTTCTTCCCCCGAGCTTTCGAGACACCCATGTACACGAGAATTTCCAAAAACATGGCAGGCATTTTTGAATTCCCCTTGAGCTTGTGTGTAGCCAACATAAATTTTGGGCCCAAAACACCCTTCATCACCTAGAGCACCAGTGGCTGCTTGGACACCATTATCCCTTTCAGTCGTTTCTCAATGATTTCACCATGGAAAGCATTTTGTTGCTTCGTGGGATTCAGAAACAAAGGAGTCTCCATTGCCATTTAGTGTTTGTCAAGAGCACTGAGCCAATTTGAGAAAAATGAGCACAACAACCCCTATTTGTAGTAAAACCTCTCACAACCTTATTAGAACATTGATACTGTTGTCGAATGGGGATATTTTGATAAAGAAAATAAATATGATCACCATTTTAGGAAGGAGATTTCAACATAGTTATTTCCAGGTGTATTTATGTGAAACAACAACACATGAAAAGCATATCAGAAATGTAATTTGAGCACTTGTTCTTAGCTAAGGCAAAAGGTATGCAAGTAATTGAATATTATTTAATGCAACTTTAGTGGCCATGGAAGTTATTAAATAATGTTGTTAGAGGATTCTTATTTGCTTGTATTTTATTTATTTTACATTCTTGGTACATGATTGTTGCTATTATATTTCAGGGATTGTTTTGTTTATCTATAGATGATGTTGTCCACAAGTGATCTTCCAACTTTGTACACACTATTGAAAAATTATATAAGTCCTAATGAAAGTCTTCGCAAGCTTGCACAAAAAACTTGATCACCCTGTGAAAGTAGATCAAGCTTCTACTGTTGTCTCTTGGTAAGCCTTTCATTTTGTTTCCTACTTTACTTGGTTATTGATTTCTGAAAAGCTTCTTTATTATGTTATTGATGCACTTCTTCTTTAGGTTGCATTATTTTTCCATAAAATGTTTAAGATTAGAACATTGTATTTAATTTTTTTGACATATATTAAATATTTTTTTATTGATTATTTGCCTTTTCACAAACTAAACATGAAAATGTGCTATAGTAAGCAATTAATTGATATGAAGCCCTTGTCTCTTTCCGGCCCCTGTCAAAAATTCATAAATAGGTAGCATTAGTGATGTTATTTCTTTCAAGTGATACTTGCTAATATAATACATAGTATGCATGTATATAAATGTTTCTCTACATGATATGTCCAACATAAAGAATGTGGCGTCTAATACCCTTATGTGACATCAATGCAGTTTGAGAAAGGAAACTATATTCTAATCATATTGTAAATAATAGATGTAGAATATTTTATTATTAATAATTCCCTCTGAATGTCGAGTTAGTTAAAGACAATATAAATATCAAACAATATAAACTTATTATTTGCAAAGAAAAAACATTGGCATGTCTCATCATCATCCGCTTGGTATGAAATGAAGCTAACTATATACATATAATGATAATATTAGGTCTCAACACTCATTAACTGACTATATAGTACATACACATCAAAAACTATTAGGAAACAATGCATTCTTCCAGATAATATTCAGACCAGAAATTATATGTTGACAAGTTCCTAATATTTTATGCATGAGGCCTCATGCTAGGGATATTAGTATGAGAAAAAATAGGTTTAGGCATATTGCAGGAAGAGCTTTAAAACTTAGTAACAAGCCAACAATATGTTATAACAAGAGAAATTATGTGGGGTTTCATCAACTAGAGAGTGAAACACTCTTCGTATAACAACCCCAAGATAAAATAGTGACCTTGAAATTCCATGTATTGAATAGGCTTATATTTACCAATGATATTTGGAGAAAAATATTTAGACAAGAAATAATATGTAGACAAGTTCCCAGTATTTTATGCATGAGGCAACAATCCGCGTCACCTCTTTTTGTAGATACTGAATTAGATAGCGTGTTTTGCCCAATATTCATGATTTTCAGAAACCTGCAAAAATAATTATATTATTTTTCATTAGATGAATTATGATATTTAAAATAGTATAACTAATGAGTTAAAGTATTTTTTTGACTGAGAGTTAATGTATGTAGACAATAAAACCTTTTTCCATATAAATTTATTGTACATGATTACCTTTTGCAAGATGCAGACCATGGCTAGACTACCTTGACAACATGAAATAGAAGAGTGTCATGATCTGTCTAGTACGATTTGAATTTTTGTTGTATGTGCATAATTGTTTGTCCAAACATGATCAATAATGGGCCTTGACAAAGGTTTTGTGTTTTCATGTAACAAGTGCAAGTTGTGTATTTGCATGTTCTCTTTAAGCATTTCTAATCTTTTTGAAGAGTTGGAAATGTCAATGTTGAAGTCACCTACAATGTAAATAAGGCTTCTAGTAGAAGCAATTGTCAATGTTTCGTTATTTTTTTAAATAATATTTTCAAGTGTTATTGTTGGTCTATCATAGATATTAAAGATATAAAGCCTTTGTTTAGTAAATATCGGTGTACATAATATTGCTTCAATATTGTCTTCTATTAGTGGTATTACATTGATATTTGTAAATATTTTTGTGCAGGTAATTATCCCATGTACATGGTATGCTACAAAGCAATTATAATATGGTAATGCATCATTTGTTATTGTTCTTTTCAAATATGTCTCTTGGAGATAAATAATGTTAGATGACATTAAATCTTTGTCATGTATGATGTCTTCTTTGTGTGGCTGGAAATGACGAGTGTTCAATGTAGATATGGTAATACATGATGTTTTACTTTTATAATGTATGTCATTTTGTAGAATCCACTTAGCTATTGTTTTTAACCGTGCCATTTCTTTTATGATTTCTATTTAATTTTTTTTTGTTAGAGGGCTTAATAAAAATAATATTTCAATTCTTGGCGTGTGGAAAGAGTTATGTAAGTTAACCCATGTTGGTGTACACCTAATAGTTCAAATGCAAGGCCATACATTGTAAGCCCTTGTGATCTATGTATTGTTAAAGCACATGCTAATTGTACTAGAAATTTATTTCCTAACAATATTCTTTTGTTGAGCATTTAGTTTTAGGATTGGTTTGGCAACTCAAAGTATTTGTACCCAACCATTGTTAATGTATGTTTTGTTTAAACATGATAGTTTTGTAGCTTGATTTTTTCCTATATGACGATTGAATTGAGTTTAATCCATATAATATTCATGTTAGCATGTTGTGTATATGTTTTGAATATTCTATTTGATTCATTTACAAGACCATCTTGTGTATCATAGTTTCCATCATAAATCTCAACTAATATATCACTTTTTAACATAATTTGGTCTACTAGATTTGTATTATTGAATTATTGTTCTACATGAATATAATTATCACATTCATCATTTGAATTGATTGTTATTAGTTGTCTAGGTAGAGAAAATAATATTTTATGATTGTGTACATTAACATCTTTTCTCTTGTAAAAAAGAAATGGAAATGTTGGATCAGTAGGTGCAAGACGTAAGAATTTGTTATTCAAGTATGTTATGCCACTATTTGTTTGAGAGTTTATTTGCATTCTATTAAGAATATCGATGAAGATTTTATCTTTTTGTCTCATATTTTTTTGTAAGCTATATCATTTGATGTTTTCCCAAAAATTGTATGGTACTAGCTCGATGTCTAATTTTACATTTTGAAACACTAGACAGTCGTGTATATATAGGTTTGGCTTGGTAGGAATCACCATAAAAAATATTGTCTAAACCACCAAAATGTTTAGTAGGTGTTTGCATGATGCCACACAATCTAAATTACCTATACAACGCAACATTCTCACTCCAACTAATTAGATTTCATCTAAAAGGATAATGCACAACTATTGATATTATTTTGTCCATATATCTAATTTGTCTAAGCTTAATGGAATCATAGTGGATTTGTTAAATTTTATGAATAGTAAAGAGTGCAAAGTTGTGCCTCCAATATTGTAAGCTTATTTTCTTGTGTCTACGAGTAACAAGCCCTTTATCTAATCTAGGTCACTATCAATAGAGATACTTTATATACACAGTAGGCCTTGGTATATAGCTTTGGCAGTGAATGTTTTTCCTATTCCAATACATCCTATTAAAAACAAATACAATGGTTCATGTAATTTATGTTGTTTTTTATTAGCATGTCCTTCAATATGGCTTGTTTCTCTTTATTTAACATTCTTCAAACATTGTAATATCTTGTGTTGTCGACTAAGTTTGGATGTTTAGCTATTTCAAATGATCTTCTCATTTGTTTGATCATAATCATTTTACTAATTTAGTTATTCTTACATTACAAAATAAATTCAATAAATAGAATTAAATGAACTTGCTAAATTTTTCTTGAGTATCAATGTTGACTATTTAATTCAAAAAATATTCTATCAAAACCAACCCCTATGTAGTTGATCTATCTTGGGTAGTTGCAACCCAACGACTCTCAAGATCATAAATGCAAACAATACCACAATATTGAAAAAAATGGATTGGAACATGAGGATTATTGTAATATTTTGAACTTCAACCAATAAAAAATGATTATATTTTCTTTTATACATTATATTTGAAGTTTTTTCTAAAGTTAAATGCATGGTTTTTAAAATAAAAAGGAATTTTTTTATATTTTTATAACATGTTTAACATTTGGTGAGTGATAAATTTAGTCCTTTCCAAACCATTTTCCAAGTGCCAAATGCTCATTTCAGACATAAAAAATAAAGTGGCATCTTTTCTGTGTCACATCTTTCTGCATATACCCATACATGTAGTAATAATATTGATGAGTGGGCAATGTCTAATATTGATAGAGCAGACTATCCTTAGCTAGGTTAGTTTCATGCCTTCCACCAACAACATCACTCTCAAATATTTTTTCAAGGAAGTTGGTATATAATTAATCTTCTCTAGGGAGCATATGAGGATCCAATTATGTTTTCCTTTTTCAAATTTTATTGGAATATGGAAAACAAGACACATTAGAAGGGTTGGCATGAACACAATTTTATTTAGAAATAGTGTCATTTTCCTTCTCACTCTCAAATTTAACATCCTTGGAACTATACCTCATCCATCACTTTCGTCCCTCTTCCCTTTAGTAGAATCCTTTTCCTTCACAACATTTTACTTAGTTGTAGAAAAAAAATAGAAGGATTAATGATAATTCTATTGGTAAAATTTTAGCCCTTGTCTACTTTAGTGTAACTTCATTTGACATGTTTGCACATCCCAAAATTTCTTATAAATAACTATCATATATTTAAATAGGTGTTTGGTGGGTTTGAAGGGGCCCTTTATGTAAGGCCTAACTATGCTAGAAATGCTTTCAAAAGGATATCCCATTTCACTTCCAACAACAATTGCACAAAAAAAGAGTACATAAAAACTCTCTAACTCACTCCTTCCATCTCAAACTCATCAATAGGAGAACCCATTATTTCACTCATTTTGATTTTTTATGAAAAATACAATAACAAATTGAACAAAAAAATCATTAAGAGCTTGACCAAAAATAAAAAATAAAAATTTACAATAGGATGCTACAATAAACATTGATGCTCTGTTTCAGTTTTCTTTTCATTCTTTTCTTTCCCTCTCCTTCATGATTTCTATAAATAAAAATGGATAAATTCAGTTCTCTTTAGGAGGCTAGGGTTTCAAAATGGGTTTGTGGTGCTTTGTGGGCTTCCACACCCCTTTCTCTATTGTATTTTTTTCATTCTCTTAAAGAAATTATATTCATTGGCCATTTTGAGGACACAACTAGATTTCACTAGGAAGCCCTCCTCCATACACATCCACATTTCTTAAATGTTCCCCATGTTGAAGAAAGAGGAATGTCTCAAGAGATTTTTCCTTGCTATTTTACCATACCCAAAAGGTGCAAGGGTTTGAGTTGCCCAAGAATCCCTTGTGGATGTTCCCATGTGTAAACCTAACATGATATGATTTGACAATGGATTTTAAGAGTACAACTCACTGTAGACAATAACTTGATAAAGAAAAAACTATAATTTCCTTCAGAAAAGATATTTGGGAACTTAAGCAAGCTCTTACGTGTTACATTAATGGATTCTACTAGCATATCTTAAAAATAATCCATATAAAATAAACCTAACCAGAAACCTAAGTGAACATAGAATCTAATTGAAAGTTATCTCTAACCTTAACTAAACCTAACCCTAATTGAATAATAACTCTAACCTTAACCATAACCATAAACCTAACACTTATTGAACCCTTACCTTAAATAAAACTTAACCCTAACCATAAGTGAATATTAACTTTAATTGAACTAAAACTTTCACCCTGATTATATACCAACTTGTATTAAAGCCCAACCCTTATTGAACCCTAATCATAATTGAACTCTAACCCTAAGAATAATGTTAAACTTGTTTGAACTTTTACCGTAATTAAACCCTAACCCTTATTGAACCTTAATCCTAATTGAACTCTAACCCTAAGAATAATATTAAACTTGTTTGAACTTTAATCCTAATTAAACCTCAACCCTAACTTGCAAGTTTGTAAGCCCAAGCCAAGGCAGGTTGGGCCGCTGGGCTGAGTTACGGAGATTCCTCTAAGTTAACAAAAAAAAAACCTAACCCTAACCCTAATTGAACTCTAATGGTAACTGTAAGCCTTAAATAAATCATAAACCTAATCGAACCTTGATCATAACCCTAATAACCCTTATTGAATCTCACCCCTAATTCAATCATAATTCTAATTGTAATCCTAACCTTGAACCTAACCTTATTTGATCCCAAATCTTAACCTAGCCCTAAAACTAAGCCAAATTTAACCCTACTCTTAACCCTAACCCTTATTAAATCCCAATCCAAATTGAAGCCTAACCATAACTGTAATTGAAACCTAACATATAAACTAACTCTAGCATTATTTGTAATTTTAACCCTAACACTAACCTAAATTCTTAAACTAACACTAATTAAACCCCAACCCTAACCATTACCCTACCCCTTCTATAACCCTTACCCTAATCAAAGCATAGCCCTAACCATAATTTCATAACTGAATAGTAACCTTAATTGAACTCCAAATTTAACCCTAATTTCATCATTTCCAAATTCTACCCTAATACTATTGTTACCAATTTTTACTCACAACTCAAATTGGCAAAGTTGGAGCAGTTGAAAGTTATTTAAGGTGAAAGGTACATGTATTTAAATTTTGTTTGATCAATGGAAATGAAAGACTCCATACAGATTTCAGTTTTATTATGCAAGTTACAATAGAAAAATCATATCATAAATGCATAGTATTACTGTCTTTGTTCATTTTCATTAACTACAACTCAGAAAAGATTCAAAAAGTATTGTTGTTTCATACCTTGAATTGAAAGAATGATAAATAAGTCCCACACAAGTCATGGGAGTAACTGAATCAACATATGAACATATGAAATGAACTATATAAGTTGATAGAAAGAGAGGAAAGCAGATAAAGGAAACATAGCCATCATTGCCTAATATCAATCTTCGATTAGTCATCATAGTTGTCATTTCTTCTTGCTCCTGGTCTTCAAGTAAACCTGCAAATGATGAGAGAGAAGGGTTAGAGCTCCGATTGTGAACCCCTTATATGCCCTACAAACATAATATAGAGCATTGCATATGCCATATTGATGAACAGATACCAGATACATGCAAGAGAAGCTGAAAAGTACAAATCATCACGAGAAAGAGCATTTAAATCTTCAAAGGTATATTTTTATGCTAACTTGTTTGTTCACTGTGCAGGTATAGGAAAATTTATGTTGTTGATTTGAAGACACTAAAGCATGTGGAGAAAATGGGCTCCCATAAGGGTTGAGCTCAACATGCTCAAATACAGGAAATAGCAATGACAGTGCTACCCAAGAAGCATGATTTTCAACCATAATGAATGATCAATCATAGTGGAACAACAAATAGAATAGGTATTTTGCTACCTTTTTATTGTGAATATGATTTAGAATTGCTAAAGAATCCATTATGTCATCTAGAGCACCACAAAGTACAGTCAAGGTGGAACAACCAAATCAAATGAGCAATTACAGTCAACATGATAATGCAAAGTCATCCATGAAGAATACACATTTCCAAGTGGTTGTCACAGTCATATGAGAAGAAAATGTATAGATTGAACATCATATATAGCCAATAAATGAATAGTCAAGTCATAATTGCATAAAAGGAGATGACACAGTGGAATCTTTGAGATACATTGTCAAGAATATACTACATAAAAGGTGCATATACAGAGATACATGAAAGCCACCAAAAAGCAAAGAAGGACTACTTCATTTCACCCCTTTTCTTGCTATAGGAGGTATATTTTACATATTGAACCAAAGCAATTTTCTTGTTTTGTCTCATTTAACACTCAGAGTCCTATACAGGAGACCGAGCCCACAAAGAAAAGAATAATATATAGCCAAAGCCAAGAGAAGAGTTTCCCTCATAAGGTTTTAAAACCTAGATCAAATACAGAAGGAGATGTATCTACATATAGAAAAACAAAGGGTTTGATGCTTTACATTTCCATAGAAAAATAACAATAAAGATGAACACCCAGTTTGTTGTTACAGAAGGGAAGGCCAAGAAAAAAGGAGTGTTCATTTTTCATTTTTTCCAAGGAGTTTCAAGAACCAGATAACAAATACAAATATTTCATTTATGCAGTTTGCCATGGCCGCGGTCAGAAAGAGTTTTTCTTTAAAAATATTATAAACCCACAAGATTTTGCTTCAAACCCTCATCATATGTAGAAACACAGTCAAGAATCATGGATGATGTAAGATAAAAGAGGCATTACCTTGTCTTTTGTTGCAAAGAAGACGAGCTTTTGCTATAGGCTGTGAGTATGCCACCTTTTTTAAATTCTTAGAACTTAGGAGCCAGTTTCCACGAGGAAAAAAGAGAAGAGAAAAGCATATACAATGAGGAGAAAAGAATGGAAGTGGATACAAAGAAAAATGAACTAGAAGTCCTCATAGTCGCGGCCTGTAGGCCATTCTAGCAACAAAAATTCAAGAATAAATGTTTCAAACTATGATAAACATGTTCACCTATAGTTCCTATCAAAGATTCAAAAGAAAACCATGGAGAAATCTTCAAAAAACCAGAGGGAAATGCAGAGAAGCCTTCAAACCCTAGGCAAGCATGGTGACAGCTCGAGAGGCAGCAAGAAGACAAGTGAAAAGGATAATTTTTTGAGGGTTTTCCCTATTTTTTGGTCGATGCCTTACAATTTCCTTTTCTTCATTTTGACTTATTTTCTTTGAAAAGCATTATTATCCATTTTGCACCATGGTCAAGACTTGAAGTCTCAACAAAACCTAATGATTCGAATCATTATGCTACAGGGGCCCATGAGGGCATGATTTATTTTTACCTTTTTTATTTTCCTAAAATGAATATGAATGATGAATAGTTAAGGTCGAATGCCTTATATCAATTTTTGCTAAGGTATGAGATGAAGTTTGAGGTCAAAGGGTGGGGTATGAAGTATGATGGTATGAAATGCATAATGTACATAAGGAGTAATAAGGGCTGGATGTAATGTATTACATTAGGCATGCAAAGGGATTTATAAGGTGTTTTGCGTGGGATACATAAGGATGGTAAAAATAGAGATATTTTTTCTTTTTGCATGCATGAAGACTTGATTTGATCTTGGCATCATCATTGATGCATCAATGTAATCAGGTAAGTTCAAAGGGAGAAATAAGGGGTTATTTTTCTTTTTAAATCTTCTAAAAAAAATGCATTCAAAATTGCATAATTTTACAACTAGATAAATGTAAGCAAGTAATAGAGTAATATAATTATAAATTTCTTTATTTTGTCACAAGTTGTAAAATCAAGAAGATAGGAAAAATTGCAACTGATAGTAAAGTAATCATACAAAAATTACTTTATTATTTTCTCACATATCCCAAGATCATGCAAAATTGAAGGATGTAGTTAACTGAAGTCTTTTACAACTCTTTTGCATGGTTCTTGGGTCAAATTTGGAGAGTTTGGTCCACCTTTTGGTCAAAAATATAGAGGAGAGCGGTTTGGAGCTATTTTTGCTCAATTTGGGAAAGTTATAGCCCTTATTTTTAGGGATTTTCTTGCTTGCTCATGGATCAGTTTTGAGATCTTATTTTTAGAGGCAGTTGACTGTAGTTTACCTTCTAGTTCTCTTGGAGAGAGCATATTATATATTGTAAGAAATAATTAGTTTTTTCTAGTTCTTGCCTTTTTTTCTCTTTACACTTTGAGAGAGAAAGAAGGTTTTGTAACTCATATTTTGCAGATTTATAGAGATTACAACAGGTTACAAGTTCTATTCTTTTTTTTTATGCAAGTGTTCCTTTATATTTCAGTTGAATCAAGTGTTTACCTTTTCATTAATGTTTCTTTTGTGAATGATTTGAAGAGATTTTATTGTGTTTAAATATCAGAACCTTTAAAATCATTGTCTCATTTATACTTGCATGTATTAGAAATCATTGAAATCATAGGTCTTAGGTTGTGCAATTGGATAAATTTTATTTCATGTTGTGAGAACCCTTTTCTCCTTAAAAAAGAAAGCTATTTTCGAGCCTCCCTTGGAATCATTTTTGTGATCATATTGGCAAAATTGGATTGTGTGAATAGATTTTCTGAGATCTATTATGAAGTTAGAATTGCAATCTTCCATCAAGTTAGGTACATCACCACAGTTTAGATTATAGTTTTAGTGCTTTTAGTAGATCCTTTTACCCCTTTTCATATCAAGTTATAAATCCATTGCAAAAATAATAAGGGAACCAACCCATAATTTGGAGGTTCAAGCTCACCATATGTCACCCATAGCCTGATTTTGATCCCATGTTACACAGGATTGCTAAGCTTCACAACTTTGCATAATGGGTGCAATCCTGATTGATAAAAACTATTCAATTAGGGTTAGATTTAGTGTTTTCGGATAAAAATTGGGGTTGGAGTTAGGGTTAGGGTTAGGATTATATTTAGGGTTAAATTAATATTAAGATTAAATTACCTAGGTTATGGTTAAGGTGACTATTGATTACGATTAGGGTTCAATCATAGTTAAGGTTAGTGTTATGGTTATCTGGTTCAATTGAGATTCAATGAGGGTTAAAGTTAGGGTTAGAGTTCAATTAGGGTCATGGTTAGGGTTCTAAGATAAAGTACTGGGTTAGAGTTAGGGTTACAGTTGTATGATAAAGATTTGGGTTAGGATTAGCTTTAGAGTGAGGGTTTAATTTGGGTTAGGGTTAAGGTTACAATAAGGGTTCAATTATAGTTTAATTAGGTTTGCAATTCAATTAGGGTTAGTGTTGTGGTTAGATGTTGATAAATATTTGGGTTGGGGTTAGGGTTAGAATTTAATTAGTATTATGGTTAGGTTTAATGTTATTATTAAATTAGTTTTTCTCTTACCTTAATAAACCCTAACCCTAACCATAATCTCATAACTAAATAGTAACCTTAATTGAACTCTAAATTTAACCCTAATTTCACCCTTTTCAAATTTCATCTTAATACTATTCAATTAGGGTTAGGGTTAGGGTTAGGGTTAGGGTTAGGACTAGGGGCAAAGCTAAGATTCAATTAGGGTTGAATTTAGGTTACGATAATTTGGGTAGGATTCAATCAGGGTTAGTTTTCAATTAACATTATGGTTATGATTAGGCTTCAATGAGGCTTGTTCTGGTTAAGGTTATGATTGGGGTTTAATTCTAGTAAGGGTTAGGGATAGGGTTCATTTAGGTTAACTTTTAATTAAGGTTCAATTAGAATTATTATGGTTACCATTAGGATTAAGAGTATTTTAGGGTTAGGGTTATAGTTAGAGTTAGGGCTAATGTTGGTATTTTAGGATAAAGATTAGGGATATGGTTAAGGTTATGATTATAGTTAGAATAAGGCTAGGATTAGGGTTCAATTAGAGTTAGGGTTACATCAACTATTTAATTAGAGTTAAAATTCAAGTAGGGTTAAGGTTCAATTAGGCTTACAATTGTGGCTAGGGTTTTGATAAAACTTGGGGTTAGGGTTAGGGTTAGGGTTATGGTTATAGTTATGGTTAAGGTTATGGTTCAATTATGGGTAGTATTAGGGTTCAACTAGGGTTATGATTAGTATTAGGGATAAGATTAGGGTTACAGTAAGGTTAACATTATATAATTAAATTAGGGTTACAATTAGGGCTTAACTATGTTAGGGTTGACTTAGGGTTACATTTATTAAGGGTTAGGGTTAGGGTTAGGGTTAGGGTTGGGGTTCTAAGATTAAGCTTGGGGTTAAGGTTAGGGTTTGGGTTAAACTACTATTATGGTTAGGTTAAAGTTAGGTTAGGGTTAGGGTTACTATTCTAGGATAATGCTTTGTTCAATTAAGATTTAATTAGGGTTACAATTAGGGTAGCAATTAAATTGGGAATAGGGTTCAATTAAGGTTAAGGTTAAGGTTAGGGTTCAATCAAAGTTAGGCTAGTGTTAGGGTTAGTGTTCACTTAGGGTTACAATTAGCATTCAATTATATTTAGAGCTAGGATTAGGGTTAAGGATAGGGTTTTATGATAAAGCTTGAGGTTACAATTATAGTGAATATTAAGGTTAGGATTAGGGTTGGAATAAGTGTTAGGGTTAGTATTCAATTAGGAGTAGAGTTACAATTGGGATCAAGGTAAGGTTCAACTAGGTTTAGGCCTATAGTGCATTAAAGGTTAGGGTTCAAATATGGTTGAATTTGGATTCAATTAGGATCGGGGTTCTAAAATAAAGCTTAGTAATACATTGACCTTAATAATATAATATAGGAGAAATATTATTTATCTTATAATTAATTTAAATAATATTATAGTGTTAACACTGTTAAAAAATTAAATTATAATTTGTAAATAAGAAAACTATGTTATATTCATTTAACTTATTAATTGATTATTACAGATGCTAACTAATCAATATCTACATTGGATCTAGTGATGCTACTAACTCATATATATAACAAGTGAGACATATATTTAATTTTTTATATATTATTAAGATGGAATAGTGAAAAATTTAATATATATGTAATTTAAATTTAAAAAATGGAACATTAGGAAAAGCTTATCTACTCCCATAAAAACAGACAAGAACCCCCGAAACATATCCCCAAATTCGATGGACAGAACCCCCAAATTCATGATTAGTAATGAGATGGAGTTTCTTGCTTGTATAGAGACTCTGGTCGCTGATTATCTACTTTCTTCTACTATTCAGATCAGTGGTGCTTTCTTGAGGGAGGTTGTCACCTTCAGGGGTAAGGCTTTATAGGGGACCACTAGTGCCACCATATTGATCACCTTGTTCTTTAAGCTTATTTCTGGTATTGGAGGCATTAGACGCCATTAAGACTCTTCAAATTTTCATACAATTGATGACAAATCAATGACATGACATACTTCCACTCACACGATGCTTGCATGCACTTGGTTAAGGGCACTTCTCTCATCCAAGGCATCACTTGAGGCACTATGCTCTTGTCATATCTTACTCTTAGTTGGGGTCTCATATTCAAGCATGTGTCACTAGTTTCTTTCCCAACTTGATCAATATGTTAGATGGTGGAGGGTCATCAACCATGAATGTTTGGAAAGCTTCAAACATAGTTTCTGCGTGATGGTCTTCATGCTCCCTTGGGTCATTTA
Organism: Sequoiadendron giganteum; assembly: GCA_007115665.2. Classification (NCBI taxonomy): domain Eukaryota; kingdom Viridiplantae; phylum Streptophyta; class Pinopsida; order Cupressales; family Cupressaceae; genus Sequoiadendron; species Sequoiadendron giganteum. Next base: position 220,201,673 of record CM021101.1, read on the forward strand.
GCCAAGGCCTCTTAGCTAGGTCCATTTTATAGGGGATATCATTGGATCTTGTATTGGTGCCTCAACAGTCATTTTTGAGCCTTTTGGTTCTTCTATTGATACAAATTAGTCCCAGTTCACCCATTCGATAATTTAGGTAATCTGGCATCTTTGGCTCTTTTTTTGTGATGAGTCCTTTCTCTCAAATATTTGGAGATTTTATAAACTATTTTTAGTCATCTTCAAAGTCTCGTTAGTTGTTTCTCTTATAGAAGACTAGGTTTCCTCCTTTTGGGTTGACCCCTCATTTTAGTTCATCAAAATGCCTTTTGGCTATCAAGCTTGCAGGTGTAAAAATGATATATGTTTCACGTGAGTATATGAATAGATTGTTGATGCTTGATATTTTACTGCACATATGTTAGAGTAAGCAATGGAGTAATGTTTTGTTATCCGTTAAAGCCACTTCCTCACTTCTATCTTTTGGGCTGCTTTGAAAAAGATTGATCCCAACATCTTGAAACAAGTAACCGGGAGTTGTATTTGCATAGGTAGTTGGACAAGAACATTAGAGAAAGAAAGAAATTATACTCATGCTCATGGATGGCCAAGCTTGGTTGGTGAGACTGCAAAGTGTAATAAGTTAAGAGGCCACTAGAAAGGGATTGCAAAGGAAGATAGAAACTCTTGAAAAAGATAGGAGACAGATAAAATAAGTATATTGTTTACTGAAAGAAACACCCAATAAACCCAAAAACTCCTTTAAACTAAAAGCTTTAAGTTAACAGTTGAATACAGTCCAAGCTAAAAAACAAAATTTGGACAGTATAAAAGAATACATCAATAGTGTCTCTAGTGGAAGTAGAATTTTGTAGAGCCCAACGACTAAACAATCCCCAATGCAAGATAAAGTAATGTCACTAAAGGACCAACCTGGACGTAGGGGCCAGTCAGACTATATAAATTTAAATATTATTTTTAATAATTCAAATTTATATTATTATTTAATATTATTATTATTTTAATTTAGCATTTAAAAATGCTTTCCCATCCCAACTGGAGATAGGTCCCAAATTGGGGACATGACATAATAGATATCATTTTCTAATTCCTCGTGTTGATGATGGAAACTTGTTTAAAGTTCTCCCATATAGAATGTTTGATCACCACCATTTTGAGTTGCCTCCAAATTGGGGACATGAAATAATAGATATCATTTTCTAATTCCTCTTGTTGATGATGCAAACTTGTTTAAAGTTCTCCCATATAGAATGTTTGATCACCACCATTTTGAGTTGATTTTTGAACTGGTTTCTTTTTCTTCCAAGGTAAAGCCCAAGTTCTAGGGATTATATAAGTTGAATGTCTCACTATTGTGAATGCCCAATTATATAGAGGGGCCGAGCAAGTGATAATAAAATAGGGACCAATAAGTTATAATAAGGTAGGGGCAATACAAACAATTGTGAAAAGGAACCAACAAGCACCTCATGCCTATTGGAATCTCACATCAAAATAATGATTGTTTGGACGGTCTTCACACTTTGTGGAAACCATTAAGACTTGAATAGAGTATGCTTTAGGATCTCTTCATGGAAAGTTTGTATGGATGTAGCTCTAAGGTATTTGCAAATATATGGAAAAATTAAGGCAACATAGAGAAAGAGGAGACAAAGAAAGGTTCAAGAAGAATTAATCAGGGTTGGGCTTGGTATTCAAAACTCCCTAGGGATCCTTTTTTGCTTGAGCATGGGGTAAATTAAAACACTCTTTGAGGGTGCATTAGGGCTATGTTGCTCATGGGTGCAAGAGTTAGGTCGATATTGACTTGGATTAGAGAGGGTTATAAAGGGACTAGATATTTCTATAATATCCTCAAGGCTAAGCATTTGAATGAGAAGATTAAAGGTATGGAGATTGGGGTTAGTTTCAGCTGATCCCAAATATATTAATAGGGCTATTATTTTTTCTATAAAGGTCTATTTTCTTCAAATGACAAATTTGACAACATAAATGTTAGGAGAGAAGTTTGTTCCAAGAATGCTCCTAGGAAAATATTTGTACAAGAGGCTACACTGTTGGAAGGAGATATTAGTTTGGAGGAAATTATCCATGTTATTCAAGATTTACTTTTTGAAAATGCTCTAGGGCAAGGTGGGTTTTCAGCAAAGTTTTACAAGGTGAGTAAAGAATCGATTTCTTCGAGAACTTCTAGATGTTTATATTGAATCTATGCTCACATGCACTCTTAGGGAAGATATGAATAGGGATTTGATTAAATTAATCCCAAAATATGGTGACAACTCTCAAGTTAAGAATTGCAAACCAATCATGTTGCTTAATGTGTCCTACAATATAATTCCCAAGGTTTTGGAAAATATTCTGTAATACCCTCCGTTTTGCCTTATGGTTGGACAATGTGTCCTTGTGTGGTTATGTTGTTGTGATGTGTTTCTGGTTATTCAGATGTTATCTTTATTCCATGCTTTGGATTAGCATATTGGTTATTTGAATTAATGATGTGATGCTTTGGATTATATTAATATGTTAGATTTGTCAGTTAGTTGCATTGTATCGGTGAAGGGGACGGTATCGCATCACTCGCTTGCGAGTGCCCTACGATCCCGTGATTTCCTCTTCACGGTGTGTATTTTATGTTGTTTATACTATATGTTGTTGTTACCTGATTTGCAGGTTGACAGGTATAGGACATCGACTCCAGCTGGTTTCATAGGTTGGAGCGTGTTCAATACCCAATGGTATTCGATTGGGAGATAGTAGCTAGGTTTCCATGCCAAGTCGTCACCCTAGTCCTTGTGTGTCATCAATTGTTTGTCAGGTTGTGTTGTTTTGATTCTTGTGCCATCTCTTCGTTATTTAATTGCAAGTTAAATTGGGTGATTTAAATAGCTTAATGTATTTAAGTTGTTGAGTAATGTAATCTGGAATTATGTTGAAATATAATTTATTTATTGTTAATTTAATTTAATTAATAAATAATTTAATCATTGATTAAATCTATTTATTAATTAATTAAATTTTTTGATGTGGAAAGAATTTAAATTATTTTGTTGAGTTTGGAAAATAAAGAAAATGAATTTATAAGTCAATTTGAAAGTTTGAAATTCAAAATTAAAGAAATTAGATATTTTTGCATTTTCTGTTTTGAAGAATTTATGAGGGGGTTGTTGGATTTTTTTAGGGTTTTATCCTTATGTTTGGATTTTGGGATCACAATTTGGATTATGAAGTTTTTTGAAAAATTGGAAATGGAGGAGAGGAAGAATGGTTTTCATTTTGTGGGTTTTGGCTTGGAGTTGTGAAATTCGGTGGAGTTGAAGTAGGAAGCTGAGCACTGCCTAGATCTCCTCACGAACTCAGGGAATCAGGTTCATGTTTTAGTAATTGGTTGTTTTGAGATTTTTTAAATTGTACATGTTTTGTTGTTGATTATCATGTTGGAAAATTCAAGAAAATAAAAATGCTCTTGGCTGTAAATAAATATTTCAGTTTATTTCCTCAATTTATTTCTTCCATGAGGATGTTGGGATCATATTATATATATATAAATATATATATATATATATATATATATATATATAAATATATATATATATATAAATATATATATATATATATATATGTATTGATATATATATATTTATTTATATAATTATAAATGTGTTTTTTGTTTGAAATTTAATCCTTTGGGAGGGGGTTATGTTGTTTAAAATTTTAAAAAGAATAAACCCCTTGTGAAGGGCGCGGATTTCTAAAAAAATCCACAGGCTTGTGTTGTGAAGGAAATAAAAAAGAAAAAATTAAAATTTTTAAAAAAATTGATTTTTTCTTTTTGTGTGGGGGGGCTCAACCCCCACCACACCTCCCATGGAGGCGAGTGGAGGGAGTTGTTCCCAACGCACTCCCCACACCCCGTCGCCACCTCCTCCCGTCCTTCACCCATCACCGCCGTCCCTTCCGTGGCCCGCGCGGGCTGTGCAGGCCGCGCCACCACGATGGGTGGTCGACGCTGCCAGCGCTGCCGCGCCCTCCAAACCCCCGCGCCCGGCTCCGCCTGCAACCCACCGTGCCTTTCCCTACTGGTGGCGCTGCCTCCTGCGACCACCCCACCAAACCTTCCATCGGTCGCTCCTCCCAACTCGCCGCCCGATTAAATCGCCGCGCCACCACTGTGAAACCCGCAGCCTGTGGGAAGTCTACGGCCACCAAAAGAAACCCGCGGCTGGGAAAACAACAATCGCCAACCCTAATCCAATCGCCTCGTAACTCGTACGGCCGCCCCATGACTTTGTATGGCGCGCAACCCGAGGCATGAGCTGGGGGTTTTGTTTGGAAAATTAATGAAAATAAAATATCTTTTTTATTATTATTTAATATTAGTTATATATAATATTAAAATATTATTAAATATATATATATATATTAATCAATAATATATATATTTAAATATTTTATATTATATGTAAATAATATTAGATTTTAACCTAAATATTTTTGTAGTTGGGGAGATAATTTTTAATATGCATATATATATATATATATATATATATTTAAATATATATATTAAAATGATGGAGAAAAATAAAAGCATAATTTAAATGAAGTTATGAATTTAAATCGATGATTATGTTTAAATGTACATGTGAGAATTAATTTATGAGGTTTTAGTTGAGATAGCAGTTGATATTTTAAAGGCATAATTGTAAAATCAGACATAGAAATTAAATGAATTGTGTTTAGTATCGTAGTTATTTGATGTTTTATTTTACAATAAATCTTTTTGCAAATTTCTAAACATTATATTTTGAAACGTAGAAAGGAACAAGATTACCTATTAACATTGAAACAATTAGTGAAATTAAACATTTGATTTGAATTTCATCCTTCGATTGGAAGAGTCGTTATTTAATTTTGTGTTCTTAAGGCTATTAATTACTGAATGCAAATGAAAGACGTGGATTTAGGAAATCCGAAGTAGAGTTAATTCGGATTAAACTGCTTGTCTCTTATCATTATCATTTGGGGAAAGGGGTTGAGTGTTTTTAACTCATAAGTCTTCCAAATTGGTTTTCAGTTCTATGGGTTGTCATTTGTGATGTCAACCTATTGTGATTTCTCTTGGATAGTGCATGAGGATTGTGTCTATGTTAGTACCCATTTTTCACGAACGGGGACGTTTGTGCCTCCTATGAAAGGAGTGGATTTTGTAATGTGTGCCTCCTTGTCAGGAGCGGTCCTGTTATTGTTGTTTCCTCTAGTGTTTGGAGATGGTATTATCTTTGTCGCCTCCTGAGAAAGGAGTGGATGTGTTATCTTATTTGTTGCACCTTGGTTCCATTGATGTTTGGATGGTGTGAGTGTGTGTTGTCAAGTAGAGGAGTGGCTTATAGCGGGGGCCGACACAAGAAGTGGTGCCAGGATAACTCGTTGTAAGTTGGTTAATCAAGTGATAACTAAAACAATACTTAAAAGCTTAGGACTAACTTCTCACTAATCAAGATATTAATGCCTCACTCATGGACCCAAGTGCTCGGTTAGGCTCGGGATGGGTGGGAAGGCTTGGAATGGCAAGGTCATCTATCTTGTTTGTATGAAAGGTATTTGGCTCTACATAAGTGAGTATGGGGGCCGGGATTCGGTAAAGGTCACCAGGATAACCTTTTCTTGTGGGGGTCGGAGCCTAGGAAGAATCCCAAGCATAACCCATGACGAGTTGTGTGATGACACTTTGTCTAGGACAACAGTTGGTTCTTGTTTATTGTGGGTATGGTTTTTGAAACATACCTGATGTGACCATGGTTGGTGTTCGATTATTATGTGTATGGTTCTCATAACATACTTGTCCTGCTTTATTTCTAGAAGCAATGTGACCTTGTAGAGTTGTGCTTGCATGGTATCTGAGTTGTATATGTGTTGATCTTATGTTGTATTTGAGTTGTACCTTGGGATATTCTGTGAGGTTCATGTGTTTGGTTGTTTCAGTTTGGTTCAGTTTATGTTAGCCTGTGTCTAGAGGTAGATGGTCTTGACTAGGATTCTTGGTTACTATCTCCTAGCATGGGGGTGGGCCTTTGGGTTCCACTTGGTTGGGTGGCGTGCACCTAAATCCGTTGGGTTCTTTCTTCATGTTCTTGTGGACGAGAATTCCAGTTGGAGAGCTCGTTGGTTTCAGTTTCAGTTCTGCTTTATTTCATTTATGTTGATCTCGCATTATTTTATCCCTCTGTTGTTATCGAGGTGGAAGTTGTAATTGTAATTATGATTATTGGACTTACCTCATTTAGGGAATGAGAGATGTAATCTTATTGTTATTTATGGTTTATTGAAATGGAAAGTTATCTTTATGCTTGGTGTAATTATCTTATTTGGAATGGATGTGTTTAAATTATTAATTAATTAATTGTCATGGTTTAATTCTTGTTTGTGTTGAGGTTCTATATAACCTCTGTCTCGTAACCTTAGAGGTTGTTGGCATTAGTTAGTGAACTTGCATATTAATTATACTTTAAAAAAAAAATTATTCCGTTTAAGTAGTTAAATGCAACTTCCTCTAGGGTTGCGTGGTGGGGTGTTACATATTCTCTATGCACTTTTACTGAAGGGTGTTGCAACTTTGCCTACACAATGTATTTTTTAAAAGGTACTATGGAGAATTTGATCATCAACTGGGAAGGTATGCAGTGGGCACAAGAGTTAGGACAAAATGTGTGTATTGTCCTAGTTGACTTTGAAAAGGCCTATGACAGGATTGAATGACTAATTATTGCGTTAATGTTGAAAATTGTTGGTCTTGGGGGTAGATTTTTAAGAATTCTTATGGTGTTGTTTTAGGGTGCTTCTTCCCAATTGGGATTCAATGGAGAATTATCTGAGCCTCCATTGCTTGTTATTGTAGCAAAGGCCATTTAAATTTGTTGAGAGATGCTTCTTTGGCTCCTTAGTTGTCCCCTTTAATTCAAATCCAATCCTAATTAAATATAATTTACGAGGGATAAAACTTGAAATTCATAAATGCCATTACACAACACTTAACTTTGGAAGATATGTGTCCTATGCAAGTGACCTAGGACCCATTCATCATAGGGTGAATGGGTCCTCACTTAGGCCTAGGACCCTATTTTTACATAATGTTTAACACTAAGCAACGTGTGTCCTAGGTAAGTGGCCTAGGACCAATTCACCCTATACGAATGGGTCCTCACTTAGACCTAAGACCCCCTTTAAAATATGTTTTTGGTGGTATTTTAGTGATTTCAAATCTATAATTCAATGTTGGCTTGTAAAATTTGAATTTAAGGAATGAATCTTAAGATATGTATAAATACAAGGTTATTTCACTTAGTTTCACCTAGCAATTTTAAGTCTTCAAACATTCTAGAAAGTTTATGATATCAAGAGAATTCACGAGAATTTTTAAGGCATTCAAGGGCATTCTTATAGAAGATTATTGTAGTAATCAAGATTCCTTCCATCATGTCAAAGGTGTATTGCATCATGCATGTTGTTTGAGCTAGTGATGTAGTGTTCAAGGTCTATCCAAGCATATCAAAGCCATTATTTCACATCAAGTTTCATGATCAAGATCTATATTCATTGAGGCCACTTCATGCTAGTGTGCAGATTTATTGTCCAAGGTTTCAAATAAGGTTTCATTGTTTCATGAAAGTTTGTAGAAGTTTAGTTTGCAGATGCCATCTCTTTTTTTCCAAAGTTGAATAGGGAGAGTTTTGCTAAATTAAACATGAGGCTAGAAATTTAATGTGAAGTCTGTATGTCTAAGATTTTGATCAGCAAATCATTCATGTTTGGTTGGCAGGAATTTTCTCTCATTGGTATTGATCAAGGGAGGATTCAACATGGCATTTCAAGCTTGTCATATACGTGGGGAACCATTTTATTCTTAGACTCGCTTTTAAATGAATAAGGTATTGGGTTTTTGAGAAGATTAACAAGGTCATTAAGCGGCATCAAATTTTTTTGTCTATGGTAGCAAGATTCCAAGTTTTATTCTTCTATGGGATCTACTATGTTACTTGTTTGTTGTTTTGTAATTGTAATCTATATCAGTTGCACAAAATGGCTGGGCGAGGGGGGGGGGGACTTCTATTTTGGTCGCTTCCAATTTGATTTTTCTGTATATATGTAGTAAACAATTGACATTGACAAATTGAAGTAGACGGGGTTCCTTCTCATGGAATCTCACTACAAATGGTAGCTATGGTAGGAGTAATAGTGACAAGTATTCTTGCTCTCCACTTCAATGGGATTTTATAGATTAAGGGAAAATAATAAGTAGGCATGAATCAGATTGAAATACCAAATAATGTTCTCCATTATTGTAGGAAGAGGCAATCTAAAATCGGCATGGATACTCTACTCTTTATCATATTAATGATTAATTATAAAACACCATTAATATATCTTAAAGGATATGATGAAGCTGCTTAAGCCTAATTAGAATTTGTGCCTAGGAGCACAAGTAGGCTTTCATTCATGCCAAAGCATCTTGGGGAAGCATCAGCCACCAAACTGAAGATTTTGGTTGTTTGTATTTATTTGCCTCATTACAATTGAGTAATTTTTTTGAACAATATGGATTCTCTTTCGATAAATCTAGGCCATTGCCTGTGGAAGATAATCTATATTCCTTTGTAAGGAACATGAAGGAAAAATAGATAGATCAAAATCTTTTAACAAAGGATGTTATTGATGTAAAGTCTAGACAGTGGCCCTACCATTTTGAGATTTTGTGCTATAGAGAGGAGTAGGTAGAGTAAGGTGCTGTTGATTTCCATCACTGAAACATTAGATGAGTTCACAATTAGATCGGTAGTCATGAATTTTCCATAGGATTATTACACTTGGAACATATAGATTTTTCCTAATTTATTGAAGTGGTTACAATACAAGAGAATCCTGAGCTTGAATTTAATGCATTTGAGAGTGATGGCAATGATGAAACCTCTGGTTGATCAAGTAATGCAAATTGTCTTTTCTGACTAGTTTTAGACTTGTTTGGGTCTTCATTCCTCTCAGACTTTTCAAAACCCATTCCTCCCGCACATACTTCATATGTGAATTAGACATCTCCTACACTTTGGATGAGCGAGTTGGTCATATTGTAAAGTAATATGCACTCACATGTTATTTACCATTTACAATTCTATATTTTGTGAATTTTTACAAGGATATACTCATCCAGGATCTGGTTGGTTTTTCCTGAATGAGGATGTCTTTAGTATAGAGGAACAACCATCAAAACAAAAACCTATAGTAGCAAGAAACGGAGATCACTAAAAACAACACCATACAAAATCATCTGGATATTATTGGTATATTTAGGGTTATTCTTGGCTCACATTACATAATGTTGTGAAGAATCTGAATATTATTGGGTAAAGAGTAGGAGTATCTCAACTGAATGCAAAGCAAATTTTTACTTTTAATATGTTTAGATTGCAAATTTAATATGTTTCCAAATACTTCACTATCATTCCCATCGAATTGCAAACATATTTTTCTTTATGCATTAACAAGGGGTGGGACATGCTTTATGACAGTTTGGCATAGATAAGCTTTATTTTAGAGTTTTATTTATCCATTAGAGGATTTTTTTTACACTTCATTTTGTATAATTGTATATCAAAGTTAAGGAAGATTTATTATCTAACATTTTTGCTTTTATTATATTGGCAGGGAAATTGATAATATAAGTTTAAACTATGGTTGATGTTGAGTGTTTGACCTACAGTGTCTATAAATTTTTGGAAGCTAGAATGTATAGTTGCTGAAGTGAAATAATAACTGTAATATTCAATTTTTTAGAAAAGTTTGGAATCTTGAATGGGTTGCTGAAGCAATATTTAAAATTGAAAAAAATGTTGTACTTTTGAATCAATTGGTCAACTTCAATAAATGCAATTTGTAAATTGATATGGAAACAAATTTCTTGTTTAATAATACCAATTTTTTATTTGGAAGGGGTTGAATTGGCCCCCTTCCCAAGGTTGTGGGGAATGGTCATCCATGACCATTATTTTCAGTCTAGTGTCCCCGTGTTAATTTTTATATTATTTTTTATTGGATTAAATTTCACATTTTAAAAAATAATTATTTCGTCACATAAATAATGATTTGACATTTTTTGTGTAATTATTTAAGTATTATAACATATTTCAATTATAATATAATCTAGTAACATTATAAGAATTTTAGTGTACATGTCTTTCAACATTGGTTTACTTAAGTCTATTGAAGCCTAGTTTTGAATTTTGGCAATGACTTATATTTAATCTAATTTGACATCTACTTTGCATGTTTAAATTTTGACACTTTGAAATTCACTTTGATTGCATTTATTGTTTATATGAAGTGTGTATTTTATTTTTGGCATACATTAATTGTTTGTATGAAGTGACTTTCAAGCTTGTGTTTTTAGTGTGTTTCACTTTGACTTCCATTAGTTGTGAAGTGTGTGTTTGAGCTTTGACATACATCAATTATTTAATTGAAGTGTGTTACTCAACTTTGTCCACATCATGAGAATGTAAAGGACAACAGTAGGAATGTGCCAACAAGGGGGCCAAAAAATGTCATGGACAAGCCAAGCTTAGAGGTGCAGGGTAATTGTTGTCAAAGAGAGAGAATTTAAAAACAAAAAATGGAAGGAATTCTTGGTTCATTGGTAGGGCCAACCTAGAGATGAGACGTCATGGGAAAGAGTTGAGAGTTTGTGGAAATATGAAGACAAGGTGTTTGAGTTCTTGGAGAAGGACTCCACCACTCCCTTTTAACTACTCACAATAGAAGTGGGTAGCTTTGTATCAGTGTCTAGGATAGTGGTGTCGACATCAGGGATGTCGCCCGATTTGGAGTGGGGAAGGATATAAGCGGGTGCAGTTACTTGAAGGGGTGTACTAGTTCTAGTGGGGTTTACCAAGGGTGCATTAGGGGTGTACTAGGCGTACACCAAGGGTGTTCCAGGGGTACACCGGAGGTGACTACTACATGTGTGGGATTTTGAGCATATTGTAGTCTTACAACTAGTTTGTGACAGATAAAGGGGTGATGGAAAACCTTATGTATTCACGTATGCTAGATTCTAGAGACACCATCACATGGGATTGTTAGATCGCCTTTACTTGACACTCGTACCTCAATTGTGAGGTGTGGGAGGATGATCACCTTTATATGCCATACTATAGAGGATACATTACCTGATTGGGAGGACCTCAATGATCATTGAGAGATACCTCCCTATTCGAGTATTGGGACAGTTTGGTCAACAACAGATAGTGCCATATGTAGAGGTGGTTTTTTCTTAGGTGGTCTAGGAGAGGCCTGGATGGGGCGGGTATATAAAGTATGGCATTGCTTTTTAGAGCTGGACACTCTTGCGATGGCATCAGATCTGAGACCAGGGGTGGTAGATGCAAGGACTACACGTGACTATGACACGTGGTGGGAGAGGCATAGACCTATCCGCTTGAACATCACGCATGATCAACAAGAAGTTGTAGAGGGTAGTAATGAGGGCACTAACAATATTAGTGGTAGTGGGAGCGGTGATGGCAGCTATAGTGTTAGTGGCGACAGTGGTGATGATGGGGAGAGTAGTGATGTTGGGGACAGTGGTGATGATGGGGGTAGTGGTGATGATAGGGGAGATGGAGAGGATCGATTAACGATTGAGGAGAGAGGATATGCGGGCACAGGTGTAGCCCTGATTATAGAGAGAGATCAACTTTGATAGGAGAAAAACTAGGCTCAATAGGATCATTTACCGGTGGTCGACGAGTGAGATATGACCAGGGAAGATGTGGCCCAGCTACAGGGTTAGATAGATGGTCAATTGGCAATAGTGACAGTAGAGAGGGATGCAGTGAAAGAATAGGTTGCCTGCTTATAGGCTTTGTTGGATGGAGGGGGTAGTGGAGACATGGGGGAGATGGTGGAGGATAGATGGCAGCAATCATAGCAGAGCGAGATCAACTTCGAGCAAATGTAGCCAAATTGAGGTAGAAGCGAGATATTGCTTGCCAATTTGAAGATGATGGTGGACTTGCCTATGCATTTTCAGAGGTTGCTCAATCTTCCAAGGAGGTGGAGCGATGGATGAGACTTTATGAGGAGGCGGTTCCACCAAAGTAGAGAGTGGCTAGTGTTACTATTAGCAGCAATCCTCATAGGCTGACAAGGTCAGGGCCATCAGTGACTATGGGGCCTCCACAACTGCCACAATGAGATCCATAACCATCACATAGATCTCCTAATAGACTAGCCCATTCATATGCAGGCAAAAAAGGGTAGCTCCAAGTAGATTGATTATGATTTTATGGATTTTTACCCTAGAGGGGGCCAACTTTTGTACACATGGGAGACTTTAGAACATGTTGTATCATGACATTGTATTATTTTGATATATATGATATGATGGATTCGACCTATATAATTTATGCAGATGTTGATTCAGTATATATGTGTATGGGCATTTATTATGGTGATGTTTATGTTGTCGACATGTTTTATGTAGGATGCTTATATTGTGTATGTTTATGATTATGCATGTAATATGATGTCATATGATTTATGTTTATGGTTCTATGATGTTACATTGTTTAGTGATTCTATGTGCATGATGATTATGATTATGCTATTGATATACATGTGATGATAATTATATGTAAAATGGATGTATGGATAGATGGATTAACAGACAAAAATGGTTTAATGCATTAATAAATATGTTTTATGTGTAATAGTTATGAATGTGTATGAATGTAATTAACTATTGGATCAATGATGGATGGATAGTAATGTAATGGATATTTTCTTATTTATATATATGTTGATGGATGTATTTATGATACTGGGTATGATGTATGTAATGTTAATTAAATGAACAATGTGATGATAATGCATGACAAAAATATTCTCAAAAGGGTATCAAAAGAACACTTGTTCAGGGAAATGGGAGATTTCTTAACCAAATTTGTTTATAGTATTAGGGGTTCCATAATAGTTTTCCCTCTCTTAGTCATTATTCAATCATGGTGAATGTGCAACATGGAGTGACATGTGTGATTGTGGGGTGGATGCATAATATTTCACTTTACATTTTAGTTTTTGTTTTGTGTCATGATACAAAATATACTCTAGTCTAGGTATGTGGGGAGGGAGGAAAGGGTGTATGGATTGGATATGGAGGTTAGGTTTAGGGATGATGAAGATGTGAATTCAGGAAGAAATAGAAAGGGGGATTATGCTAAAAAAATATGGTGAGCAATCCTTAAGTTTGATTTAGCAAAGGAATACCCTAGTGGTATAAATGACCAAAGGTACGATTATGTGCTTTGCATGGACTTGGGCCCACAAACACATACAAAAAAAAGATTATACCTTATCGCACAATGATTACTAATGACCTTAGTGGACCATAGAGGGGATTATATTGTGGGCCCGAATGTTTTGTCCACCTCTAGCTAATGTATCAACGATCATTAGTGAGTCAAGATAATCACAAACAAACCATACAAAAATGACTCATTCCTACATCGTACCTTTTCCTTAATACACCAAGATATGAAATCATCTAGGTGGCCTTGACTTCGTGACTCCATAGGTTCAAAATTATAAAATATAAATCCAAAAAAATCCAAGTCTCTTGCCAAAGGTACGACTGATAGATGTTGCTTGGCCAAGGAAGGATTCATCCTACTGGGCAAAGATGGAGGGGATTGTGATGGATGGAAAGCAAAGTGGTAAGGCTTTAAGGATCCTATTGATGTTTTGGCATTAGAGCTTTATGTAGGCATGCTTGTTGTTTGTTTTATCTTGTTCATCCAAGGGTGATGTAGGTGGTTTATTTGAGGTGATGAAATGTTATTATGGGTGAACTTTTATATTTTGGTATGGTGATGGTTTTTTTTTTTTTAAGCAATTAGGCATGGTGAGGACCACTTTCCACTGCATATGACAGGGGGTGGAATGTATGAATTGGGGCATATAGGATGGGTGGATAATGCAAATCCATTTGTGAGAACTATAAATTCACATCTTATACAAGCATCGTTGTATTGTTGCAAACACTTGAGAATATTTTTTCAGCCAAAAGTATTATAATAGAAAGATGGGGATGTGCATGATATGCCTCGTTGGTAAGATGTAGGGATTGGCATGCGTATAGTATAAGGTATAGAGTGCAAATTCCTTCATTCCAACTATAAATTCACATCTTATACAAGCACCATCGTATTGTTTGCACACTTTTGAGAGGGATAATTTCTCAACCAAAAGTAATCTAATAGGAAGATGATCATGTATAGATGTGAGTTTTATAACAAGCATGGATGGTGGATGAAGGTGATAATCATGTAATCCCTCTAATTTACCATGGGAGTGTTAGTTGAGTGACAACAAGGGGGGATGTATGGGTGTATAATGTGTAGTGAAAAGATGGTAGGGGAAGCTCTCTTATTACAAAATCAGGGTGTGTATTCCAAGCCATGGTTGGAGAAAATGGGTGAAATTATTGTGGATGGGGAGGAAAAAGTGGCCTAATAGATGGTGGACATGACCCTACACATGGAGCCTATTTGCCATGTTTTCACCATGGTACTTGCCCAAGGTGCCACAAAATGGTTTTCACCATTGGATGAATTATTTCTCTTTACTATTTTTATGCTTTTTTGATTTTTTTGTATTTTTCTAATTTTTTGATGTTTTCTTATTTTTCTATTTTTTTAACTTTTTTATTCTTCTTATGTGATTTTTTTTAGATGAATGATGTTCATGGGCTCTTCAAGGGGCTCTCCCTCCATCGTGGAAAACTAATATGTGCTTAATCTATATTTTGTTGTAATAATGTGAGGGACAAGTCAATTAGGTTCAAACTTGCCCTTTTCTCACTCCTGCAGATTATGGTCTTTTTATTCTTTTGAGGCAATTAGGTTCAAACTTGCCTTTTTCTATTTTTTTTATTTTTTAATTTTTCTTAGGCGATTTTTTTTAGATGAATGATGTTCATGGGCTCTTCAAGGGGCTCTCCCTCCATGGTGGCAAATTGATATGTGCTTAATTTGTATTTTGTTGTAATAATGTAAGGGACAAGCCAATTAGGTTCAAACTTTCCCTTTTCTCACTCCTACGAATTATGCTAATTTTCCTTAAGGACTAGGTCTCGAATATAAAATTCTTTGGGCTTGACCTTCTTGTCATAATTTTGTGAATTCTATTATGATATGCTCTGATGAAGAAGGGCATTTAAGCATTTTTCATCTAGAAGCTCCAACTATTGAAGGTGTGCTACTTGGTATTCTTCATCATCAATGATGTGTTGCGAGGAGCTCAATATCTATTGGAAAGATAGCTTCAACATTGTATACAAGGGAATATGGTGTAGCTCTTGCGGGTGTGTGGCTACTAGTGCGATAATCCCACAAGGTGTGATTAAGTTGTAAATGCCAATCTTAATTAGCTTTGTTAACCATTTTCTTAAAATTTTGAGAATTGTTTTATTTTTGGCATTTGGCTATTTCCTTGTGGATAATTAGGAATGGAGAAATGATGTTGGATGTGAAATTATTGGCATAGATTATAGACATCTTGATTCTTGAAGGGATGCCTATTTTTTGTGACTATGGAGGCGAGAATGCCAAAACAACAAATGATGTAATGGAATATGAATTTAGAATTTTATTTCCCTGTAACATAGGTCATAGGTATGGCTCCGCCCCACTTGGTCAAATACTCAGTGGCATTTATTATAAATTTATGACCATTTGATGAAGTAGGGTGTATCTTGCGACTGAGATCTAACCCCCATCACGAGAAAGGCCATGTAGTAATAACTAGTTGTAGTTCTTGTGACGGTGTGTGAATCAGATCACCATGTTGTTGACAAGGCTTGTAGACTTTCACAATATTATTTACATCTTATTCCATTGTAGGCCAATAATATCTTGTACACAAAAACTTCTTAACTAACGATGACCCACTAGAATGGGCCCCACAAATACCTTGATGCACTTCACTTAGGGCATTTTGATCTTCTTTTGAGTCTAAGAATCTCAGGAGGTTGCCATCAAAAGAGCAACGGTAAAGGGCATCTTCAAGGATAGTGAAACATGATGGTTTACGAATGAAGGATTGTCATTGTGAGGATGATAGGTTAGGGGGAATGGTTTTATTACATAGGTATTTGTATATGTACTAAAAACAAGGGGAATTGGGACCAATAATGTCACAAATTATTTCAAATTCTGGAATATCATAAGCAAGAAAAAAAAAAAATTCAATTAAGAACTCATACTATTGGCTATTTTGTAGAACATTAACAAGGGAACCAATGGTAGCCATGGAATCAACTGCTTTATTGTTATTCTAGGTAACTAATCAGTTTGTATTTGCATGAAGTGCTCTTTGAAGCTATCCACCATGGATTTGTAGGGCAATAACTTGTCATCCTTTGTCTAATATTCATCATTTACTTGTTTGATAACTAATTGGGAATCACCAAATACTTGTAGCTTCAGAATTTTCTACTGGATGACAATCTTTAGTCCTATTATCAATGCCACATATTATGCTATGTTGGTTGTGCAAGGAAATAAAATTTTGTAGGACTTAGGGATACAATATCCTTGAGATGTTACAAAAAGTATCCTAACCCTAAACCATGTTGTGTAAAATATCCATCAAGTAAAAATTCCACCATGTGCCTTCTTATGTAAACAAAATATTCTCATCAAGAAATTCTATCAACAGTGGATGATTATCTAGTAGAGGGGCTTCAACAAGTTGATCGACAACTACTTGTCCTTTGATAGATTTATATCTACATACTCAATATTGAATTCATTTAGAATCATTATCCATTTAGCCATTCTTCATGTGAGAGTTGCCTTTGAAATTATGTATTTTAATGGATCCACTTTAGAGATGGGTTAAGCATGTAGTGTCGTAGTTTCTTAGCACAAAAAACCAATACCAAACCTGTCGCTCTATTGGGGAATAGTTCAACTCATATCCAACTAGTGTGCGAGATATGTAGTATATAGACCTTTCTTTCCCTTTGTCATCATGATGAGCTAAAATACCCCCAGTGCCACATGAGTAGCTAATGTATATAAAAGGAGTGGTTTATTTGATTGTCATGGTACTAAGATCAGAGGTGATGCAAGATAATCCTTAATTTGTTTGAAGGCCTACCGACAATTGTTATCCCATTTGAATATACTATTCTTGTAGAGTAGGTGGGAGAATGGTTGACATTTGTTGGCCAACTGGGCAATGAATCTTCTAATTGCTTGTAATTTTCCTTGCAGACTTCTAAGCTATTTGATGTTCTTTGGTGGAGGCATTTCCATTATTTCTTTCACTTTGGCTGGATCTACTTCAATATCTCGACGAGGGACAATAAATCCCAAGAGTTTTTTAGATGTGACGCCAAACACACATTTCTTGGGCTTAAGATGTAATATGTATTTTTCTAGTCGGTCAAATATTTTCTCAAGCACTTCAATGTGTCCTCTTGTGAGGTCCACAATAATGTTGATGTTTGGTAGCGAGAAATCATCTTTTGGGCATGGGCATGCTTTATTGAGATCCCTGAAGTCATTGAATATGTGGATGCCCCTAGTGGTCTTAGAAATAGGTACAATGTTAGAGACCCACCCAGGATAGTCAATAGGTTTGATGAATCCACCTTCTAAGAGCTTTTGCAATTCTGTCTTTACCAAGAGAGCAATCTGGGGGTGCATCTTGTGAAGTTTCTACTTGACTAGTTTTGCATCAGGATAGATTGCTAAATAATATACCATAAGGGATGGATCAAGGCCTGACATGTTTGGATATGTGCAGGCGAAATTGATGGATCTTCTTTTGATGAAATCTTTCAATTTTTTATTAAATTCATCTTCAAGTTCTTTGGCTATGTATGTGATTTTATATTCTTCACTTGTTCCCAAATTGATGTCTATTATGTCTTTGAATACTAGTGTAGATATCTCATGATGTTTGGGAATCAAATCAAGTGCCCCATACTCTAACACCTTAGAAAGGTTTTCATTCGAGGATACGTCTTTTATTTTTACTTTTTCTTGATCCGAAAGTGCCTCATCGAGGTTTTCACTAAGGGATCTTTCTTTTTTATTTTTCCCTTTTTTATTATTTTTTGACTAAGGCACATGATTTGTTCTCCAAAATAAGCATCCTTATGGAACTTGATTTTATGTTCTTTCTTATGATCTCATGGGGTATGTAGTCACAGATTGCCATGATTTCTACTATTGCTTTATCATTTTGGAATGTATCTAATACAAGAGGTCCTTGTTGATTCCAACCAATTAACTCAAGATATACAAGTGGGAGATCAATGGATGATATTATGGTAAATATGTGGTTTGTGTCAAAAAGTTTGGCAATGGTTTGGAAGGATTCTTCAATGAAATCCTCTTGAGAGCCTTGATCAGTAGAAGTCTTATTTCCTTTATTATGAGTGTGTCAGTGGGAATGGTGATTTCTTTTCCACTATGTGAGAATTTTAAGCATTGATGATAGGTGGAGGGGATGGCCTGCATGACATGTATAAAATGTCATCAAAGGGTTATGTTATATGGTAAGTCAAGGTCAAGTATCTAACATGTTGTTTCCATAATGGTTGGACCAACTTGAATAGGTAACTTGGTGGCACATTTTGATTCTCTTGCTGCATCATATGGTTTTATTGTTATTCTCTTACGGGGATCAATGATGTCCTTTGAATAGCACAATTGCCTTATTAACTTCAAAGTCCATAGATTGAGTCTTGATCCACCATCTATTAAGACTGTTTTGATGTTATATTTATGGACTATAGATTCAATGTGCAATGGTTTATTATGAGGTGTTTTAGAATGGAGATCTTTATTGGTGAATGTTATATGGTGTGTGGATGATAAGTGTCCAATTATGGATTGGAACTGATTAACATTTATGTCACTTGGGACCTTAGGTTCTTGAGGAGATTTTTCAAGGGCTTCTTTATGTGTGGGTGAAGTTTTAAGAAGTTCCAAGATGGATATTTGTGATGGTGTTTTACCAAGATGTTCAATGTTGTATTTATTATTGGTTGATAGAGTGGACGGTTAGGATGATGGTAATTGTATTGTCACTCGACCTCGATGGGTGATGACTATGCAATTAGGTGCTTTGACAGTTATTGTATTGCATTCTTCAATACGTCCAATGGTTGTGTCATGTGATGATGGATTAGAATTATTAGTGTATGTGTATAAAACATTGTTGTAAGAGGATGAGCATTTTCCATTATTATGTTGTGGGAAGGGTTGTGTGTATATTCCTAGTAGCTCATTTGGGGAGTTTTGGTTGTGAATCTTGATTTCTCCTTTGTCAATAAGTTCTTGAATATAGTTCTTTAATTTCATGCATTTGATGGTACTATGGCCCTTGATTCGATGATATTCACAATATTCATTACCTTTATACCATGCTGGTTTTGGTTTGCTTTCATCAAGGTGTGTGGTAATTGGAAATTTGATTAAGTTTTTTGGTGCAAGTTTGTGGAATATAACATCAAGAGGTTCTCCTAAGGGGGTATATTTACACTTGGTTTGATTAGTTTGTTTGCCTTTTCCTTGGGGGATGGTGATGGTATTGGATTTTCCTTGTTGTGATGTTTGTGTATTATGTGATGAGGTGCTTTGCACATTTTGAACATGTTTGCTATCAATTACTCCATCATTCTCAACATTTGTTTTTTTAGACCAATACTTTGGTTTTTCATTAGATGGTTGGTTATTGTCTTTTTGGTCTTTGTAAATTTTGATTACCCCTTCAGTGATTAAAATATTTTTCAATGGTTATCCCCTTTTCAATGACTTTATCAAATTTGGTGACACATTATAGTTGCAAATGTAGGGCTACCTTTGGATGCAAATTTTCAATAAATATTTTGACCATTTGTTTTTCAAGTACTTGTAGGGAAAATCGACTTCCAAGGTGTCTCCATCTTTCAAGGAAGGTGGCAAAAATTTCCCCGTTGTTTTGTTTGGTTGTGCATAGGTTAGCCAAAGTTATCTCTTGATCAATGTTGTATGAAAATTGTCATAAATCATTCAGCTAAGACAACAAAGGATGTTGTAGATCCTTGGGGTAATTGTGTGAACCATTCTAAGGCTTGACCACCAAGGCTTCTAGGGAATAACCTCATGAGATATACATCATTGTAAGTGACTTCTTGGCATGCCACTCAAAATTCTTTAAGATATTCAATTGGGTTCCCTTTCCCTTTTTACTTGTCAAATTTTTGGCATTTCATAATCCTTAGGGAAGGGGATGGATAGTATGGATTGATCAACTGGATAAGGGCATATATCCTCACACCTATAAGTCTTCCCTTTTTGACCAATTTTGAGCCCTTGGATCATGTCTTTCTTTTTTAGCAACTCTTGGGCTAAGTTCAAATTATTCAGTGGGGGGTTTTGGAGTAATTGGTTATACATGTATTGGTATGAAGGTGTTAATGGGGGGTTGTTGATGTATTGGTTATATTTTTGATGGCTAGGTGTTAAAGGTGGATTGATGATGTATTGATTGTATTGAGGGTTTGATGTTGAAGGATTGTTAGGAGGTGGGGGTGGGGGATTGTTGGTGTTATGTGAAGGGTGTAATGCCCCATCATGGAACCCAGGAAATGTTACGTCATTAACGCTAAACATTTGGATAATTTTTTTTTAAAAACATATAATAACATGTGATTACAACCTAACATAAATGTTTTAGGGTTCCACAAATATGCTACTAAAGTAAATAAACATCATAACACAATAAGAACTATATATATATCAATTCATAAGAATAGCCATGTCCAGATACCTTACAATAAGTGAGATTGTGACAAATCTAAAAACATTACGAGTATCAATACAAAGAAACGTCATGTAACATCATGAGTGTGTACAATAAAGAATAAGATCCAAAATAGATGACGACCACGTCCATAAACTCATTTGATAAACAACTCCATGAATGATGTGTATCCAGGATCCTACCAAGAACAAGCATGTCTCAAACCATATCACTTGCAGGGGACCCAATGGAAGATGTGGCATGTTCCTCCCAAACGTGTGGAACTTGAAAGCACACCCCCTGTGCTAGGAGATAGAACAGGTCCTCAAGTCAAAAAGACAACAAGAAGAATATCACACAATACATGGTCGACATACATCACATCACAATGACAAGACAACCAGCATACTCTCAGAGGCGACTCACAATCACAAGTAACTCAACACATGAGAACTAACAAGTGTACAAGGACATGAGTGTCATCACACAAGCTCGATATGGGTTACCCAATGGGATATTCATAGGTTACCGTCCCCCTTACATGGTTAAACCTTGGCAACCTCAACCGATCCCCGACCCCCACTCTCACTCATGCAAGATCAACATACCTTTCAAAGGGACAAGACAGTTGATCTTCGCCATTCCAGGCCTTCCCACCCATCCCAAGCCCAAATGAGCACTTGAGTCTTGAGTTAGGCTAACTTATCTGAATTAATATGAGATGCTACCTGAAACCCCTAAAAGCTTATTTTAGTTATCACTTGGTTAACACACTTCCGAGAGGTTACCCCTGCAACCACTTCCGAGTTCGTCCCCTAATGGAAGCCACTCCTCCTAAGGTATAGCTTCTCAGAAAGACAAGACTATAAAGTCAACATGCATGCAAAAGAAAACTTATTTTCATAAGGACCCAACATAGTCAAAGTCATACCATGACAAAAATATAACTCAATAACACCATTAAACATGCATGACAAGTCTTTTACGAACAATCCCATTTCCATGCTAGGGAATTCAATATATCCCAAACTAACATTACATAAAAATTTAATTGCATGGATCACGTTTACACATTGAAATAATACTAAGGTCAACCACGATTTTCAATCCACGAATTCCAAAACAACACTAATATAAAAGCCTCTGGAAGACAATACCATAAACGACATATTTCTTTATACAAAAATAATGGACTCAAGAGGGAAATAACAATTGAGCCTAGTTTCACAAGTTCTATTCAAAATTCTCCATTGAAACAAGTCTATCTTAATACTTTTAACTCGTTGATTAAGGGAATATTAAATTTTCCATACAAAATGATCTTTAACATACAATCCTTCCAATAATAAAATTTAGCATTTAAAGTTTTA